>JAENPR010000732.1:0-322915 GCA_018135685.1 Themeda triandra
CAGATCATACGAGACATATCTATCATAGCTTACGAAACAGCAGGCATGAACTAACGAAACATGCAGAAACTGCATCACGAAAAACAAAGAGGAGATGAACAGTTTATACCCTCCACAGAAATTCGATCCTGATCCTTGTCTTGAATCCATGTTGACGAAGAGGATGAAGAACGTGAGGCCTCCGGGAAGTAGACGAAGACGGCGCCTCCATGAAGTAGACGACGACGGCGCGCCTCCAGGAAGTAGACAACGACGGATCAGCGGCGGCGACGGCTTGGGCAGTCGTGTAGACGGTCCCCAAAAACCTAATTGCCGATCCCCCGTGCAAGGTCCCCAACGGCAAGGGCTTCGGAGGCACCTGCCCTCTCGTCTAGATGGAGAAACTTTGTCACTGCGAGATGTGGACTGGATGAACTCAACCTCTGTACCGAAAGGATTCGTCTCCTTTTATGAAGTGTGCGCCGCTAGGAGTAGGAGGGAGGAGAAGCGTCTCTCGGTGACTCTCCAGGAGACGGGCAGCTGAAGAGATGGAAACTCCCTCCATCAAAGCAAGAGAGTGCTAAAAAATTAACACCCGCCCGCTCGCTCATCGCCTGCCTGCCTGCCTCGCCTCGCCTCGCCACGCCCATGCCCACGCCCACGCCCACTCCTCGGCCCGGCCCGTGCCCGTGCCCGGCCGGCCGGCGGCGGCACGCGCGTGCGCGTGTGGCACACCTTGGTCCCTTTCTTGACTTCTCAAATTAAGCAGAATAATTCCCACCATATAAGTCGAGTCAAAGACGCTTGAGATTCCAATCCGGTACAAATAGTAACTCCCACACCAATCAAACCATAGAGTTTATTGATTTATTAAAAATCTATAAATGGGCCTAGCCCATAATAAATCCAACAATCCCCACCAAACTCTAGGGTTTGAAACCGTGTAATGCCGTAACCACAACTTTTGATATACCGGTGTTTCTATGGAGACGGTAAGTTGAACATCCACCTAGAACAAGAGTTTCACTCAGTCACAACTGAACAATGGACTAAGCCTTGAATTAACAGTTTTGTGCGAGATGAGATTCACTCAAGTCCTTAGCTGATACTTGGCAGCAAAAAGCTTCCCCGCTGTTTGAAGCATATAAGTCACACTTCTGTGCCTTTCATGAGTATTTAGGGATTATCCAAGTCCCATAAACTGTGACCAGCAGTCTGACTCATATAGGTGTACTCCTCCATAGATGTTCTGTAGGACAACATCTCACCTTTGGAATACATTAAGGTAAATACCATCCTGCCTTACACATAGAAAAGACGTGCATCAGAAATGAGTCAAGAAAGGGATCTTTCCTCTCAATCTACTCCTGGCTTGTTTCACCACTCCACTTCACGGGATCTCCGATCACATAGAGCAGGTTACCACCATAGTAGATTTCACATGGGTCTCATACCCATTTCTCTCGATACACTTTCTATCACATTGCGTGATAAACCCTTAGTAAATTGATCTGCCAGATTATTCGGCGTATGGACATAGTCCACCATTATAACTCTGGAGGTTTTTAACTTTCTGACAGATTTTAATCTTCTTTTAACATACCTTGTGGATTTCAAGTTATTCCTTGAACTGTTAACCTTAACAATCACTGTTTGGTTATCGCAATTCATGGAAATAGCCGGTATCGGTTTTTCAACTACCGGTAAATCCATTAGGAAATCACGCAACCACTCGGCCTCAGCCCCAGTAGTGTCTAATGCGGTGAGTTCTGCTTCCATTGTAGACTTCGTTAAGATAGTCTGCTTGCAAGACTTCCAGGAAACAGCGCCATCTCCAAGCAGGAACACATATCCGCTTGTGGCATAAAGCTCATCAGCATCAGAGATCCAGTTGGCATCACAATAGCCTTCCAGCAATTTTGGGTATCCGATATAATGAATACCATAACTCATAGTACCTTTCAAATAGCGCAACACTCTCTCAAGAGCACGCTAATGATCATCTCCTGGTTTGGAAACAAAGCTACTCAGCTTGCTCACAGCATAAGAGATGTCAGGCCTAGTTGCACTAGCAAGATACATCAGTGATCCAATGATCTGGGAGTATGTCAATTGATCCCTTGCTATTCTTTGATTTTTCCTTAATGGCACGCTAGGGTCATAAGGTGTGGGAGCAGGATCACAGTCACTCAAACCAAAGCGACTCAAAACCTTTTTCACATAATGGGATTGTAACAAAGTTACCCCACCATCACCCTCTTTTTATCGGCTTGATGTTAAGAATAACATCGCCTCTCTCCCAAATCTTTCATTTCAAAATTGCTTGACAAGTCTCTTTACTTCCTCAATCACTTTGAGATTTGATCCAAAGATCAATATGTCATCAACATAAAGGCATAGTATAACTGACTCACCCCCACCATGTCTATAATACACACATGTATCAGCTTCAGTCACAGAGAAGCCAGCAGATACCAGAGTATTATCAAACTTTTCATGCCATTGCTTAGGTGCTTGTTTTAAACCATATAAGGATTTTATCAACTTACACACCTTGTTCTCTTGACCATCTGCAATGAACCCTTCTGGCTGATCCATATAGATCTCCTCTTCCAATTCTCCATTGAGGAAAGCTGTCTTAACATCCATCTGATGTATGATAAGACCATAAGAGGCTGCCATGGCAATCAAAGTGCGGATTGTAGTCAATCGAGCAACTGGTGAATAAGTGTCAAAGAAATCTTCACCCTCTTTCTGGGTGTATCCTTTGGCCACAAGCCTTGCCTTGTACCTCTTAATAGTACCATCAGGCCTAAACTTTTTCTTGAAGATCCATTTGCAACCTATAGGTTGACACCCATATGGACGGTCAACGACCTCCCATGTTCCATTAGACATAATAGAATCCATCTCACTCCTTACTGCTTCCTTCCATAAGTCAGCATCAGGAGAGGAATATGTCTCTTGAATGGTGGTTGGTGTGTCTTCCACAAGGTACACTATATAGTCATCACCAAAGGATTTTGCAACCCTCTGTCTCTTACTCTTTCGAGTGACTATAGTGTCATCCTCCTCAGGGATGTGCACAAGAGAATCCTCAGCATGATCTATAGGAATAGACACTTCATGCTCATGAGAAATTATAGTCTCATGACTTGTTTCACTAGGTGTATTCTTCATCGGAAACTCTTTCTCAAAGAATGTAGCATCTCTTGACTCCATGATAGTATCAACATACATATCGGGAACATCGATTTTATAATTAAGAACCTATATCCAACACCGTGGAAAGCATAACCAAGGAATATACAAATAATAGTTTTAGGTCCAAGTTTACGCTTTTTGTTGATTGGCACATTCACTTTAGCCAAGCAACTCCAAGTGCGCAAATCGAGAGATTTAATCTCTTTTCTCCCATTCCTCAAATGGAGTGATTTCTTTATCTTTCATAGGAACTCGTTCAAGACACGACACATCACATAACGCCTCACCCCACCATTCCTTAGATAATCTCGCAGTGCTTAACATGGCATTCACCAACTCGTTAAGTTGCGGTTTTTCCGTTCAGCAATTCCATTGGACTGAGGTGAGAAAGGTGGTGTCCTCTCATGAACAATACCATATTTCACACAGAAATTATCGAAATCATTTGAGAAATATTCTCCACCTCGATCGGATCTTAAATGTTTTATTTTCCTTTCAAGTTGGTTCTCAACTTCAGCTTTATAGGCCTTAAAATAATTAAACGCTTCATCTTTTGTTTTTAGGAGATACACATAGCAAAATCTAGTGGAGTCATCTATAAAAGTGAGAAAGTAACGTTTGCCACCTTTGGTTAAAATTCCATTCATCTCGCATAGATCGGAATGAACAAGTTCTAGAGGTGCCAAATTCCTCGCCTCAGCAGTTTTATGAGGCTTGCGAGGTTGTTTTGATTCAACACATACATGGCACTTAGACTTTTATAACCAAGTTAAATTTAGGAATTAAATTCAGATTTGCTAAGCGCATAAGACAGCCATAACTTGCACGACAAAACCGTGAATGCCATAAATCCGACTCATCAGAAATATCAACAGAATGCACAAGTTTATTACACGCATCATGCAACGATAAGCGGAACAGACCTCTGCAATCATAACCTTTACCCACAAATGAACCATGTCTCGACACAACACATTTATTGGATTCAAGAACAACTCTATAGCCATCTCAACATAGCATAGAAGCACTAACAAGATTTTTCTTGATGGAGGGCACATGCTGTACGTTCTTCAATGGCACCGTCTTCCCCGAAGTAAACTTCAAAATGACCGTACCAACACCAAGAACATGAACACGCGACCCATTTTCCATCAACAAGGCGCCAGACCTCCCGACCTGGTAAGTAGAAAACAAAGAGACATCAGCACACACATGTATATTTGCACCACCGTCCATCCACCACTCCAGGTGAATTACAACGAAAGAACAAATGGTAAAGAATTACCATACCCGATGTTCCATCTCCCAAGTTTAGTTACCATGTTCTGCCTTTCTTCTCCCGTGTGTACTTGAGATGAGCGCACTCACTTGCCCAATGATCATCACTGCCACAAACAAAGCAGCCACCTCTCTTCTTCTTCTTGTTGTTATTGTTGTTTTGTTTCTTGAACTGTGTGGTTTGAGTGGGTTTAGGAGTGTTCTCCTTCTTTTTCTGGTCCTTCTTCTTAATCCACTTGTGGAATTTCTTCTGCACCACATTGGCAGAAGAGGTCTCAACACGTTTCCCATTGTCCTTTGCTCTAGCCCTCTCCTCAACATCAAGAATACCAATGAGTTCTTCAACATTGAACTCTTGTCTCTTATGTTTGAGAGAGGTGCCAAAGTCCTTCCAAGAGTGTGGTAACTTGGCGATTATACCGTCAGCCATAAACTTATCAGGTAAAAGAAAAGGGAAAAGTTCAAGTTCCTTAGCTAGTGCCTGAATTTCATGAGCCTGTTCCACTATAGATCGGTTCTCAACCATCTTCTAGTCATACAGCTGCTCCATGAGATACAGCTCAGCATCAAGATCAAGAACTCCAAACTTTCCCACAAGTGCATCCCATGCCTCTTTCCCCGTAGGATGAATGAGGTAGCTTTTCGAATTTCTTATCAAGTGCGCTAATCACCGCACCTCAAAAGAGGTTGTCATCGGCCTTAAACTTAGCCTCATCGCGGGAGACAAGTTAGCAGCTTGCCCTCGAGGCATAAAAACAATACGTATGCAAATGAGCCACAATTCCATTTTAGCTTTCCACATCAAGAAGTTTTTACCATAAAAAAGATCAGGCTTCAAAGCAGCAGCAAAACCTCTGTTTGAAAAATGCCTATTAATATTAGGATTTTTGGATTGTTAGAATAATAGACAATTTTCAATTCAATTTAATTCCGTAAATTATCATAAAGATGATGACATGTGATACATAATTAATCATTGTAAACAAGATGTCACAAATGTTCATAACCATATGAACCATGTGACCAATAAACATGTGAAACATACAAGCATGATAACATGATTTGTCTACTAAAGCAATAAAGCATGATATAGAACTCATCACAATTATAGTCTCTGAAAAACATGTGAAACAACATAACTGGACAACCGAAACATACAGGCAGTAATATATGAAACAACAGGACAGAATAAAAGAAACATGCATATATGACAGATCAATTTCAGCAAGATTAGACAGCAGTAAATTGATGAAATAACAGATCAGATCATACGAGACATATCTATCATAGCTTACAAAATAGCAGGCATGAACTAACGAAACATGCAGAAACTGCATCACGAAAAACAAAGAGGAGATGAACAGTTTATACCCTCCACAGGAATTCGATCCCGATCCTTGTCCTGATTCCATGTTGACGAAGAGGATGAAGAACGTGAGGCCTCCGGGAAGTAGACGAAGACGGCGCCTCCAGGAAGTAGACGACGACGTCGCGCCTCCAGGAAGTAGACGACGACGGATCAGCGGCGGCGGCGGCTTGGGCAGTCGCGTAGACGCTCCCCAAAAACCTAATTGTCGATCCCCCGTGCAAGGTTCCGAACGGCAAGGGCTTCGGAGGCACCTGCCCTCTCGTCTCCCCGTGCGCGCAAGGTGAACGAGATGGAGAAACTTTGTTACTGCGAGATGTGGACTGGATGAACTCAACGTCTGTACCGAAAGGACTCGTCTCCTTTTATGAAGTGTGCGCCGCTAGGAGGAGGAGGGAGGAGAAGAGTCTCTCGGTGACTCTCCAGGAGACGGGCAGCTGAAGAGATGGAAACTCCCTCCATCAAAGCAAGAGAGTGCTAAAAAATTAACACCCGCCCGCCCGCTCGCCACGCCCACGCCCGGCCCGTGCCCGTGCCCGGCCGGCGGCGGCGGCGCGCGCGCGCGCGCGTGTGGCACACCTTGGTCCCTTTCTTGACTTCTCAAATTAAGCGGAATAATTCCCACCTTATAAGTCGAGTCAAAGACGCTTGGGATTCCAATCCGGTACCAATAGTAACTCCCACACCAATCAAACCATAGAGTTTATTGATTTATTAAAAATCTATAAATGGGTCTAGCCCATAATAAATCCAACAATTTGTACCAGAGATTGAATTACACCTAAGCAAATTAAGCCTGGCCGGGCCTGATGGGTTTTGGGCGGGCTTCCCATGAACCTTAGTGAACAGGGCCTGGGCAGAGATTTTGAAGCCCGATAAAAAATTTTAGCCCTGAACCTGACCCAGCCCGCTATTTTTAGCTATTGTACACTACAAAATGTGTGGACGGCCCAACCAGGCCCGGACCTGGCCTGAACTCAGCCCAAAAAAAGGCCCGAGTTAGCCTATGGGACGGTCATGGGCAAAAAAATTTCGGCCCGAAATAACCAGGATTTTTCCGGCCCGGCCCAGCCCGCAAAAAGGTCAGGTATAGATCGAATCCCTATAAACTTGGTAAAATAAAAATAAATGAAGACTTCTGGCAAACTAAAATACACTACATTTTGGAAAAAAAGACAATGCATACGTACTAGACACAGCCCCACGTTCGTTCGCAAAAAAAAAAAAAAAAAAAAAAAAAAAAAAAAAAAAAAAAAAAAAAAAAAAAAAAAAAAAACACACACACACACACAGAGACGCACACAAACACACACAGCCCGCACGTTTTGCCTAGATGTACTCTTCCGCCATTACCGACGCACACCCGGATATGTCAATACTAGGCAGCCAGGTAGGCGGCCGTTTTTGGCTCCGGAGATGAGCACCGGAGACTAGTCGTACTGCAAATTATTTGTGCTACTGCTTAAGTAGGCTCTGTTATCTTGTTAGCAAACAATAAGCACGAACGCAACTTAAGCATCTTGTACACGTTTTAAGCATCGTCGTAAATGCTTTACTCGAATCAAATAGTAGGGACAAACAAACTGGCTATTCAGCCAACCGTTCCGATAGAAAATGGGGTCAAGCTGTGTGGACCTAGACCAGAAACGGTCACAATTACGACATTATTAGTTCAATTGATGACACGCCAAGGCATCTTCTAGCGGTTGCATTCTGCAATCGATCAAATCCAACGCTCACAAGTGGGCTAGCTAGTTGCAACAAGAAGTTGTCATTATAGATCGATGCATGGTCAGGACTCAGGACCTGTAGCTATCCAATCCATGCAAATGCCTAGCTATATGGCTGGGTATTTATCAGACAGCTCAAAGTCGACTTCAGGACGGGCAACTGAATTCTCTGAATGTCCACCAAGAAATCTTGGACCGTGTGCTGCCCGGATGGCCGTATCACCACTCCAATTATTTACTCCAAAATGCGTAGAAATGCATAGTTTTTCATGAACTATGCTCTATGATGCCTACTATTTTTTTTTTCAAGGAAAACAATGCCAACTACAGTTTAGGCGTTTTTTGTAGGGACAAAGCTTGTTTTTCGGTTTTTTTTTATTTGGGCCAACGCCGGCCCAGCATGAGCCATATCGTGGGCGGGCGAACTCAACAAATCGAAAAATGACCCCTGCGGCCTGCCACCGCACATACTAGGTCGGATTCCATCCACTGCAGGGCTTCGTGCCTGTGCGCTTTACCGGCCACAAGGTGCTACATGTCCAGTTACGTTTGGGCCGTCTATATTGAAAGAAGCCCAAAAACGGCCACAAGTGTCCATTTTGTTTTCGTTGCTTCGTCGGCACAAGTAAGAGACTTTCGGCGGCAGTTTCGTTTCGACCCAAGATTCCCAGACGCCGACGCCTTTCCACGACGCTCGATAAATGGAGCCCCGACTCCCCTGACGCCGCCGCCGCCGCCGCGCGCTCCCTGCCGGCTCCCGCCGCCGTCGGTGGGATCCGGCGGCGGGAGCCGGCAGCAGCAACATCCATAACAATCCACTGGTAGGTATGCCGCCCTCTTCGGCCCTCACGACCCCGTGTTCCTGATCGGCGTCACTTCAGCGATCGAACCTACCCGATACGATGTAACCCTCTCGTGTCACTGTATGCAGGCCTTCGATCTGGCCCCGCATGTCGTCGCCGGAGCCGCGCCGCGACACAGAGCAACGTCGCAGGCTTCCCGCTCCCGTGCCCGCCACTCCCGCCATGGGCGCGCTGCCCTTGGACGCGTTGTGCGAGATCCTGCTGCGTCTCCCGGGCAAGCAGCTCTGCGGGCTGCACACCGTATGCCGGGCGTGGCGGTCGCTCCTCTCAGCCCCGTGGTTCGTCGCCGCCCACGCTGCGCGCCGCCCGGAGCCCTACATCGTCGCGTCCTACGTCGACCACGTGGACATGGACCGCGACACCCTCGTCGACGTCCTGGACATGTCGTCGGGCCAGATCGTCAGGCACGTGGCGGCAGGGGACGCGAGCGACATGGTCGTGAGCGTGGATGCCTGCTCTGGCTTCGTCTGCGTCAAGGCGGTCGAGAACGGTAGCTTCCGGTTGCTCCATCCGGTCACTGGAGCTGTGCATCACTTGTCAGGCAGGCTCGCACCAGAGCACGCGGCGCGCGGGTTTAGTCTGCGTGATTATGGGGAGCCCGTGTACATGTTTGGGCTGGCTGCGGGCACAGACTAACACAAGGTGCTGCGGATGCTTCCATATAGACGGCACCGCGACGGTGGTGGACGCCGTGATGATCTGTTTGAGGTCTGCACCCTCAGCAGCAGTGTGGGGTGGAGGGGAATGCAGGGATCTCCGAAGTCCTTCGTGTGGAATGAATGGACCAGGGTGGTCGTCGGCAGGATGGTTTACTTATTAGGTGTGGAATGCAGGGACCTCTGAAGTCCTTCGTGTCCGCCCTGCCCTGCCGGCGATCAGATCAGGCATGGCGGCGGTGGGAAACGCTAGACGCATCTCGGGAATAAGGAAGCAGCGGCAGAAAATGCTCAGTATTTTGTTTCCTTTCCTTCCTGGCTCGAACGAAGAATAGATAGATGGGCAATTCTTCAAAAGGAAAGAAAAGAAAAGGAGGATTCGAACCGTGGTTGTCAGGTGGAGACGGAGGGGGCTGGATGCGGGCGTGCAAGATGGGAGAGGGAGGAGTAGGACCATACACTCAATCATAGCCCTTGATTTTGAGTGAGTAAGGAGAGAGAAAGTTTAAAATCAATCTGGACAGTCCGTTTCTAAGACGTTGTTTTTCTGGGTACACATTTGTGTGTGCGTGGAGGGGAGGCTCCTTAGCGGGGGACGTTTTTTGTGTGAACGTAGGAAAGAAAATGTTGGTACATTAGTAGGGTAGATCAATCTCGATACTTATCAATTGTCTTAGTTTGACTTATCCTATATATTTATGCTTTGCTTTATCTATATGACACTTTCTTTTTCCTCCTTTTTTTTTTGAGTTTCATATGCTGCTTTTTCATATACTCATTCTACATATTTAGCAAAATTATCAGTGATCATGAGTTGTGAGGAAGATTCTAGAAAGTCGCTTTTTTGTATCTTCAACAATTGCATACTAATCAAGGCATCAATGATATGTTTTAGTCAGAATCTTCTTCCCTACTTCTCTATCTCTGATGGAGTTAGGAGCATTTCCTCCTCCGCCAGCTTGCAGAGTTCCTCAGAGAGTTCATTGAACGTTTTAGGATGGATATTGATGTTAGCATGATTGAATGGATTCATGGGATCACCGTCTCTGTCTTGTCTTCAGGCGTCTTGATAGTAGATTGATCTTTATTTTTCCTAGCAAAGACGTCAAAAAGCATGTCCATGCTAAATCTTGATAGGAGATTGAACGTCGCTAACCACTTAAAGCATAGCGCCGGAAAATTCTAGAATAAATCCAGGAAAATACGAGCACCCGTGTCAAGTCGAGCACTTTGAACCAAGGTGGGCAGGTTCCACCACAATGGACCTTACCAGCTGTGCGTTCATCCGTACGGACACCATACCGGCCCAACCGCCGAATAGGCCTGGCTGCTCTCTACTTCTCTCCCATTTCTAACTCAAAAATATCTCCCCACACCACGCTCACTTGTTGTGTGCTTCATCACGCCGTGCAACCGTTTGCTCGCCCATTATTACATCGCCACCGCGGCCATCGCTCACGCATGTCCCCATCCCTGCGCTGCGCCGTGCCGCGCATCGCCCCACTCTGCCTCATTGCCACGGCTATCACTCATCGGACGCCCCCCATCCTGCGCCACACCACACTCCGTGCTCCACGTCGCGGCCATCACCATTGAAAGGATCAAGATGCCCAAGAGGGGGTGAATTCGGCTAATTCTAAAAATTCTTGGGGAATTAAAACCTACTAGCCCATGTTCACCCCTCGGTGCCTAAGTGTGTTCCTAATGATTTTACCGTCAAAAAGTTTTGCACCCTAGGTTCCAATCCTATTCTAGCATGGCAATTCTAGGAATGTAATTGCAAGAATGTAAATGCTAGAAAGTAAATGCGGAAAGTAAAAGAGCAAGGAACACGGCGATGTTTTTCCAAGGTATCGGAGAGTCGCCACTCCCCACTAGTCCTCGTTGGAGCACCTGCGCAAGGGTATCGCTTCCCCTTGATCCGCGCAAGGATAAAGTGCTCTCTAGCGGCTGATTCTTCATCGCTCCGATGCGGTGAATCGCCAAGAATCGCTCATAACTTGAGTTGGGTCATCCACTAGCCTCCGCCGGATGATCACCAAGCTCCCAATCACCACCAAGCCGTCTAGGTGATGGCGATCACCAAGAGTAACAAGCACAAACTGTCACTTGACCACAACAAGCCTAATGAGAAGGGTGGATGCACACTTGCTACTCTCTAAGCACTAATGAAGCCTCTAATCTTGATTCTCAAATCATGAACAAGCTTCAATGTGGCTCTTGCATTCCCTTGCACTCAAAGTGTTTCTTCAGCTGAACAAATGGGCAAGAGAGCTAGAGTGGAGGTGGTGGGGTTGTATTTATAGGCCTAAGCCAAAAATCCAACCGTTATCCCCCACCTTAGCTTTTCACGAGCGCCGGACGCACCAGCCTCGCAGCGCCGGACGTCCGGCGCATGTTACCGTTCAAATTCTTCAACTAGCCATTGTGGCCACCGGACGCGTCCGGCGCCTTCTCACCGAGCGTCCGGCGGTCTGGCTAGATTACAGGCTCTCTGGACTACGTCTAGGGCACGCCGGACGCTCCAGGCCGAGTGTCCGACGCTTTGTTCTCCAGGGTCTGTGCACGCTACATGCGCCGGACGCCGGACGCTGACGCCAGCGTCCGGCGCTCCACAAGCCAGCGTCCGGTGCAGCTCTTGAAGCTCATTTCACCTCCACTTCAAAATCTTTGTGGACGGCTTCGACTCCGATCAATCTCAGGGACATTTTGCACCTACCTAGTGCCAAGTTTGACAAGTGTGAACCACACCTAAACCATTAGACTCACCTAGGTCAAGCTACCCGTTCGTACCCCCCTTAATAGTATGGCCAAAGGAAAAACTAAGTCCTAATGACTAATCCGATGTCACTCAACACCAACGACAATCGGAACTAACCGTCCTTAACCTTGTCGTCCATCCTTTGAAAACCGAAACGATTTCCATCGACAGGGGGCGTGAAAACCATATTGCCCAAGATTCCATTACCATGACCTAACACTCTACTGTTTCTGCAAAACACACGTTAGACATGATAATTAACATTGTCATCAATCATCGAAACCCGTATCAAAGGGGCCTAGATGCTTTCAACCATGTTACCCCGCTCTGTGCTCGTCTGCTAGGATATCATCTCCCATGGTCGACCGAAGACACCTAAATAAGAAAAAGTGCATGCTGCAAGTATATGTTACAAGTATATGTTGCAAAAGTAGATCGGAATGTTGCACAAGTTGTAATGGTTATACATACATTTCGCAAGTGTCTATTCCAAATGTTCTACCTCTTTTCTCAGATGTATGTTGCATATGTTTCTCTGGATGTTGCATATGTTTCACACATACGTTGCAAATATTATCTGGATGTTATTTATATTTCCAATGGTTTTCAAGTGTTTAGGTCTTTTTGCAAGTGTTTCAGGCATTTGTTGCAAGTGTTTTAGATGGTTCGAGCGTATGTCCCAACTGTTGCATTTGGGTTTTGTAAAACTAGATCGGGTGCTGCTCATGTTGCAATGGGACCGGCCCATCTGATGCAGCTGCCTACTGCAGCTATTGGGGCACTGTTGAGTGGGCGCATATGTGTGGGTATGGGAAGCATATGGGTCGGGCAATGCGAGCGACGTCCGGGCAGCACGCGTCCCTTCGTGGGGCAAGCCAAATGGAGCGCGGGTGTGAGAAACGGGGTGCAGGCATGGTTGTCTAAACACAAGAGTCTGTTTGGACATCTTGCAATAAAATTGTTATTATGACAATGGGTTGTTGGTTCTCTAAATTGGCGATGTACTCCCTCCGTCCCATTTTTAGTGTCGTTTTAGAGTCTGGCGTTGGTAGCGAGGCCGTCAAGTCCTCTCGAACCATCTTTCCTCTTCTACAGTGAAAAAGGCGACTTCGAGGGCGACTCGTCTTTCCCTCCGTCGATCCGCCGGCCCCCTCTCCTCCGGCGTCCTTGGCGGCGGCGGAGATGAGAGGGGTGCCCGGCTCCTTGGCGGGTGGGCTTGTATAGCTTTAGGCTTTAGGTCTAGAAGCTCTTTTGGCCCGCCGACGTCGACATCGCCGGCTAGGGTTAAGCTTCCGGGCGGTGATGGTGAGGCGGTGGAATAAGTTCCTCCGACCCCGTCCCTGCTTTACCGGCGTTGGCTCCATCACCGGTAAGGGTCCGGATCTGCGCGGCCGGCTGCTCCGTCGTCTTGTCTGCGCTGTGGTACAGGCGGCGCTTTTGGTCAAGGAGACAGCGGTAGCTGTGGGCGATGTGGCTTGCAGGAGCATGGATCGGGCTCGGCCTTCCGGCGGTGTCAGTCGTCTCCGAGCTTCGATCTGGAATCGGCGGAGCCTGGGGTGGATCCCCGGCCGACTGTTCTACAACGGCGTCATCCCGGCCTTGGTGCCGGGTGTCTACTGCGGCTTCCTTCAAAGCTTCGATGCGATGGGGCTCCTCCGGTTCTGGGGAGGCCATGGTGTCTTCCTCGACAACGGCGGCCGGCGACGGTGGCGGTTGCTGGAGGCATCTGGCGACTTCGGGAAGCACGGGCTTCCTGGACCTGTTTGTAATTTCTTCTTTTTTGAGGGGCCTTTGTGCAAGATGGCGGTGACAGCTGTCCCTGTATCCTCGAGCGTATCTGTAATCGTGTCTGTATTTGTACGCTTCCTTAACCAGTAATACAGGTATGTTCGTCAAAAAAGGACGGTGCTAAAGTTTTTGCATCCCTTACTATCGAGCCTGGCAAGTAGCAGTCGGAGTTCTGCTATCGAGGCTAGCAATGACACTGGACGGGCGGGCGTCTCCATAGTCCCGACGGGGCTGTGCATTTTTTTTTATTCGTAGCAAGCGGTCCATTGGATGAGACGAGCGAAGGGATAAAGCTGGGTGTTGGCCACTGGTCAGTTTACACAGACAGCTGCTGGTACGGCACCTATGCGTAGGACTGATAACATCGCAGAACGACACAATTTTACAACAGCATGCGAGAGCGAAAACGACACTATTTGTGGGACGGAGAGAGTACCTTATATTTTATTTACTAAATCCACCCTCTCAACCATCCCCACGGTATTACTAGTCTAAGTTAGTGCCAAACTTGTGTACCAAAGTAATCCAACTCCGTACAAATGAATGGCCCAGCCCTCCCCACAAGCCTTCTTCTCTTACTCACTGAAGATCCTATGGCCAAAATCATCTGGATCATGCTCATCATTGATATGCTTCCAACTTTTTATAAAAATTACCCACCTACCACAGGTTATTGTGCACCAGTTCGTGCCTGAGCCTGGAATAGGCTAACTGAACGAGCCCTTAGGAGAAACATTAGTGAAAATTGATTTCAACGTTGACAGCTTTCGGACATGGACGCAGATTTCACTTTGTAGTTGTGTCTGCTCTTTAGGCCAATCTCAATGGGAATTTCATAGAGTTTTATAGACATTAAATATACTAACATGACACTATATTTATGAAGAAGATATTGATAAAAGTTTCATGAGAGTAGAGATAGTTTCATGATGATGAAACTCTTCGTCACTGTTTTCAACATAAGAGGTATTGGAAATTGGGTATGAAACTACCGCTGAGACTGGCCGGTGGAAAAAAAAGAGACAATAATAGAAACCGTTTAACTTTTGTACTAAGTAATGGAAGAGGCTAACGTACGGCCGGCCGTATTTGAGCTTACCGCACGGCCCTTCCTTTTTAGGTAAAAAGTGGAATGACTCTATTCCATTTTTGGCAATAATAATCAGCATTTGTTTTTAGTTGGATAGCTTTTCTTTTTAGTTGGATGCTGTCAGGATCAGAAACCGACACATATTTACACATCTATACGTTCAAAAGAAAAGGCAATACGGAGACGCATAAAAATAACACATCTCAGAACACAATACATTTGCGGTAATGACTTCTCTACGGACGGCCGTATTATTAGCTACCCGCACGGTCACCTGTCGCAAGCTGGACCGCCCACACCCCACCCCCCTCGTCTAGAGCTCCTGCCCGTCTCCGCTCTCCACTCGACTGCTCACCTTCTCTCTCCCTCTCTGCCGTCCTCGGCGCCCGGCGCCCGGCGAGGTCCTCCCGGTGGCGTCCGCCTCCCCGTGCCTGCGTCCCACCTCCTCCCTGACCCGGCTCCTTCCTCTCACCGGCGAGGATAGGGTTCCAGCGAGCTCCTTAGGGTTCCGGCATGACGGCAATGGCAGATCCGGTGGCGGAGGCGGCAGATCACGGCAGGTAGGCCTCCTCCTTGCTCTCCTCTCGATTTGAGACATGGCTACATTACAGTTAGAGTTAGGGTCAGTGTGGAGTAATTTTGTGGGCTCACTGGGAGAGGGCATGGCTGTCGTCACGGGCAGATCCATAGCGACTGCAGCCCCGGTCATCAGCCAAAATTTTGGGAACAAGTCTTCATGTGCAGCCTAGTAGCCCCAGGCGAGAGGATTGCTGCAGCATTTTGTTCTGTTTTTCTGTACCAAGGGGCTAGCAGAGAGTAGCTTGTTCAGGTTGAAATCGATGCCACTTGCAGGTGCTGGCCCGTTTGATTTGATTTGATTTTGTCAGGGAAATAGGTGAGCCCTTGCAGTAAGTTTGGAGGCGTAATGCATACATCACAGCTCATAGTCAGAGCTCACGGTGAGAATATAATATAGAACAGTATCGCATATAGCTGTTCAATCTCGATTTTCAAATATTCAATGAATGCCATTGTTAGTTCCTAATAAGCAATAATTGCATTGCAATTTGCAATATAGGGGGCCCCTTTTTGTACATGGCTAGTACGATTTTTAGGCCCCCTCATGGTCCATTTTGCGGATCTACCACTGGCTGCCATTAATAAGGGTGGCGGCAGAGGCTGTGCGCGCATTTGGACTTATTTTTTATTGGATATGGTGTCCACCACATCTGCTCCTCAGTTTGAAATCAATTGTTTCTGTTCCTGCAGACTGCATTTGTTTGCATTGTTCCTAAGAATGCTAAAGCTGAAGCAAATGATGTGGTAAAAAGATAGCATCTCTTATATTCTTATCATCCTTTACTCTATACTACAAGCAACTTTTTTTTTCTTTAAATCCTGCCTTCTGCATTTGTTGCCGTTGTATGTAGTACTCTTTGTTTTTTCCTTTCCCTTCCTCTGCTGGTGCGCTACACACTATACTTGCTTTTTCAGAGCACATAAATTGCCTATTTTAGAAGATATTGTTGCCTAATGAATAAGTTAAATTTCCTAAGAAAAATGCAGCTGGCGTTAGGTTTTATAGAGGTGTTAATAATCAGCATTCAGAGCTGAATAATTAGTAATTAGATATTCTTTGGTCATAGCGTACCCATACGACTGTGCCTCAGCCTCAAATAAGTTGGTGTTTCATACTCATGCTACTATGTTCTTGAGAGTCCATTAGTTTGTGGAATGTTCAAGGACTCTATTTTCGAATAACAGTCTTGTAGTCTATTACACTGACCCTGCATTGCATTGCATTGCATTTTTTGTCTGAACTTATGCATATATGCTGCCTGTCCTTGCAGTTCATGGTGGTTCTGCTGCTGAGGCACCTGGTGACGGCTGGAGTGGCCAACCAGTTCACCTTCAACCTCAAAATGAGTAGTCCTATTCAACCTGAAGAATGAATGAATGCTTCTTCGATTTGCATGCAAATATGAATTTCTTCCTTGGCTTAGAATGAAATGTATACTTGCTGCAGGCCAATGAGATCTTGCTTTCGTTTCTACGTTGTCATGTGGCTCATCTCCGTGATCCAGTAGGGACAGAGGCAGTACCACTTGCAACTGCTCCAGGTTAGTCCATCGATTGCCACTTTCTGAATAAATATCATTGGGGGCTGTTCTACTGGAGGAAAGTAGTGGTCAAGGAACAGCAGCAACAACATGTCATCCTAGTTCGCTGAGGAACAAGGCATTCATCTAGTGAACATGAATGCATTTCTGATCACGTCACTGATGGTCATTGTTTACAATTAGGCAATAATCTTCTATGATCTAGGCAGTAATATGATTTAATATAGGCAATAATATAAGGTAGTATAGCCATTAATCTTCTATATATTAGGCAAAGTACTGTCTGAATTAGGCAAAACCATTTTCTCAATCAAGTAAAAGACCTGTTACTACCTAGCAAAAGTACTCTCCAACATGCATGTGTATCCACACTAATAATTTTATGACTAACTTGGTATGAATCCTAATATTGTTTAATCAGTACCACAAACTTGACTCTAGTATTTATGTAATGACATTTCTGGTATTTGCATGATCACATTACTGATGGTCCTTTTTTCCTTTTTGTTCTACTCAACCATTGAACTAATTTGCCTTTTTAAAAAAACTAGTTATTGACAACATCACCCTGTCTCTGTTTGATATGTATTTTTGCCAATAAGGGGTTGTGGGTTACAATGAACACAAACACACAAACACTATACTTGCTTTTTGAAAATACAAAAAATGCCTCACTAGAAAGACATTGTTGCCTAATGAATAGCACTCAAATTGCCAGCAACCTGCTCATCACCAATAGAAGCTCCATGAACATAAGCATTCCTTTTTGTATCTCCTGCTAGCAAGATTTTTTGACACATGTTATCTTTTTTTAATATGTAGGAATGCTGGACATGCACAGAGAAGCAAAATGCAGGCTGATATGAAGATGTGCAAATGTGTGAGACTAGATGTAGTGTTCTGCTTTTAGAAAAACTGGAGATGCAAATGAAAACATTGCCTTTTTGTGAAAGAATATATGTAATACCTAAAAGCATAAGGCCGAGCCTTAATTGTCTTTTTTTGTGAACGTATAGATGTGAAAATGTGTGATCAGTTTCTGGTATTCCACCAAAAAGCAAATGCAAATTAGTATCCTTGCCAAAAATGGAATATAGAATAATAGTACTTTTACCAAAAAAGGACCCGCCGTGCTATAAGCTAAGCTACGGCCGGCCGTAATTTAGCCGCCTCCTACATTTGCATGTGCAGTTTTTAAAAACTATACATCTAGTCCCACACAATTGTACATCTTCTCTATACTAGCCCGTATCTTGCATCTCGCATATTGCTTCTCTGCATGGCCTGCATTCCTGCATGCTAAAAAAGATAAAATGTGTCAATACATTTCTTCCTGGTAGGAGATAAAAAAATATGCTTATATTCCTCGAGCTTCTACTGGTGACAAGCAGGTTGCTGCTAGTAATGCTGTAGTGGAATCAATTTCTTAGGCAATTTAAATGTCATTTATTAAGCAACAATGTCTTCTAAAAAGGCAATTTATGTATTCTGAAAATGCAATTTATGTATTCTGAAAAAGCAAGTATAGTGGTTGTGTTTATTTGCAACCCACAGCCCCCAGATGACTAGAAAACTAATAAAACAACTCCACTAACAAGAAATTAGGAAGAAAAAAAAAAAGACATGAGTCACACGGTTGCTCCATAGTGAGACAAATTAACACACATCAATACAATCACAGACTATGATCTAGAAAAATTATTACTACAGATATCAGGTTACATGTTCAGATGACATATGCACAAATATGATCATCGGTTTGATGCAGTAGGCACTTGAAATGGCAACAATAAAATAAGAAGCTGCTACCCACTACCTGCAGCTCATGGCCATACTCTAAATGGCGCTTGACTGGTTTACAATAACTCTAAAGGATTGCAATACCCCACAAACAAGTCCATACCCTACAAACAAGTCCAGCAATAGTATATAGGCTAACGTGATTGATACTCTATATATAGCACTAAAAAAACAGAAATTTTGAGACAAGCAATAGCCCATAAAAATCATGATTCAATTAGTCCTATGCATAAATGCACAAAAACTAGAACAACATTTTAATTAGTGTTAAGAATTAAGCAAATATATGGTTATAAATTAGGCAGAAAAAGTTCATGAGCTAGGCAAAAATAGTGTTAAGAATTAAGCAATAATATGGTTATAAATTAGGCAAAACAGTGTGGATGATAAAAAAATAATAATAGTGAGATAACCGAAATGAAGGCTGATAACCATGGATATGCCAAATTTTCTCATGGATAACCCATGGACTACTTTGTGATGTAGCATCTCTAACTGGAAAAGCAGTCCATTGTGCTTAAATCTATTTGCAATACATCACATGTCATTTCCAGCTTCCATGCATATAATATGAAGCTACATACAAAGTTTAAGAAGACACTAGGCGGTTTGTAGGTGATGACCCATAGCCTAGAGCCAAGGCTAGCGTAGGCATTTCAAGGTGTTTTCTTGGCGTTTTGCCAATTTAGCAGACAACATATATGCATAATATATATAGGAGAAATGCTGAATAAATTAGTTAAATAGAGACAGAGAGTAGCTGAATACGTTCATTCAGAGTTCATTGAACATTCAGGGAATACATACATGAGGCAAATCAGCTAAAACATTTAGTCAGACATCCTACATTCAGGCATTCAGAGTATACATTCATGCAACAAATCAGCTGAAACCATTCAGACATCCTACATTCAGGCATTCAGACTTCAGAGTAGGCATTCAGAGCAAATAACAATTAACAAGTCACAACAAAAATATGACTAAGGAAGTAGCAGGCTTGATTGTGTAAAAAGCCAACATTCAGAAAAATAGAACTCAAACTGGAACTGAAATGAGCGATAAAATCGTAGAAGATTATTGCCTAATTGTACTTTGCCTAATTCAGATAGTACTTTGCCAAATTCATAGAAGATTATTGCCTACATTAAATAATATTATTGCCTAATTCATAGAAGATTATTGCCTAATTATAAAACAAGGATCATCAGTCGAAGAAAAAGCTGTAGAAAATATATGCATTCATGTTCAGTCGTATCCAAAATGGAGTGGTTCCATACCTAGGCATCCTATGTCCAAAATGCGTCAAAAGGCAAAAAAATTAGAGTCAGCTAAAAATTTCCTTTTTTTCACTCCAAATTCCTAGCACCTGATGAGTAGAAAGCATATACGGTTTTGTATCTGGAGAAGTAGATTTTTTTTTTTTTTTGTCAGAAACATGACCAAAGCAAAAACAAGTTCCTTCGTCGATGCTGCTATTGCACGAGCTAATGGTCAGTCAATAAGCAGGCTAGTAATCACAGGAATGTGAGCTGCTGCACATTGCCGAGTTCCTGCGGGATGCTTCTAGTTCAATTAAGCTTTGGCGATTTGTGTGTGATAAGGAAAAGTAGGATTGAAAATGGAGATAATGTAGCACATGGTAGGCTGTGCAAGGTTCCCGATTGTAGCAGGCATCTGACCATTGAGACCGATGTTGAAGGAAATATCCCTGCAAGTGCTTATGTTGTGAGATAGTAGAACACCTTTTTCTCTCTTAAAAAAATACTGTGCATACCATTTCTGTCACATTACAATAGTATCTTCGTGTATATCTTTAGCATCTTCGTGTATATCTTGTTTCATTTTTTGGTAACCTGGCCTTATGTTAACAAAAGAACCAAGAGAGACTAGCTAATCCATGGTAATGATACTAACCGTTCCAAATTGTAGTTCGTTTGACTTTTTTGACCACAACTTTGACCACTCGCCTTATTCAAAAAATTATGTCAAATATCATTTCTTTTGTTGTGGCTTGCTTTACTAACATAAGAATTTCAAAAATGACTTAAATTTAACCATATTTGCACTAATTTTTTGAATAAGATGAGTGGTCAAAGTTGGGGTCAAAAAGTCAAACGAACTACAATTTGAAACGGAGGGAGTACTTTACTAGTATATTATTAGTCAATACGTACAATTTGCCAAACTTGAATTGGTCAGCCTAAGCTCGACCGGTGGGGCCTGAAGAAAGCAGAGTTTGCTTTGCAAGGTAGCTACAAGCCTAGATGCAAAGTGTTCAGCGCTCTTCCGATTCAGAATACTTCTACCCTGAATTGTCTGAAACACTGAAACGCAAATGCATCGTCCAACCTCACGTCGGATATAGCGGCCATTGTGCCTTCAGCTAATGATTGTGATTCCGAAGAGGTACGAGGTGACTTACAGGTACACGAGCTGGATGAGCTGTCTGATGCAGGGAGGGTCGAGAGGAAGCCGATGAGATCCACCACTGTCGCTCGAGGGAAGGGCTGGGGCTACCGCTGGTGGGGAGAGATCACCGCCGGCAGGGGAGATAGCTTCGATGATGGAGGCACAATCATCGTGGGGTGGGCCGCGCCGTCTCCGTGCGGGATCCGTAGTGCCTGGGGAGCCGCTCGCCATGCTAGTGAGGACGGAGCCGCCGGAGTAGATTGAGGCGATGGAGGCCATCGTCAGCGATATCCACGGCTGGCTGGGGATCTCTGGCCGCCGTTTGGGAGGAGCTGATGGGGGCGGATAGCGGGGAAGAGAAGATGCGCGGCCCGTGGCAGCACATACTGGCGGAGCAGCGATTGGAGCGGAGGGTGGACACTGCGGAGGTGGCTAGGTCGTGCTGTCTCGGGTAGGGGTCGCGCCGTCGGAAGATGGAGGGGTAGGGGAGGGGGCGGGCCGGGAAGGGCTGGCCGCCGGCTCCGGAAAGACGGCCGGTGGCGCGCGGTGACGAGGTGGTGGAGCTCGTCGGGGTTAGGGTTGTTGGCGCCACTAGATCGGGCTGCACGGGGAAGGAGAACTTCAGGAGGAGGACGCGGACGGGAGAGGGGTCGGCGCCGGAGGGGGGAGTGGCCGGTGTCGGCGACGGTGGGTGGCTGGCGCCGAGGTGGGGTTGGACGGGGCGAGCTCGGGTGTGCGACCGAAAAATGGAGGTGGGGATGGGAATGAAGTGGAGACAAGAAAAAGTGGAGCACCGAGCGAGAGGTGGTTGGCACTCGTCGAACGCTGCGCTCGGGTTGGAGTGTCCGTGCGGTGGAATATATCGCCGTTGCCACCAGGCTCCCCCAACACTCAGCACACCATCAGTACCATCAAATTAAAAACAGGCGACGAGATGCACAAGTCGAATTAATTTACGCGCACAATTCGAAACGTTCTTTCATCAGATACATAAAAGTAAAATGGAGAACAGGGAAGGAAGCAGCAAACGAGGAAAACACTGCACCAACTGAGTACGGACTGAGCTCAGCTCACGTAAACTTCAAAACGGGTTTGTTTGGATTCCTGGTGAGCTGGGCGCGCACGTCTTTTGCCAACTTCATGTTGTAATCGTACTTACTAATCAGAACTTTCTTGAGCGTCGGCAGAGATGACAGCCCGAAGAAAGAGATTGGGCCTCCGAAACGCAGCAGCTCTAACCTTGGCGTTGTCCCTTCTTCGAAGACCACCGATCTGATGCCAGGGTAATCCAGCTCCAGCACTGTCAAGCTCGGGAATGCCTCCCGATGGGAATGCAAAAGATGGGGTTCTTCCGCCTGGAAACAGTAACCCAACAGACCAAGGATGGCCAGATTCGGTAGCTTGCCAAGGACTTGTATGGTGCCGTCCACCTCCATTAGCTTGGTATCTTTTAGCTTCAACTTCACAAGATTCTGCAGCCCCGCGATCCATTCTGGCAATTTACGCAGAATGGCCTGAAGTTTAAGGCTCTGCAGATTTATCGGAGGCGAGCGCAGGCCATCCAAGCGGCCACGTAGACTTGCATCCTCCCCTGAGCAAAACTCTTGGCAGTTTTTCTTATTGATGCCTGTCACTGATAGCTTATGCAACCGGGTGAGCATTTTAATCTCCTTTAGAATGGCCTTTTCTCGTCCGATGTTCACAACTCCTAGTGTGTGCAGGGCTTTCAACTTCCTCAGCCCTCTCGGCACTACAACGCCACCAGGATCTGCAATCCTTGCTATGAAAGGGAACATTACACTGCAAAAGAAAGTGAAGACATCACGCCTATTCAAGTCATCCTCTGTACTCTCCATTACGGACTTCCCATGCTGGAGGCTGCAACTTGAAAGACAAAAGGACAACAACACGAGAGTCCACATGCATATCTTGTTCTGCAAAAATCTGGGTAGTTCGTGCTCTACCAATTCATCATAGGAGGAAGCACGAGCAATCCGATTATGCACATCCCCTGCGCGAATGTATTGTAGATCCCTAAGCTTGGTGATGGCCTGTGGCAACTTGATTATTCGTGTACCAACAACATCTAGTGTCTGGAGCAGCTTTAGGTTACCAAGTGACGATGGTAGGTGAAAAATACCATGACACCCTCTTAAAGAAAGGTATTTTAGGTGCAGGAGCTTCCCAATTAGCTCAAGGTGATGATCAACAAGGCCGGATGTGCTTTCCAAGTCCAGCACACGCAACAACCTCATATCATCAGGAATATAAAATGACTCCACATCCCAAACACAGTTAAAGACCGTATACGAGATAAGTCAACTATGCGCTTCAGCTCACTTTGATCACCCTCCCAATTGCTGCTTATAGCAAGGTGGCGTATGGTGCCTTGACTGTTTGAGCTGCATCCTTCTTCCATTGTGAAAACAAGATTTTCTTCCATTGCCTTTACTATGCTGATTTCACGCATGAGATCGTGGAGTTTACAAGACGAAATACCTTTTTGAGTGCCAAATGATTCTTTGGATGGTAGGATCTTGCTTCTTTCAATGAGTTCTAGGAAGTAGCTATCAGCTACTTCCCCAATAGATTTGCCACGCACCTCACAAGAGTAACCCTCTGCAATCCACCGGCGCACCAAGCGTCTTCGGCTAATATCGAAGTCTTGGGGAAAGATGGACATATATAGGAAACATGACTTAAGATGATAGGGTAAGCCATCGTAGCTTTTCATAAGGATAGTTCTTATTATCCCAAGCTCTGGGTTCATCCCCAACTCAGCGCTAATATGCTCATTCAGTTTTCTCCACATCATAGGAGTTTTTGGTAGCTTTGCTATGAAGCCTCCTATGATGACTATTGCAAGGGGAAGTCCACTGCACTTCATAAGGATCATTCTGGCCTCCTCATTCAACGAGGGATATTTATCCAAACTCACATTATCCTTAAATACCTGTAATTGTTAGAACTCAGAATTAAATTTCTCAAGTTCTATAAATTTAAATTATGATTTGAATAATATTTTAAATCCATTGGAGTTACTATGGTGGTATAAATATTAGTCTTGACATTGTCTTTACATAATCTTGCATATAATGAACCATTGTTAACAACTTTGTAAATATCTTTGTAGATAAAATTATCCCGACACCTCTACCTAACAGATAAGATAATATGACATTTGTAGTGAACATGTAAGGATACAGTCCTCCCGTTGTATCATGTAATTTTTCCATAGTAGCCATGGCATATAGACACAAAAAATGAGACTCGCCTATGTATTGTATATCTGTTTTGTTCTTAGGAACCTCAAATCAACTAATTGTTGCATATGTTTGTATCATGGCCAAAAGTTTGTATTCCTACATCGCTTTCTATTCCCTCGATTCCAAAATATGAGACGTCAATGTATCTAGCAAAGCCAAAACATCTTATAATTTAGAATGGAGGGAGTAGTTTTGGATATCAAGTTCAAACATCTCTCCATGAAGAAACATCTTTCTCCCCACTTTCTGTGTAACTCTATGCCATGTCAAAAAAATGAATTCCTATTTGTCACTCATTTAATGTGCATAATATACACTTGGAACCCGTTGCAACAAATAAGCCTTTCATTTTCCACACTGCATCCTTTGCTTTTTTTAGCATTCTCAACTTTTGTTTAGTTAGGCAAAAAAATTCCACAAGCCACTCCCAACATTATGTAAAAATAGCATTCTCAACTTTTCTCTCAGAATAAATTTGAGGCCCCCAAATTTCAAGTGTTGGAATGTGAAAATGCATCTAAGAGCATCTCCAACAGTTTTGCAAATGGCTTCCCCATCCTTATCTTTTTTGGAAAAAAACTCAAAAACTCCTCTATAAAAGTTTGGCATATGGCTTTCCGATCTTTTGCCAATTCCCAAAACGTCGATGAATCCGCACATATATGAGCGCGACGGGGGAGCTGCGCATCCATCATTTCCCGTGACTCCACCTCCCATGCGCCTACTAACATTTGTGCGGATAATATACTAACATTTGGGGACACTACTACGGGGGTAGATACAGTAACACCAACTTGTGTTATTATAGGTTAAAAAAAGTGTTACTAGTTTTATTAGTAACACATTTTTGTTTGTATTCCAATAGGCCATGTTACTATAGACTAGTTTATTGTAACACATTTAGTTGTCTTTAGGAACATTTGTTTAGTGTTACAATGATTTTTGTTGTAACACTTTTTTTATTCTCGTAACACTTCATGCTATGGTAGAACACATAGTTTGTAATACATTTATTTATTTATTGGAACACTTGCCAAGTGTTACAATGATTTTCCACGTAACACTTTTTTTAAGTTCTAGTAACACTTCTACATTATGGTAGAGCACGATATGGAACAAAGGAACACATGGTTTGTAACACTTGTTTATATCTATTGTAACATACCATTCAGATTGTGAAACAAATATTTATTTCGCCTATGCATGTGGTGCACGGATTATTAGTCACAAATTTGACATATTGCAAAATCACATAAATCACAAATTTCAATAATCATATAAAGATCCACGGATTATGACAAGGCTTCAAACAGAGTATTTGTTCACATCAATTGATATATCTTCAAAAAGATATGTGTCTCTAGAGATCAAACATACATAGATTGCAAAGTACAACTCCATACTACTAGCAAACGAAAAATTTGCATCTAATCTAATATTCTTAAATTTTATTGCTCCTTCATCCAGTATGGTATGCTTCAGCATAGGAATTTGGCCATTGATCTTAACCTGCATAGAGAAAGCAAGTTGTAACATTACATTTTGTGTCAATGTACCCTAGAATAAACATAAGAAAGCTAGTTCAAACATACAAATATGAACAACCAAGGATTTCTACTCCATTGGCTAATGGATCAACATTTTTAAAACAGGTTGACCAATAATATGCACTCTATAGAATTGCCTGCTTGTCTCAACTCCACTAAAACTTGCTTTTAGTTTAGTGCTCAAAAGAGTTACGTAGGCCACTGTAGCCTTATATGAGTTTTGTGATCAAGAGTAGCACAATGGACCCAATCCACAATTAATTTGACATATTCACATAGCGACGAACAAGCATTAGTAGTATCAAGATAATGCAGTTTGAACAAGTCATACTATTTGTCTACCATCAATGCAGGAGGTTGTGTATGCTTTTATGTCCACTGCAGGTATCCTTCTGACGAGCTATTCTGCTTTGTAATAGTTGCAGTATCTCCAAGCACTCCATGATGACCCTGAAATATACAAAATAAGGTACGAAAAATACAAGAAAAAATACTATAATAAAAGGAGATGCCTTTTGTTTCTTTGTTAATTGTTATTCTACATCTTGTAAAATTCATGGGCAACAAGTGAAATGGGAGTAGCGAAATAAAATTGTATTTATACATTGCTATAATATCATGCAATACTTATATATTGAATAAATTAATTTGACACTACAAGTCTAATATATTTGATTCAATGGTTTATTGGAAAGTTGAACCTCTGTTTGTCTTGAATCACCAGGACATCATTTTGAGGATAAATCAAAGGTCCAGGTTATGATTTTTCACTAAAACATAAAAACCACTATGCTATATAGAATATAGATCCTAACACCCTGAAATTTTCTAGCTCACAAGTTCTACGCTATCTGAAACATGTCATTACAAAATAATTAATTATAGGTAGCAATGTGAAAAATAGCAAATAAGATAATCCCAAAATTATAATGTCACATGGTGTTTCTCATTTGATACTGTCTTCCAAAATCTAATGTCAACTGGTGATTCTAATTTGTCACTATCTCTTCTCCACCTGTCTAAGCTAACTTGCAATTATCCACTTGAGTCTGCTATCCTGCAGAATACAAACAAGTAAAAAGGATGAATACCAAGTTAACCTGATATTCGAGTTTGAGGTTGCTTTCTAATATAAATCCAACGAGAAGTTCATGGGGGAAACCAAAATTTAATCTATTTTTAACATCACATGTTTCGCTGCATATAAATGATACTGCAAAATAATTGTTTGCATTGTATTTATATTTATGCTTATGCCAAAAAAAGCTCAATAATTACTGGAGTATTTCTGATTGTGCATATTAAGTTTCCTGCAAAGTGCAGACTCAATTTCTTTAGCATATTAAAATACCCTCTACAGACAATATTTGTTTATGTATGCACCACGACTAAGCCAGTGGAAAACTATACTAAGTCTAGACAATGCATCTGAGATCCTGAACTAATCACTATCTGAATACTTTATCAGCTAATTATAGTTGGGTTTCATCATGGAAATACAAAAGAGGCAGAATTGACGGAGATAAGTAAAGCAATGCAGTTGGCGGTTGTACGTGATTATCATGCAATTGCACAGATGGAGGAGAATACCTTGCGTCTTCGAAGTTCGAACATTGTCCAGAGGTGCGTGAGCGGAGAGAATCACACTAGTCGTTCCCTTCCCCAATCCACTTGCCAAGTAATTGGATCTAGGACTAATTAAGCCAAGTCCATTCTCAGGTCTACTGCAAGGAGGTGCCAGGCTGCAAGGGAATTAAAGAGCGTACGTGTTGGGAGAAATCAATCTGCGCGGAGAAGAGCAATCCCACCAAGTCACCGGAGAAATTAAAACCTAACCATATATAATATAATCAACGACACAGTTTGCAGATGAATGAACAGGGGAGGAGCGCCAAAACCTTCGTGAGGCGGCGGTTATCCGCTAAGGGCAGCGTCACAATTACCCTGCAGGTTGCCATTCGTGATGTGTCGTGATGCTTGCGGTGGCGGTGGCTTTGCTCTGAAGCCGCCGGCCGGCGTGCAGCAGGTCAGGAGGATGTGGAGGACTCCTGGATCTATCGGGAGATGGACTAGGGTAGAAAATGACGGAGATGGAGAAGTAATAACCAACTCAATTTTTCGCACAAACTGAAGGGGAGCGGGAAGATTAGGCGGACACTAGTGATTTTTGCAGATATATAGAAAAATAAAAAGTAAGGTCATCCCTGCCGTCGATTATAAAAAGTCTTTTCTAATCATGGGAAAATATTCATTTTGTAAAAAAAAAACTTGCGTTCCCGATCCTATGTGTATCTCAAAGTTTCATCTCCCTTTATCCCTTAAAAAAACATATATGAATGTAATGAGAAAAAAACTCCCGCATTACTGTCCCAAAATCCGGCAAGGCGGGAACTCTACGCGCGCTTCCGAAACACCCATGACCAATAACCCTCGTTCCAATGATCCAGTCCGTTTCCAGATCAAAACTGTTGTTGACCTCTCAAACAAACTAACCGCCCGTGAGACCTGATCTCGTTTCCGCCGCCAGTCTGGGCAGCGCCTAGGAGGTTAGGAGCTGAGATTACGGCATGGCCACATGGATCTACACCGCCGTCGAGTGCCAAATACTTGAAGAAATACTACAAAAGGGAAAGGCTAAAAAAATACTACAAAGGGGAAATACATATATATTGGGAAGAAAATTAAGTGTCCAACGTTTGGAGATCTATTTTTACGAAGTTGATGATGCCAAGTGCAATTTTCTCGGACATGGGGACAACGAGCGAGCGAGAGAATGATTTGACGATGTCCAGGACCACAGTGTGGGGATACATGCGTGCAAGCATGAGGAAGCGCGAGCAAGCAAACTGAAGAGCCTCGGGGGATGATTGCTCTATTAATCTTTGTAACACCTGGACTGTAACGTTATTTTGTGTTACTATAGGACATGTATTTGTAACACATTTTATGCGTTCCATTTATGTGATACAGTATAGTATGTTTTTGTAATATTTTACTTGTAACATTAATTTTGTGTTACTATAGTTATTGTCGTAACACATTTTTATAAAAAAAGTGTTTTGTGTTACAACCAAAGTCCGTAACACACTATTATGTGTTACTATAAAATTTTACTGGAACACATTGATAAATATGTTACAAGAAAGTGATACAATATCCTTTGTTGTGTAGTAGTGGGAAGTGTGGAGCCAGTGACCATGGTGTCACAAGAAAATCTGATGTGCCCATTTGTGCGCCTTATGCAGAGAATGCAACACGTAAGTGATGCTAGTCGCATCCTATTCAATTTCTTGTCTATAGTATTGGAGAAGCTTTAGGCACACCCTATTTCAAAGTCCTTTATATATTTTTTTTTATAAAATACTAGAAGTCATTTTACGTCTATAACAAAAAAAGTAATGACAAAACAAATGCAGCAAAATTGTACTGTGTATCGGTACCTTTTGGGTGAAGAGGACAAGAGCTTCACTATCTTTGAGAACCTCAAGCTTGTATATGTTTACTTGTTTTTGTGAGCAATGCCTTGCAATATTCTCTTCCCTTGTGGTGATTAGGATCCGGCTTCCATTCTCCATTTTGGGGAGACATTGTATTATCATGTCCCATTCCCCAATAGATGACAAATCATCGAGAACAATTAGCCATCTCTTTCTTTCCAAAACTTTACCTAACTCTTCTATTAATCCTCCACTTTCTATAACTTCTCTTGTGCCTAGCCCAAAATTATTTGTCTTCCTCTTATAGGATTCTGCATCTAGTTGCATAGCTAAGCTCTTAAGGACCTCCAGGAGAACAAATGGTCGTGTGATTGTAATACAGGCACGCTTCTCAAATAAAAGATTTAAGTCTTGGCTTTGGAAGATCTCTTTGACTATAGTGGTTTTCCCAAGACCTCCCATTCCCCACACTGAGATCACCGTATGATGTTGGTCATATTGCTGTGAAATTAGATTGACAAGGTCAAGCTTCTCTTTCTCTCGACCCACGAGTTGAGATTCTACCAAAGCACTTGTAATTGTCCCACTACGAGTAAGGCTCTTTGTGACCATGTTCTCATTGTTTCCTACAAATTGAGTCTCATGAATCTCATCTGTCGACATCCCAAGGTTGTTAGTACCAATTGTGGCTTCACTTGTGCTAGACCATGGCTTTGTTAACATCGCTTGATTTTGAGGAACCTGACAAAACAAAAGTACATATATAATGTTCTACTATACTTAGTCTTGTAACTGTTTACATGGTATCTCTAATTCTTAATAAATATGAGAGTCTCTATCAAATTATAGGTTGTGCATGTAGTCTCAAGAGTGCATACTTCTGTTAAAATTAATAACTACACGGACAAAATTATAACATCCACTTGAACTAATGACTCATACATTATTGCTTGACCATAATGCAAATAATCAATCTGTTGGAAAACAATATTATTTCAATTTAGTTCGTAATATACCCCTTTTTTCCTTAAATTGGACTTATCAAAAGCTTTGGACTTATCGTCACAAAAAAAAGCTTTTGACTTGTTTTTTGGTTTATTTTTTTTACTGGAGGCTATGTCTCATTTGGGGTATCGACAGCTTTGGCACACATAGAATACTTCTATGTGTGGTGACCACTTTAGCACACATAAAATACTTCTATGTATGAAACCTGCTTACCACTTCATGAATTAGAATACTTCTGAATGGTAAACTTGGTGTGGTGACCCTTTAGCACACATAGCTGTTTTTCATCCTTATCATCGATGTGCTAAACAATTTTTATTTGTGAAGGCTGATGAGGCTTTTCTTTATATGCAGATGATGCTTATTTGTTCATCTACCAATCGAGGATCACTTAAAGATCATAAAGGAGTTATCCGATTAATTGTTTGGTGGTGTGGCTCACGTTTGCAAACCGACTTGGAGGAGAGCTGTTTGCTTCTAAGACTTCTATCATGACGATCACTTAAAATATAATGAGGAGACACCGTTAGGCCCATTTTGGAAACTCAAATCGCCTTAAAATCCAAGATTTTTTCCAGGGTGGGAAATCTATGGAGGATTTCTTCCGCTTGCATTCAAATTAGCCCTAGATAGTGGAATATTTTCTAATACTTTTTCCATGTAAAATTTTACTGTATATACAATTGTCTAAATAATCTCCTTTTTTTTTGTGACTTTGTCTAAATAATCTTCTATACTATATCTATGTATAATAGTTTCCTATAAATTTTTTCTCTAGAAATTTCAAAGTAGACGACATACGTGTTCACATACAAACATCATGATTTTGAATTCTATTTTATACGAAGCCTTGTGTAAATTTTAGGTCAATTAAACAGCTAATTTTCTTTTATTCATTCTATACCATGGATGAGGGCGCCTTTGCAGAACTACGAATTATGAATTTAGGTAAACAAATTTTCTATTATTACAGTCTATAACATACATGAGGCCTTTGTAATACTACTCTTATATGAATTTAGATAAACAAATAAATACTCAATTAATTAGTCACAAGTGCATGATAGGGCGTGTTCTCGCCAAACTTTTGAAAGGTTCAAATTCACTACTACCACAATAACTTCTAAATATCTAGTTTGATAACATGAAAGTTATATTAACAACAGTATTTTATAATTTCGTTAGTACAATGAATTCTTAGCTATATGTTCTAAAAAAAAAAATTCTTAGCTATATTGATTATAAAATAGTGGTCAAGCTGCAGTTGTCTAAAAGGTCTTGTATTTTTTTTTTTTTTAAGAAGGACTACTCTTATATGTGTATTTAAGAAGAATAACTTTTCCATTATTAAATTAACTTGGATGATGTATTTTTGGTGTGATGTTACAGAGTCAATTTGGCTGTTGTTGTATATGACATGTACAAAGAATTTCAAACACAAAACTTTGTGAACAGAAATGAATTTTTCGATTGCCTTGACTTTTTTGCTAGAATATTTAAACCAAAATATCTAAATAGTAATAGTAGCATATAGTGTGATTTCTTGAATTTCATACCAGTAATATATGTTTTGGACCCCTTGCTAGAACAAGATTTTCTTTTCTTTCTTTACTTAAAGTATTAAATTTTCATAATAACGTGACAGAACATACTCTCTCCAACTGAAATTTAGGGTATCGAATGCTTAAATTAAATTTAGTCCAAATTCTAAGGCATTTTGGATTGCTCAACCTCATCCATGTGTGCCAGGTTTTTTAGCGCTATCCATGCATCCCGGGAACAAGAACTACCGATCGAGAGCAGCCAAGACGTGTGCTACCTATTGCTCTGTCGAGGCCATTGTTGTACACGCCATGATATGAAGTTAGTCTTTTGTGAGACACCTTATTTGGTCCTTAAATAGCTTGGTCTTAAGGGCTGTTTGGACCAGCTAGATTATTATAATCTATATATGCATAAGATCATTATAACCAGCATTATGGATTATAATAATCAGTGTTTGAGTACGTGGATTGTTATGGTCACTAATATGGTTGGTTAAAGCGGGCAAGTTGGACATTTGGTAAGGGTAAGTAGGACTCTCAACACCCATAATCCTCTATAACTTGGTGTTACCTAGTGTCGGGATTCAACAAATTTGACATCAAAAGGATCTTGTCCACATCTAACATCACCAATAAAATAAGAAAACAATAGGGGCCTTGACTAGATTAGAGGCCTAGGGGAAAATGATGAGGTAGGCCCTTGAAAAGCGTGGCCTGGGCCCTGCTAAAGGGACGAGCGCCTCGCCCGACCCCTCCATCCTGACGAGGCAATCCGCTTCGTATGGTCGCGTGGAACCAACACTTGAAACGGATCCTGGACAGCAGTTCACCTGACGGCACGAAGCGGAATTTATTGTCGGGTGAATCGCATTCGCATCACAGCGTAGTGAGGGCCCTGATGGCTTCTCGCCTCGTACCACATGTGAGGAGGAAGGGGGGCACGGCCAATGCTGCACCCCATAAGGCTTGTACGAGGCCTACCGACACCAAGTAGCTCGTACCTAAAGCCGCACTGACCGGAGCGGCGATGCAGCCCAATGATACCGAGCGGGTGCCGTGACATTGCAGACGCAGCTTCGATGACACAATGGTGTAGGGGACGGGTCCAAATCCCTTGGTAGCCAAGAAATAGGGCTCCAACCTACGTCCTGCAGAAATGATTCCCAAAGCCTTAGGATGTAGGCCTCTTGGTTTATCTCTCGTAAAACGAGGACATCCACCCTCGGGATGCCTCTCGAACTTGTAAATCCTAAACCTCCTCCTTAAACTATAAAACGAGGAGGCCCCGAAACCTTAGAGGACTAGTTCACTCGAACTCAACAGTAAGTGAACATCTCCTTCTATACACAAAGAGACTTGGACCTTCCTTAGAGGTTCTCTCTCGACCTTAGTTTCTAAACCCCTACTAAGCTCAATATACACAAAAGCGGGTAGCACACCAGCCCCGCGACTCGACAAGGGACATTCTGCCCGAATCAGGATAAACCTGTTTGTCCCCGCCTTAGCTCTACTATCTAATAGCCTAAATGCGCTCCACGAAGAATCACTGTCACCCCGGATTGGAAACACCGACACCTAAACTATTGGATTACAATAATCAAGAATTTTTATTAGAGATATACATAGACGTAGGATATGTATAGCTGACTCCTCCTTGTATACGATAAGTATACGTGTTGTAATCAACTTGTAACTCTAAACCTCCCGGCTATATAATGAAGGCCACCCCCCATACAGGGCGTGCGGTGTATTTGCCCAGCATATACGTTTCGACATGGTATCTGCGTCCGGGTTCTGTTAGGGTTTAGGTTTCCTCCTCTCTTCTGCTGCCTTCCTCCCGGTGCCGCCGCTTTCGCCCGGCACGCCATCCCTGCCCGTCCAGGTTGCCTCCAGGCACCTGAGTGCCAGTGCACCTCACTGCCATGTCAACCGAGTCGGCGACCTCATCCACCACTTCCCCCGCCCAAGGTTCTCCGTCCCTGCCGGCCATGGGCGACACTGCAGCTCCGGCGATCTTCTCCTACGCCATGATCAACGTGAAGTCTCACGTCCCGGTCGTCCTCGACCTCAAGCTGCCGAACTACACCAAGTGGTCGGCTTTCTTCACTGCCATGTGTGGCAAGTTTGGCCTCGACCAGCTGCCCGCACCTGGTCCCAACCCGACGCCTGTGTCCGGAGTTGGATCTATGGCTGTGTCGATGATGGCGTCCTCGACCTTGATATGGAGCCGGAGCAGATGGCGTGCGACCTCTACGTCGCCATCATAGCTCTGTTCCAGGCAAACCAGGTCACCCGCGCGGTTGTCCTAGGGCAGGAGTTCCACACTATGGTCCAGGGAGATCTCACCATCGACGCCTACGCAAAGAAGATGAAGCAGACGGCTGACGCCCTCCGCGACGTTGGCTAGGCCGTCTTCGAGCCCCAACTTGTGCTCAACCTGCTTCGCGGTCTCAATCCACGTTTTGCCAACTCTGTGGACATCATTTCCAACTTGGCGGTTCTTCCGTCCTTCACCTCGGCACACAATATGCTACAGCTCAAGGAGATTCCTCGCCTCCGATGCCAAGGTCTCCTTCGACACCGCGCTCACTGCGGTCGATTCCCTAGCCTCCGCACCTGGCTCCTGCTCCTCGCCCTCCGGCCGCTCCACCCCCGTCAACTCCAACCGTGGTGGTGGTGGTGATGGTGGTGCTGGCAAGAGCAAGGGCAAGGGCAAAGGGAAGGGCAACGGCGGTGGTGGCCGCTTCCAACAGTAATCGGTGCCATCTCAGACTTTGTCAGGTGGACGTCCCGGCGTTCCTCCACCTGGTCCATGGTTCTGCATGAACCCATGGGCTGGCATGCCCCCGCAGCAGCCGCAGTGGCAATCTTAGCCACAGTGGTGCCCACCTCTAGCGCCCCTGCCGCAGGCACACACAGCGTTCGCCCCTCCCACCATGACTGGCGGATGGGATCAGGGCACCCTCATTGCCTCTCTGAACCAGATGGCACTCCAGGGCGGTCAGGGTGCTGGACAGAGTCCTTGGGTTCTCAACACCGGTGCAACTTCCCACATGTCCGCCAACGACAGTATACTTCTTTCCCGTCTCCCTCATTCATCATCCTTCACCACAGTCGGCAATGGGGCCTCTATTCCAGTATCTAGTCATGGTACTTCTATTCTTCCTGTAGCTGAACATCCTTTTAAACTCAATAATGTTCTTGTCGCTCTGCATCTTGTTCGCAACCTTCTTTCTGTTCGTCAATTTACTCGCAACAATAACTGTTCCATTGAGTTTGATGCCTATGGTTTTTGTGTCAAGGACCTCTAGACCAGGACCATGATTCTGTGCTGCAATAGTGGAGGGGAGCTCTACACCCTTCCATCATCCAGTTCACCAGCTACCGCCTGTCATATTGCCGCTTCATCATCCTTATGGCACTCCCGTCTTGGTCATCCTGCACCTGCAGCCTTAGCTCGTCTCAATGCAATTTCAGCTATTTCATGTAATAAAGTAGATAGTGTTGTTTGCCATGCTTGTCAACTTGGCAAACATGCCCGCTTGCCATTCACTAGTTCTTCTACTCGTTCGTTAGCTCCGTTTGAACTTGTTCATTGTGATGTCTGGACATCTCCATTTCTTAGTGTGTCTGGTTTACTATCTTGTGATTGTGGATGATTACAGTCATTACTGCTGGTCTTTTCCTCTTTGACATAAATCTGATGTGCACACTCATCTTGTCAATTTTGTTTCCTATGCTCACACCCAGTTCAGCTTGCCTGTCAAGTGTTTTCAGGCCAACAACGGCACAGAGTTCCTCAATAAGACCACTTCTACTTTTCTTAGTAGTCACGGTATTCTTCTTCGTACCTCTTGCCCTTACATGTCAGACTAGAATGGCAAGGCTGAATGGATGCTCTACACACTTAACAATATTGCTCGCACTCTTCTGCTTCATGGCGCTATGCCACCACAATATTAGGCAGAGGCCCTGGCCACCGCTGTTTATCTTCTAAACAGGCGTCCATCCTCTTCCATCCTAAATGACATTCCATATCATCTACTTTATCAAAAAATGCTAGATTTTTCCTCACTACGGAGTTTTGGCTGTCTTTGCTACCCTAATCTTAGTGCCACGACAACCCACAAACTTGCTCCTCGCTCATCAGCATGTGTTTTCATCGGCTACCCCTCATCCCAAAAGGGTTACCGCTGCCTCAATCTCTCCACTCGCAAAGTGATTGTGTCTCGACATGTGGTTTTTGATGAGTCTCACTTTCTGTTTGCGGCTGCCAAACTGCATATGGAGCTACTTGACTTTCTGTTACAGGATCGACTACCGGCGGCTCCACCGGCGCCTACGGCTGGCATCGTCGGTCGGTCCTCTCCACGACCGACTTACGACGACAGCTTGGAGCAGGACCCGGCCATCCTTTGGCTTGGTCCAGTGCTCTCGGCTCCCACGCCTGCTACTGCTCAGCCGGTGGCTGGTGCTACTCGGTAGCCCCCAGCCTCTACTCATCCTCCACTACGATCGGTTGGGGTGCCCAGCGTGGCACGCCCGTCGATCACCCTTCACTAAAGCCGACGTCGACCTACAGCTGCTACTTCGTCATCCTCCAGCGTCCAGGCTGCACAGCAGCAGCCTGTTCCGGCTACCCAGCAGGAGCCTACTTCAGCTGCTCAATAGGAGCCGGCGCCAGCTCCTTTGTCGGATGCTGCTCGCTCCCAGTCTGTCACTCGACAACAGGATGACACACTTCCTCCGCTGATTCAGCGCTTGGGTTTCTCTGCTATGACGGCCTCACCACTTCCTGGTAATTATCGCAGTGCTCTTGCTGATCCTAAGTGGCGTGCAGCAATGGTGGATAAATACAAGGCTCTGATTGATAACGGTACTTGGCGTCTTGTTCCTCGTCCACCCGGTGCCAACGTCGTTTCTGGCAAGTGGATTTTCAAGCATAAGCACCACTCTGATGGTACTCTTGCTCGACACAAAGCTCGATGGGTTGTCCGTGGATTCTCTCAGAGGTATGGCATTGACTACGATGAAACATTCAGCCCGGTTGTTAAACCTGCCATGATTCGGATTGTTCTCAGCATTGCAGCTTCTCGTGCTTGGCCTATTCATCAACTGGACGTCAAGAATGCTTTTCTTCATGGTCATCTCAATGAGATAGTTTACTGTCAGCAGCCTCCTAGATTTGTTGATCCCAATGCACCTGATCATGTTTGCCTTCTTCAGAAATCTCTGTATGGCCTCAAGCAAGCACCTCGAGCCTAGCACCAGCGTTTTGCTTCATTCATCCGGACTTCGGGATTTGCCACTTCAGTGTCTGATTCATCACTCTTTGTCTACAAAGATGGCTCCAACATTGCTTACTTGTTACTGTATGTTGATGATATTGTCTTGACCGCATCATCGCCAGCTCTTCTTCGTCGCATCATGGAGCGGCTTCACTCTGAGTTTGCTATGACAGATCTAGGAGATCTTCATCATATTCTTGGGATTTCTGTCACTCGGTCTGCTAGCGGTCTCTTTTTGTCTCAAAAATAGTATGCAGCTGACCTCCTGCAGCGTGCTGGCATGTCTGAATGCCACTCCATGGCCACTCCAGTTGATGCTCGCATGAAGCTTTCTGCCACCGATGGATCTCCAGTTGCTGATCCGACACACTACCGCAGCCTTGCAGGCGCTCTTTAGTACCTGACACTTACCTGTCCGGACATCACTTATGCTGTTCAGCAGGTCTGTCTCTTTATGCATGACCCCTGGGAGCCTCATCTCGTGTTGCTTATGAGGATTCTTCGTTATGTCAAGGGCACACAGTCTGCTGGTCTTCATCTCAGTGCTGGACCGGTTGATAATCTCACAGCTTACTCTGATGCCGACTGGGTTGGCTGCCCACACTCTCACACTCAACTTCTGGTTACTATGTCTATCTCGATAACAACTTGGTGTCTTGGTCTTCTAAACGGCAGACTACCGTCTCTCGTTCCAGCGCTGAGGCGGAATACAGGGCTGTGGCACACACTGTTGCAGAGACATGTTGGCTTCGTCAGTTGCTACAGGAGCTTCACACTCTGCTCACTTCGGTGGCGATTGTTTACTGTGATAATGTCAGCACAGTATATATGACCGGGAACCCTGTTCATCATCGCCACACGAAGCATATTGAGATTGACATTCACTTTGTTTCCAAGAAAAGGTTGCTCTTGGTCAGGCCCGAGTGCTTCATGTTCCATCGTCACACCAGTTTGCGGACATCATGACCAAAGGCCTACCTGTACAGCTGTTTACTGACTTTAGGAGTAGTCTTTGTGTTCGAACTCTCCCGCTTCGACTAAGGGCGGGTATTAGAGATATACATAGACGTAGGATATGTATAGCTGACTCCTCCTTGTATACGATAAGTATACGTGTTGTAATCAACTTGTAACTCTAAGCCTCCCAGCTATATAATGAAGGCCACCCCCCCAATACGGGCGTGCAGTGTATTTGCCCAAAGCATATACGTTTCTACAGTTTTGATTATAATAAAGTCAATCATACTATAATTAATCATGTTTGGATCAAACTTTAATTATACTAGCAAATATGTCCGTGCGTTGCAACGGAAAACATAACTTGTTTTTTCGACAAAAATGATATATAATTTGTTGTGTAGTTATATAGACATTTTGTGGTCTAGAGATTTATTTTAACAATTAACTAAGAAATCTTAACATCATGAACCATGGAAGTTAGTTTAAGAAAAATCAAATAATAGAAGATAATGTTCTCCCCCAAAAAAGAATAGAACATGGCACCATCACCTACTCCACACATTCTACAGTATACCCGCACGCATCTTCTCTCCTCAGTCACCTCGCATCCTCTTCTCGAGTCCTCTGTCTCAATGCACGCTTTCTCTCTCCTCAGTGATTGTCCTGACGTTCTCTCTCTCCTCAGTGACTGACCTCACGTTCTTTGCCAAGAACAAAATGAATTGGACTATGCATGTCACACCATAGTGATCTCTATCTCGAGAGCTTTTCCATTCTCCTATGGTGCTCTCGCTAGCGTGGAGTATCAGGGGAGATCAAAGAAGGTCGCCCTCCATTGAGAAGAAGACGACGCAGTAGTCTCCCTGCTTCCTCAAGCGGGGCCTATGGTGACGCAGCCACCGAACCATGGCAAGTCGTCCTCTTCCTCGCCCCGCTGCTCCAACAGTTGTCCTCGTCGCTCTGCATGTCGTCCCCATCGACTGCCCGGCCGACCGTGTTCCTTGTCGCTTCGCTAGCCGCTCGCCCCGACCGTCCTCGTCGTTGCTCCGGCCGGTCACCTTCCTCTTCCTTCGTCTCGGTCGGCCGCCATCCCCGTTGCACACCCCGGCTGGCCGGCCGACGGGTGCACGGGCCTATCCTCTTTGACGTGTCGTGCCTCTTACTCTGGTTTGCTGTCAAGCGTGCCCCAATGTCATCCAAGAGCCGAATGTCGCCGCTAGACCCCAGGGTGCTGTTGCTCTGGTCCTCATCCAAGAGCTGAACTAATGAGATGATTATTACAGTACAGCTTCTAAGAGATATTTAATTTACCTTATCGTAGGAAGCAAAAATAATCTGATCGATAGATGATGATTGGTTGAGCTCCGAAACTATACTTTCTTGGCCGGCACATAGGCTTGCAACTTCACCATGCTCGGTGGATACAACGATTCGGCTTCCTTTCTTACTGTCTGGAAAATATTCCTTAATCACGTCCCACTCTTCAACGGTGGCCAGGTCATTAAGCACAATCAGATAGCTTCTCCCATTCACATGCTCACTGAATGCATCAACCAAATCATCTTGTTTCATCATCCCCATCTTCTTATGAACTTGAGCTCCGATGTTTGTTGCTGCTGCTTGGGTGTAACCTGCTAGTTCTTCGAAAGAAGATCGATAGAATTGCTTCATAATGCTGTGAAGGAACTCCAGTGGATTGAAAGGATGCACAATCCTTATCCAAGCATAGAGCTCGAACTTCCTGCTTCTCCTGAAATCATCATAGGTTCTTTTGATGACAACAGTCTGTTGATATATTATAGGCTAAGGCCATATAATATATTTAATAATTAATAAACTCTATAATTTATATTAAATAATATTCGTTGGTGTTGGCTTATTACCTTGAATGCCACATGCACACACATGCCATCGGCGTTTGGCCTGACCGTGGGACAAGGCAAGGAAGTCAGGAAGGCAGACAACGAGAAGCAAGCTAGCAGTCAATAACAGAACCGTTTTCCACTTTGCTAATGGGAAATATTAATTGGATGAGTTACGGAAGTTTCTTTCATCCCATTGATGAGTAACGGAAGTTTCTTTCATTCCATTAAGTAATTGGCAAAGTGAATACGGGAGTTTTGATCCACTAGCACAGCGTACGTCTCGATCGTCTGCCTGTTTGTTCCTGAGTTGTCTCATCTTCTCATGAGCGTGGAGGATATATATATAACTTCCTTGTCTGGTCATCGGGCACAAGAAGAGAACCAAAGTTCTTGAGCCTCCCCGTTCCAGACCTTGCGCGCACAAGTTTTGGAAGAGTAGGAGCCTCCGGAACGCACGTCGGCGACGAGTTCACCTGCTCGGGTGGAGACCGACGATCACGTTTTTGGGGAGTGTCGCGGCGCGGCACGACTACTCGCTGCAACATCTTCTTCCTGGTGATCCCGCTGCAACGTCTTCTTCCTGGTGTCCTCAGCGAGGTTGCGGGATCGTCACTGCTGCCCTACTGCACGACATCGAGTGGGACGACTACGTCAGCAAAGCGCTATGTCGACTAGCGCGAACAGCTTCGATGCCGCTGGGTATGAAATCGCTCGATTTCTTACTGTATTCTTTATAGTTAATATCATCTATGTTCATGTCGCTGGATCACACGCACACCTGTATGATGTCACAAACATTTTCACGGTTGCATTTTTCTGATTAAATTACTCGTGAAATTGGCTAAAATTGTAACAATCCAAAAACGTGATAGGCCTTTTTCGAGTACTGGTTTTGCGAGCATGCTGAAACCCAATACTTTTGAGGGCACACACTATAAGAGGGGGCGCCAGAGGTGCATGCTATGGATGACCTCCATGCACTGCTTCCATGTGGTCGAACCTGGGGTTGTTGGGCCGCATACTCCAGAGGAGGAGCGTGCGTTACAGGATGCCGATACTAGGTTCAGAGCTAGACTGCTGGGCGTGCTTGGGGACACTATAGTTGATGCATATGTGCCACTGCAGACCAGTAAAGAAATGTGGGATGCACTTGAGGCCCGCTATGGTGTTTCTAACGCCGGCTCTGAGTTGTATGCCATGGAGCAGTTCCATGACTATCGGATGGTCGAGGACCGTCCGGTGGTGGAACAGGCTCATGATATACAAGCGCTGGTGAAAGATCTTGAGCTGTTTGGCTGTGCACTTCCTGACATGTTTGTGGCAGGCTGTATCATTGCAAAGCTACCACAATCTTGGACTGATTTTGCTACTTCTCTGAAACACAAGAGATAGGAGTTTGACGTTGCTCAGCTCATTGGTACTCTTGATGTGGAAGATAAGGCGAGAGCAAAAGATGTCAAAGGGAAGAAGGTTGCTGATGGGAGTTCTAGTGCACATGTGGTGCAAAAGAATCATCCCAAACCACAAAAGAAGAAAAACCAGTGTGAGGTGAAGCCAAAGAACACTACTTCTTTCAAGAAGAAGAAGAAAAACAAGGAAAAGGGCAACTGCTTCACTTGTGGCAAGTCTGGGCATTTTGCTAGAGATTGCCCAGATGCGAAGTGGAAGCCCAATAAGAAGAAATCTGCCAACATGGTTGAGGCTGATGGAGGAACATCGGGGTATAGTAATTTATTACATACAGTTCTTTCAGTTTTTAATTCACCTGATTGGTGGGTTGATACAGGAGCCAATATACATGTGTGTGCTGATATTTCTTTGTTTTCTTCCTATCAGGTCGGGAGGGCTTCCTCCTTGTTGATGGGAAAAGGGGCGTGTGCGGCTGTACGTGGGGTTGGTACGGTCGATCTGAAGCTTACTTCGGGAAAGACCGTGCAGCATGTCCCCTCAATAAGGAAGAATTTGATTAGTGGTTCTTTGCTTTGTCATGATGGTTACAAACTTGTCTTCGAGTCAAATAAATGTGTGGTGTCTAAGTTTGGTACTTTCATTGGTAAAGGCTATGAGAGCAGAGGCTTGTTCCGCTTGTCTTTGAATGATGTTGAGGTTAAGTCTGTGAACCGTGTTAATAATGTTAATGAAGCGAATATGTGGCATTCGTGATTATGTCATGTTAATTTTGGTTGCATGTCTCGCTTAGCTGGTTTAAATTTAATTCCAAAATTTGATGTGGTCAAAGGTTCAAAGTGCTAAGTTTGTGTTGAGACAAAACAAACTCGCAAGCCTCACAAGGCTGCTGCGGCGAGAGATTTGGCACCACTTGAATTAATTCATTCTGATATTTGTGAGATGAATGGAATTTTGACCAAAGGAGGCAAGAGATACTTCCTTACTTTTATAGATGATTGCACTCGTTATTGCTACGTGTATCTGTTGAAAACTAAAGATGAAGCGTTACATTATTTTAAGATCTATCAAGCTGAGATAGAAAATCAACTTGAGAAGAAAATCAAACATGTACAGTCTGATCGCGGAGGAGAATACTTCTCTAATGAGTTTTCTGATTTTTGTGCAGAGCACGGTATTATTCATGAGAGCACCTTACTCACCATAGTCCAATGGAATTACAGAGAGAAAGAACCGCACTCTAACTAAGATGGTCAATGCCATGTTAGATACTGCAGGTCTATCTATGGAATGGTAGGGTGAGGCTATATTGACAGCGTGTCATGTTCTGAATAAGGTGCCCACTAAAAATAAAGAAATTACACCATTTGAGGAATGGGAGAAGAAGAGATCAAATCTCTCCTATCTGCGAACTGTTTGACAAAAGTGAATGTGCCAATAAACAAAAAGCGAAAGTTTGGACCAAGAACAGTTGATTGTGTTCTTCTCGGTTATGCTAGCCACAGTGTGGGTTATAGATTCTTAATAATAAAATCTGGAGTTCCCGATATGACAGTTGGTACTATTATGGAATCTAGAGATGTAACATTTTTTTAGGATGAGTTTCCCATGAAAAATAATACACCTAGCATTCCGAGTCATGATTCTATTTCTTTAGATGAGTCACATGAACCGGTAAATAACGCTGCCGATGAAACTCATGATAACACTCCCGACGAGGATAATAATTGTCACTCAAAAGAGTAAGAGGCACAGGATTGTAAAATCCTTTGGCGATGACTATATTGTTTATCTTGTGGATGACACACCTAAAACCATTGAAGAGGCATATTCCTCTCCTGACACTGACTTATGGAAGGAAGCGGTTCAGAGCGAGATGGATTCTATTATGTCTAATGGTACTTGGGAAGTGGTCGACCGCCCTTATGGGTGCAAGTCTGTGGGATGTAAATGGATATTCAAGAAAAAGCTCAGACATGATGGTACTATTGAGAAGTACAAGGCGAGGCTTGTAGCAAAAGGCTATACTCAGAAAGAAGGTGAAGATTATTTTGATACTTATTCACCAGTAGCCCGTCTCATGACTATTCGAGTGCTACTATCCTTGGCTGCCTCACATGGTCTTTTTGTTCATCAGATGGATGTTAAGACAGCCTTCCTGAATGGAGAGCTTGAGGAAGAGATCTATATGGATCAGCCTGATGGATTTATAGCAAAGGGTCAAGAGGGAAAGGTGTGTAAGCTATTAAAATCTTTGTATGGTCTTAAACAAGTGCCTAAGTAGTGGCATGAGAAGTTTGATAAAACTTTGACATCAGCAGGCTTTGTTGTGAATGAGGCTGATAGATGCGTATATTATCGGTTTGGTGGTGGTGAAGGTGTGATCCTGTGCTTATATATAGATGATATTTTAATTTTTCGAAATAATGAAAATGTAATCAAGGAAGTGAAAGACTTTCTGTCTAGTAACTTTGAAATGAAAGACTTGGGTGTAGCTGATGTTATTCTTAACGTAAAGCTACAAAGAGAAGAAGAAAATGGTGGGGTTACTCTTGTGCAATCCCACTATGTGGAAAAGATGTTGAATCACTTTGGTTATAGCGAGTGCACGCATGCTCCAACTCCTTATGACCCAAGTGTGCCATTGAGAAAGAATCAAAGAATTGCTCGAGACCAATTGAGATATTCTCAAATAATAGGCTCACTTATGTTTGTGTCAAATCCGGAAGATGATCATTGGCGTGCTCTACAAAGAGTCTTGCGCTATCTAAAAGGTACTATGAGCTATGGAATTCACTATACCGGGTATCCAAGGGTACTTGAGAGTTATTGTGATGCCAACTGGATATCTGATGCTGATGAGATCTACGCCATAAGTGGATATGTGTTCTCACTTAGAGGTGGCGCTATTTTCTGGAAGTCTTGCAAGCAGACCATCTTAACGAGGTCAACAATGGAAGCAGAACTCACAGCATTAGATACCGCCACAGTTGAAGCTGAGTGGCTTCGTGAGCTCCTGATGGATCTACCGGATGTTGAGAAACCCATACTGGCTATTTTCATGAACTGTGACAATCAGACAGTAATAACTAAAGTGAACAGTTCTAAGGACAACATGAAGTCTACTAGGCATGTGAAAAGGTGGTTAAAGTCTGTCAAAAAATTGAGAAACTCCGGAGTAATAGCATTGGACTATGTAAATACGTCCAAAAATCTGGCAGATCAGTTCACCAAGGGTCTATCATGCAATATGATAGAAGGTGCATCGAGGGAGTTGGGCTTGAGACCCGTCTGAAGTCACACCGTAGTGGTAACCTATTCTATGTGATCGGAGATCCCGTGAATTAGGATGGTGAAACAAGCTAGTGGTTAACTGAGGGAGAAACCCCTTACATAAAGTTCAAACTCGTTGGAGATGCACCGTTTCTCCTATGCTGTATGGCAGGTTGGATAAAGTCCTTAATGTGATCCGAGTGGCTTGTTTAAGCAGGGATGTTGTCCTACGGAACATCCTAGAAGGAACACACCTTGAGTTCGACTGCTAGTCACAGTCTATGAGATATGGGTAATCTCTAGGTACTCATGAAAGGCACTGGAAGTATGACTTATATGCTTCAAAACAAAGGGGATGCTTGTAGCAGCCTGGTACCATGATATGAACTTTGGTGAAGCTCATTTTCATACAAAACTAACAATTCAAGGCATAGTCCATTGTTCAGCTGTGAGTGAGTGGAGCCTTTGTTCCAGACGGATGTTCAACTTAACAGTCCCCGTTGAAACTCTGGTATATCAAAAGAACTATGGTTTTTAAGATTATTTTCTATCAATTTTAGAGTTTTGTGGGGATATTAAATAATATTCATTGGTGTTGGCTTATTACCTTGAATGCCACATGCACACACATGCCATCGGCGTTTGGCCTGACCGTGGGACAAGGCAAGGAAGTCAGGAAGGCAGGCAACGAGAAGCAAGCCAGCAGTCAATAACTGAACCGTTTTCCACTTTGCTAATGGGAAATATTAATTGGATGAGTTACGGAAGTTTCTTTCATCCCATTGATGAGTAACGGAAGTTTCTTTCATTCCATTAAGTAATTGGCAAAGTGAATACGGGAGTTTTGATCCACTAGCACAGCGTACGTCTCGATCGTCTGCCTGTTTGTTCCTGAGTTGTCTCATCTTCTCGTGAGCGTGGAGGATATATATATAACTTCCTTGTCTGGTCATCGGGCACAAGAAGAGAACCAAAGTTTTGGAAGAGTAGGAGCCTCCGGAACGCACGTCGGCGACGAGTTCACCTGCTCGGGTGGAGGCCGACGATCACGTTTTTGGGGAGTGTCGCGGCGCGGCACGACTACTCGCTGCAACATCTTCTTCCTGGTGATCCCGCTGCAACGTCTTCTTCCCGGTGTCCTCAGCGAGGTTGCGGGATCGTCACTGCTACACTACTGCACGACATCGAGTGGGACGACTACATCAGCAAAGCGCTATGTCGACTAGCGCGAACGGCTTCGATGCCGCTGGGTATGAAATCGCTCGATTTCTTATTGTATTCTTTATAGTTAATATCATCTATGTCCATGTCGCTGGATCACACGCACACCTGTATGATGTCACAAACATTTTCACGGTTGCATTTTTCTGGATTAAGTTACTCGTTAAATTGGTTAAAATGTAACACAGTCTGACCAAGAACAGCACTTGTTCCCCACACAGCGATGACTCTGAGATCCCCATTTCCCGCGGTGATCAGCTGGGACAGATCCACTTTTGCTTTGTCCTTTTGCCTCCTTGCTTCGTCGATGCCGAACATTGTTGCACGCACACCAACAACGCTTGATGGCCAAACATCTGTGCCAGGTTTATTGGGACCGCCACTGCCCTTGATGAGATGATACCGCACATTCCTCTGGCTGACATCCTCAACCTTGGCCCTTAGTTCCTTCATCCGTCTGGCCACATGGCGCCGATCAAGAAGCGTCCGAGGCAAGCGCAAGAAGCGCCACAAAGATGGCCTCACGAGTCGAACGGCTTGATCTTGGAGGTAGTCTTCAACGTCGTAAGCCACTTCACGGACCTGTTTCACCCATGTCTTGACCACCTCGTGCTCGTCTTGCTCCTCGTGTGCAGCCATCAGGAAGGAGAGCATCATCTCAAGCTCGTCCCTTATGAAAGCCTGATCGCGCTGGATATCCAGCTGCAAAGCCACCTCATCTGTGATGGCGGACTTGGCGCAGACGAGGGCCCCATTCAGCACTGATTTGCCAACACTCAGCCCTGTCACTTCCATGGATCAGATGATCACTACCCTTTTTGTTTCACACGCAATTCATCTGATGCGCACACAGGATAGATTATACAACGTTTGAGGTTGACGAGGGGGATTGGAAGGCACACTGTTCATGGGACAGAAGATGATGGGAATGATCAGGTTTGGAGAGAGAGAGATGGGTCTTACAAAGATAATGTACTTTTTTAGGGAACAGGAGGAGCTGAAGCCCCTACTTCAATGAAATTAAATAAATGATGAACAGCTTAAATTTTTTACAAGCAAAGACAATGTACTTACATGTGGTTCACTTGCACGGTTTGCAGATGTACGTACGAGAGATGAATCGATCAGTTGTTGTCTCCTTAATTACCTTCTGCTTAGAGATTGACAAGAATAGTTGAACCTGAAAAGAGCATGAATCACATCACAGACAATAGACAAGACATCGAAATGTTTAGTGCGTACTAGTGTAATGTGTAGGAAAGTCCAAAACTGAGAGCAGCTACTCAGGCCAGGTACCTAATCGACCAGGAAGCTAATGAGAGGAGTGCCAGCCGGTGGATGCTGCGGCGCTGATGGAGCAGTCTAGTCTAGGCTGAGGCTGCCGAACGCGGATCCTGCTAGCGCGTGAGCTTGCTCTTGTTGTTGGCCACGGCAGCAAGACGATGTTATTGTGGGCAAGAAGGAGCCAGGAAGAAGTGGGATGCGTTAGACCAATTTGCCTTTAATAATGGGTCCTTCGGAAGTCAATATTGACAGCCGCGCGGCCGCTTGTTTGGACATACAGAGAAAAATGCAGCAGCCGCAGCGGGAAAAACGCGTGAAACAATAATGTCCATTAGCATTGTTTTCTTTGAAATTGGGAAGGACCACAACTTATCGAGAATGATTGATGCTAAAGTCAAAGGAGCACGTTCGTCCTGGGGGGATGAACGAATCGGGTGGCGAAGCATGTCTAGAGATACCATCATGGCTCAGGCATCAGTATATGCGATACCGCGGAAAATCTTGTCTCATTGGCTCAAGTTCCAACTACTATGAGATGTACCCAAAGCTAAACGAAACAAGAATGCAAGAAACGTTTGTGGAATCAAAGTCAACAATATATGAAACCATAACTTTGATGGTGGCCAAACTAAATAAGAGGCAAGATAATTTTCAAGGAAAATAAATGTCAAAGAACATCACAAACTGACCAAGGTAGTTGTCGCATACGGCCGATGCCGTAGCTCGCGGGTTGTTGCCGGCCTGAAGCAACGACTTCCTCCACCGGCCCTGAAGTGTCGAGCTGTCACGACGTTGCAGGTGGGAAGTGGGATCCGGCAGTCACGGAGTGCGGCCACCGAGAGGCGCCGCCCCCGCCTCCCGGGCGGGCGAGGCACTGGCCCGACCGACCGCCGCCGCCACGAATGCGTGCAGGCGAGCAGCCACTGCCGCAAGGTGCGGCCCCCGCCCGACGCGAGCGGTGCCACCTCCGCCGCGTCGGACGCTCCACAACATACGAGCCGTGCGCTTGACCGGCCCACAAGGTGCTACATGTCCAATTGCGTGGGCCGTCTATATTGAAAAAGAAGCCCCAAAAAAGCCACAAAGGATCCATTTTGTTTTCTTTGCTTCGTCGTTTTGTGTATTGTGTATTGTGCTAGCTAGGATGAGGAATCGGAATTAAAGTGTCGTCTCATTCTCAGGTACTGTTGGTCGGAAAGAAACAGAGTTCGTGATGTCGAGCAGCACGGGGATGCAAATAGCTTGACTCAAAAACTCGAAAACACCTCCTAATAAGACCCGTTAGGGAGATACACCAGATGTTGTCACAGGGTTGGCGGGGGCTCCTAGAACACAGTAGAATATCTTCCTCTTCCTGGCCGCTGACCAACCCCAGGTGAGAGGAAGAAGAAGCCAACTATGAGACTGACGCGCAGGTGCTGAAAGTCCACTCGTAAGTGAGAGAGATACACCGTCGTTATATGACATTCATTATGTGACAAAAATATTTGGTTATAAAACATATAAGATGTGAAATTTAAAGAATCTAATGATGATTCGTTTTATTTTTATAAATATTATCTTATTTTGTATTTTACCAAGCTTTAGTATATATGGGCACATTACTTGTGGAGTATATGCGGTCTTATCCCATCGGAAACCTACTCTAGGTTCCTATGGTTTTTCTTCTTTTAGATAAATGATAGTATTTTATACCCGACTTCATTTACCAACAGGTAGAATCATGCCAAATTATTATAACAAAGAAACTAAAATAAAAAAACTCACGGAGGGAAAAAAAATATCCAAACAAGGAACTCTAGTAGTCCTACACGACGAATGACTTGCTCCGTGTGTCGACTCCATAAGAGTATGACCACCAACGTCGAGGCAATGCCACCATACACGTCTGTCAGACCTAATAACGGTACTGAAAGATCGTTAGACACCGACCACCTTGAAGATACTGGATTTTGTATTCTAGCAACAGCACGAATTACCTGGGGTATATGCAAAGGAGTTACCATCTCGTTGCCGGCACCAAAGTCGACAACCCAAGAAATCTTCTAAGAGCGATGTCTCCAACGAGAAAATAACATCCGCAAACGCCATCATCGCCCCGCCAGAGAACTGGATATGCGTATTCAACCGAGAAGATCCGCATGAAAGACGACACCTCCGGAAAGGAAAATGGCGCCCACATGCGTCACCGCCATCAAAACATGATAGTACCGCAATTGCCTAGCAATCGCCGAGCTGTTACACCATTGATTGCCGCCTCCGTCTTCATCTGGCCATCGTCGTACATGCTTAGGCCGGCTGCCACCGTTGTATGAGTAAGGCCGCCGATGCCGAGACACATGACGGCTCTGGCTCCGCCGAACCCGCCTTCGGCGGCGACGCGGCGAGACGTCGACCTAATCGCGCAGAGGCCGGTCCGATTTTTACGGACTCCACCTGATTGTCGCGAAGGGCCAAAGCGGACGAGCCACAAACGTATCCGCCGTCCACGCAGGCAAGCGCCATTACCGGCCACGCAGCTTCGCCTCTCCTCCGTTGCACCAGAGACAGGGCGTCACCGAGGCAAGGCCCCGCCACCACCATCATCGTTTGCCGTCCGGGCTTCCTGGTGGCGCACTCCGGCGGCTGCGAGGTGGAGAGAAAGGGATGTGGGGAGGTGGTGGCGGCTGCTAGGGTTTCGCCCCGAGCTGCCTGCGCGAGGGCTACCCCCATGGTTTTTCTTATATTGTACTAACTAGCAAAAGTGCCCTGCGTTGCAACGGGATCTCTATTACGCGGTGCTCATGTCAACAATAACGACTTGCCTATTTTGATAATGACTTGGCTGAGTTCTTATCCAAATTTAATTGGAGTTTTTATCCAAATTTAATTCAAATAACTTTGAAAGCCAATGACTAATGCTATTACAATAAGAGTCTTTTATATAAGAGAAAATGACACTCCCTCCGTTTCAAATTATAAGAGGTTTCGTTTATTCATGTATTTTTTATATACACTTATACATCTTATAATTATAATTTGGATGAGTATGAGCTTATCTTAACTTGTATTATAAAAGTGAAGACAAATCATTTTCTAGCCACGTAGTGCAGGCCACCGCGCATGCACTTTGCCAGCCACTCTCTGACTCCGAGTCACAGAGGCTAGCAAGGACCTTAATGAGTGTTGATGAATTGTTTGAGTGCTCTCGCAATATCGATATATGTATTTTGATAGTTTTATTTTTTTGATGAGAAGGATACGGTTTGGTAAAGCCTAGTGGATCCCGATTCGGTTAATTGGGTATAGGCTAGAATAAACAAAAAAAGTAAACAACAAAATTGCCTTTCTTAAAAAATAGTTTTGCTATTTTTGTTTTTCTATTTCTATAATATTTCACGTAATGTGCAAGTTTGTTGTATTAAAAAAGGGAGCTGCTAGCAATCGAACGTTCTATCGTAGAACGCTCGTCGCTAGCAGGGCCCAGCTCATCAAAATCCCCGGGCGCCCACCCGCACCCGCGACCGCGCACGCGCACACGCACGTGTATGCCCCTCCCGCTCAGCCTCCGCCACCAGCTCGCCAACCAAGCACCCCGCCCTGCCTCGCCGGACCCCTCGCCGGACCCTCGCCGGAGTCCCGCCGGACCCTCGCCGCGCTCTATGAAGCAAAAAAATGAAACACCAAAAAACAAAAAATGAAACACGAGAAAAAGCGAATGAGAAATGTTTGGGGTTGACCCACTGAAACACCGCGACATCATCAGAGAAACATTGGACTCCGGAGGGAGGGAGGAGGGCGCCACATCAGAGAAACATCTCATCATATGTGCTCGAAATATTGGCAAACGACACAATGAAACACCGAGACATCGTTAGAGAAACATTAAATCCCAGAGGGGGTTGAGAGGAGTATGCAAATCAGAGAAACATCTCATCATATGTGCGCGAAACATCGGCATTGAACCCATTGAAGCACCGCGGCGTCATCAGAGAAGCATTGGACCCCAAAGGGGGGAGGAGGAGGGCACCACATCGGAGAAACATCTCATCATATGTGCTCGAAACATTGACAAATGATACACTGAAATACCGCGGCACCATCAACGAAACATTGGATCCAGAGGGGAGAGGGAGGGCGCCACATCAGAGAAACATCTCATCTTATGTGCTCGAAAACATTGGCAATGATAGACTGAAACACCGTCGCACCGTTAATAGAAACATTGGATCCCAGAGGGGGGAGAGGGAGGGGGACAAAAAATCAGAGAAACATCTCATCATATGAGCATGAAACATTGGCAACCAAAACAATGAAACATCGCGAAAAGACATCAGAGAAACATTTGGGTCGGGAGCTGGCGAGAGGAGGTGGGAGGGGGGAAGAAGAAGAGGGACGAGGAGGAGGATCCATGGCCGCCGTCGCCGGATCCGCCGGATCTACGCCAGCAGCGGCCGGATCTGCCGGATCTGCGCCAGCAGCGGCCGGATCCGCCGCCGCTAGCGCCAGATCTGGGCGTCGTCCACTCGCCGAAACCCTAGGCCACCGGGTTCCCGGCCATCGCCGGCATGGGGAGGAGGGAGGAGGAGCGCGGGGAGGAGGGAGGAGCTCGCCGCCGTCGCCAAAACCCTAGGGCCGCCATCGGATCCCACGGATCCGAGGCCGCCACCGCCGGATCCCGTGGTCCATGGCCGCCGCCGCCATGGGCGGAGGGAATGTGAGGGAGGAGCAGACGGAAGGAGCTCGCCGACACCATGAAGGAGGGGGGAGGGAGGAGGAGGAGGAGCCTGGGCGCGCGGGGAGGAGCTCGCCGCCATCGTGGAGAGGAGGGAGGAGGGAGGAGGAGGCACTATCGCCGTCGCCCGTCGTCGGAGAGAGAGAGAGAGATGGGATAGAGAGAGAGTGAGTGAGAGAGAGTGAGGGCCGGGGCGGAGCAGCCGAGGCGCGTGGGGAGAAAACCCGACTCTGCCCCCGATGGGCCGAGGCGCGTCGCGGCCCACTCCCGTTCGAGCGCTCGAGCGTCCGTCCTACAACATTACTGATTAAAAAAAATTGCCAATGAGATAGATTCCAGCCCAGCAGGAGGCCCAACATAGGATGGAATTTTACATCAGGAATCCCTGAGATTTTCAAATTTCATTTAGAACCTTCCACCTTTTCTTTCTCTCTAGCACTTTTGCATTAGGAACCCTTAATTCTCTTATATTTCTTTTTTCCACCCTTTTCCCCCAAATTGCCTGGAATCGATCCGTGTAGGTGGCTGGCAATTTGTATCGGAGATGGATTATTGGCGGACAGAATTTAGTGGCAGATTGAAATTTTCCCTTTTTATTATTAAAAAATTAGGGGTAATAGATTTTTTTGGAGCAGAATATTGTACTTAAACTAGCAAATTTTTTTTATGGACCTTTATCAAAAACAGAAAAAAGAAAAACTAGCATGGACCCATCGACCTGGGCCCAATTTGATTATCAACACCAAGCACTCAAATCTTTTATCTCGAAGCCGCACACAACAGCCAAGCGCAGCCGCACGACGGCGGAGGCTATCAAGTTAACCTAACCACCGGTGGGAGACTATAACGCTCGTCTTCGGCGGTCCATATCCCGGCGATTTCACCGTGCTTGCTTCTCGTGTTTCGCGGTAGCAGAAACCCCCCGCTCCTTCTCGTGTTTCCCGGTGTGAGACTCGTGCAATCACAACTGCAAAATTTTATTTTTCTGCAAAATCACAACGGCCGTGGTTGCATTGCAGATCGGCCGTTACAAGCATCGGCTATGGCGTTGTCGACTCTGCGCTCCCGGACAGAAGCAGAAACAGGGGGAGGCATGCTACCTGTCAACGCGATCTATGAGATCCTGATCCGCCTTCCAGCTGAGGATCTCTGCCGCCTCCGTGTCGTCTGTCGGCCGTGGCGATCCCTTCTCTCTGATCCACAGTTCATCGCCGCTCACGCTGCCCGTCACCAACGGCCGCTCATCATCGCAGCAGACCACGGCAAATCATATCGTGGTGATAGTGACGTTCGTTTCCGGATCATAGACCTCTCTGGCCGGGTCATTAAGTACAAGTACATCAGCTGGACTTCGAGAGAATCCGAGCGGCTGATGCTGATATCCACTCAGCAGAACCTCGCATGCATTGGAGAAGAGAACAGCATGCGCTGCCAGTTGCTCAACCTAGTCACTGGAGAGAGATTTGTTTTGCCTGAAGAATTGTCCCAGGAACACACCACGGAAACTCGACTTCTTGAAATTATATTTTGTAGGGTTTCCATTGCATTTGCGGAGGTTCCCTCGACGGGGGAGTTCAAGTTGATTCGTATAATTGATGATAGCTCCCATTACAGATTCCCCTCTGAACAGCTGTGCGAGGTCTTGACACTCGGTGGCAGCAGCGATGAGGTTCGGTGGAGAGGAAAGAAGGCCCCGCAGGGTCGTGTTGATATTAGACCGCTGAGCAGAGTCGTCGTCGATGGAGTTCTGTATTTTCTATTGCATGAGTATGTGAGCAACCAAGATGTTCGACCACAAGGCATTGCCTCCTTTGACCTGCTGAGAGAAGAGTGGAGGCCAATTCTTCGAGGACCTGCACACATCTATGCTTACCATTCCGAACTTTGTTCCCTTGCTGTCCTTAATGGAATCTTAGTTCTGGTCCATTTTAGCTCATGTGTTTCAATGGACCTGTGGTTTCTGATGGACTTTGGAAAGGGTTTGTGGGTCAAACAATACACTGTCCAAGTCAATTTGAATGTCGGTGATGGATTCCTGCGCCCTTTGGTGATACTGAAGAATGGGGGTATAGTTACTTACATAGGATCGAGAGGATTGTTGAGAATTTATAATCCAAGGACCAACACATATACAGACGTAGCAAAGATGGGGTCCCGTGTTGGAATTGGTTTGTACACGGGAAACCTATTGAGCATAGCAAATGATGCCATCTAATGTGAGGTGCGTATTGCAGTTGCCTGCTATTTTATATATCCAGTTCAGTTCATGGCTTCATGCAGATATCTTTGTCTGGATACAAAATTGGTGAAAAGTTGGTGGGTTCTAGATTGTTATTTGTGCTTCCTTCTGTGGTTTTGACTTTTTAAACAACACATAAGCAACGTTATGTTTGATGTGGTAAAAAAAAGAGTAATTCTTGATGAATTTAGATTTGAGAATTTGAGTTCACATCAGCTGTCCTCCATCATAGATTTTCTGCATTTTCTGTCATGAATTTGAGTTTGTATCTACTGGGACATGGGGTAGTTTGAGCCTTATCCCTGACCTTTCGATTAATGGACTTTGAGCCTGCATACGCAGGATTTAAGCCTGTAGCCTGCACACTCTATTTTAGGAAAGAATGCAAAAGTAAATGGTGTTCTTGCCAAAAAAAAAAAGGAAAAAAACGACCGTTGCCGTTGATCATGGCAGGTACACCGCCATGGCGCCATGGTGCGGGGCACATGCGGTGGGGAGGACGGAGTTGACGATGCGTGGTCACGGGTCGTGTGCGGGAGCCGGGATGCATACAGGCGCGGGCGCTGTGAGTGAGGAATGTGTGCAGACGCGTGTGCGGCCGCATGAGCAAGCAGGAAATTGCATCTAGGTTCGATTAAAATCCAATGACCACCAATGCTTTTACAGTTCAGAGCACTCTAGGTACAGTCCACCAGGACTTTGTTATTACACGGCTGCTTCCAGCAAGCCAGGGAAACAAACAGAAAAAAACGCTAACAGAATGAAACAGCTATAGCAGAACCCACAGTTCACAACTTCTTTCTTCTCCCTTCATCTACATGTACATAGCTTTCCACCACGGTTCTCCCTTCACTCCATTGTCAGCTTCATATGATCCCTTAAGCAGCTTCATTGCGTGCCACGGCGAATAGCTGGAAGCCACGTAGTGTACTGGGCATAGCCTTTATCTTGTGAATGTAGTCCATCATCTGATCCTTCTTGTCGGTCGGGCATAGAATTCCCCAATTCAATCCTGAAGAGCAGCATTTTCATGCTTCTCCAAGCTATCTATAACTCTTATAAAGATAAACCCTACTATCTAATTCTCTTGACATGCAAAGCGTCCACATCATCATCATCCACTCAACAACCCATTAGCACATTTTATCTCATCATGTAGAGTGTCCATGCCATCATCCACTAACACATCCAACTAACATATGGCATTATGTTTCACTCAAACTATTATTCACATTTGCAAATCACATCATTTACTAACATATATTTAATTAGTTGTCCACATCATAATACTAAAAACCACCCACTAAGATGTATTATGGTATTTATTCGATTATATTAGTAAACATAAGTAGTATAATTTCATCGGCGACGCGGGATTTTCTCCTAGTTTTCTGAAAACAAAGATCATTTCTAAGCTTCCAAATTGACCACATTACTGCATCAGTAACCATGTTGAACAAACAATTCTTATTACTGAGCCAATATTGGCCAACATCTAGAATATTTCTACCAATACTTTGTTCTACTATATGTGAAATGTAAGTCCAACATTATCTGGCTACAGCACAATCAAAGAACAAGTGATGAATGGTTTCTTTTTCCGAGCAAAACCAACAAGAGTCATCATCCACTTTCCTCCTCTTAGTCAAATTATCTCTAGTCAAAACCCTATTATGCATAACTAACCAGAGAAAACAATGAACTCTAGGAGGAATCTAAAGCTTCCAGGTACATGAACAGGCTTAATACCTCTATTATTGATAATTTTATATAAGGTTTGGGAAGAGTAAACTCCAGAGGCAGTAAATTGCCAAATCATTTAACAACAGCCTCTTTATCCCACTCCGTATCTTCAAAACTGCGAAAAACTAGCTCCAACAATCTGATCACAAGTGGAGAAGAACCATATCTGAGCCTTGGCTGCCGGGGCGGCTAGGTCTGCTACGACGTAGCCAGGGCAGTTGCCGATTGCGATGGCGACGATGATGTCTAAGGCTCGTGTGGGCGTTGGGGGCGGCACTCATTTCTCTGCTGCCCTCCCGCGCACGGCCGTGGTTGTAGCGTTGGCCAGAGTGACAGGCCAGTCAAGATGGAGGCGGTGGCGTCGGCAGGGGCGCCGGACTTGGGGCCTATCATCCAGATCCGGTGGCCCCAGGGCAGGGGCGGTGCCCGAGATGGTGGGGGCTCATGCCTTGTGGCAGCTTGCGGCTGCGGTGGCAGCGATTTCAGTGGGTGCTCAATCGGCAGCGCTGCGGAGTGAGGCTGGTCTTTGGTATGTCGTCTAATTGGTAGGGCGGCTGACGCAGCTTTGCGACTATGGTGCACAGCCAGCGCATTTATGTCCCTCTGGCGAGGTTTCTGCAGGAACGACTGGCAGCGACGACGGTGGCGATGAGCTAGGATCTGAAATGTTGGTCGACGTCTATGCTGGGGATATCTTCGGAGAAAGCCTTGCGACGACAATGCCTGCGGGCGCCGCTTTCCCTGTTGGGGGAATCGTGCCCCTAGCACTTTCCACGGGTGAGGACCCGGTCCATTCTTGGACGAGCGACGGCGGCGCATCGAACGTCATAACCTTCCTGAAGGCATCGTTGTAGAATTCGTCTCGGCTCAGATGGTGTGGGGCCATGATCGGAAGTCGGAGCTGCTCTTGCAATTTGCTTGTGCTGGGCAACGATGACCTACCGTGGCCTCTCGGAAACTCCAGACTCACATCTCATTTGGGTTGTCGTTATCTCTGTTGTGTTGGCGTAGGTTTGGTTTTTGGACCCGGTTTTGCTTATAAACTGGGTTAATTCTCTTCTTATTAATATATATGCCAAAACAATCTGTTCCTAGATCTTAAAAAAAAGATCACCTGAGAAACATTGTCACTCACTTTTTACATGAAATGAAATATAAATGTATGAAATACAGCATAAATATAACATGATACAAAAACAATTATTGTGCCTAGTTAATTGAAAACAAAGTATAGGTAAGAACAGCACAACCACCAAAATATGGCTTATCCTTTTTTCTGCATATTTTTGAAACATTTTGACGCCATCTCTAGCAAAGACACTTCCATCATCTTTTCCCATTGGGCATTTGTTACAACTTTTTTTTTTTTTTTTTTGAAAGGACTGGAGTGGCCGGGCCCCTACAGGAATTTATTAAAAATAAGAGCGAGTAGTTCAAATTACAACAGAAAAAGGAAAAAAAGGGGGGGGGGGGGGCCTATAGATTACAAGTTACAACTTACGAAAGAGGAGCTTAAGAAACAAAAAAGGAGATAAAAAAGATGAGCCTCGGGCAGCTGAATCTTCCGGACTTTGTATCCATGCTTGAAGTTGTTGTTCTTGACCTTTCTTAACTCTATACTTGAGCAATTTCAGCTCTTTGAAAAAAAGCCTGACACAGTCAGCCCTGTTTTTTCCCTCACCTCTGAAAACCATGTAATTCCTTGCTGACCAAATTATCCAACATAGGAGGATGATTGCTTCCATAAAGAAGCAAGAACCCAACTGAGTTCTGATTAAAGATACCAATTCTGGCAAGTGATTACCTGAGGTGATTTGGACCCCAATGATGTCCCAACACATTCTGGCATAGGCACAATCAATGAAGAGGTGGCCTGAGGTTTCTTCTGTTAATTCATTGCAGAGGGGACAGTAATATGTTTCTAACTCCATGTGTCTCCTTCTCAGAATGTTTTTAGTGCTCAGCCTGTTGTTCATTAGTAACCAGAAGAACACTCGGTGCTTTGGTTGAGCTATGTTTCTCCAGAGCACTTAAAGGTGGGGTGGACATCGACATGCCCTACTAGTGCTTTGTATGTTCTCTTAACTGAATAGGATTGAGCTCCACCCCTATAACCCCATCTGTCATAGTCAACACTGGGATCCATAGATTCAATCAAATCCAACACATTCTGAAGCTGTGTATTGGCCAAGGGGGAGATAGGTAATTGCAGCAGATTAGTGAAATCAGTGGTATTAAGCACCCTCTAAATAGTATGATGCCCAGCCCTAACAAAAGTAAACAACTCTGGGTTGGCAGAGCAAAGAGGATCACCATTCACCTAAAAATTGCAGGAAGCAGTTATTTTGCTGGAGGAAGAAGGAGAAAACTCGATCCTTAGAAGCTGAATATAATAGTTGATATAAACTCGATCCTTAGAAGCAGTTGTTTTGCTCAAGGAAGAAGGAATAGAAACAGATTCGTGCTCTACTTTTTTTAGAAGCTCAAGGGTCTTCTTTGAAGAAGATCTGGACATAGAAAACTTCCTTCCACCTGCTTGTTCTTAGGTCGCATAGTCTTATACGACGAGCTCGTTACACACCCATATTGTTGTCTTTCCATCTTCAAAAGTAGTAGTTTTTTAGAGTAAATTGCACCCGCGGTACTTAAACTATTAGGCTTGTAACACCAGGTACTCAAACAAAAAAACGTAACAAGCGGGTACTCGATCTACTCTTTCAAAATGCAACGGTACTCCGGCGTCCACGCGGGGCTCTTGGAGCCGACGTGGAGGGCCAGCGTGGACAAGTCGACGCTGGAGCCGTCGGCAGTTTTGCAGAACACCCCCCACAGTTCTCCCTCTCTCTCTGCTCCTCATTCTCAATCCCTTCGCCTGGAAGCCATCTCCCTCCCTCCCGCCACTATCGTCGGCGGTCTCTTCGTCCTCGTCAATCGTCCGGCGCATTGGGAGGGTGCGGTCCGTTGGTGGTTTTGCCCCACTGCATCCGGTGCGGTGAGGCGTGGCACACGGCTGCGGGCGATGGCGCGGCAACATGGCCAGCCTCCGTCGACTGGAAGGAGCCCTAGCGCCTGTTTACGGTGAGTGCCGCCAACCCTAATCGCCCCTCTCGATGTACTTCCTTGTTGTTCGTTGTGGCAGCATAATGGGTCAATTAGATGTAGAGATAGGTTTCATGTACCAGTTGTCTGAATTTTAGGGTTTTGTTTCATGTTTAGGGCCGAATGAGGAGTTCTCTATAGAAGTTCATCATGCGGGATTTTTCTGTGGCTCAGTCAAGGATTAGGTTTATCTGGATGGCAAGGTGGATTGGTTTGACAATTGCTCAGTGCTGTACTGGCGTTTTAGTTCAATTCAAGAGATCAGTTTGGAGTTAGGTTATCCAGTTGACAAGCTGAGGGTTCTGTGGTTGTTGCCTGAGATGGTTGTGCCTAGTTGTCTTAGAATTGTAGATTCAGATTCAGAAACTGCCATCATGAAGCAGATTGCATACAAGGTTAACCTTTTTGTGCTCTACTTTGATATCTACAATTCATTTAAAACATCAGACTTTGATGCAAACATGGCCAAAATCCACTGCCAAAAAGTGATGATGAGTCCAGGGAAGCCTGCAGGTCATCATGGTAATGTGGATGGGGATTTTGTGGACAGTGACAATGATGGTTGTGTGGATGCAGATTTTGTGGACAATGATTATGAAGTTGGTGTTGAGGATGATGATCTTTTCTGGGACAATGTCGATGATGGTGTGGTTGATGAGGGGGTAGCTTTGGGCATTGTAGTCAGCAATGGGAACAAGACAAATGAACATGTTGGCAAAGAGAAGATGGCAGAAAGGGAGTGGGATGAGATATCCACTGATGAGGAAGAATTGGAGGTACCTGTTTCTGATGATGAGGGTAATGTTGGGGTCAAATTGCCATCATTCAGGCCAGAAGATGTTCAGAACCTAATTTTCAAGTTAGGAATCAAGTTTCATTCAATTGTATTGCTTAGAAAGGCAATTGCAGAATACAGTATCAAAGAGAGAGTGGAGATAAAGATGCTATGGAATGATAGGAAAAGAATCAAGGCACACTGTGAAGAAAATTGCCCATGGTACTTGTTTGCTTCTTGGGACTCAAGGATGAGTTGTATCATCACCAAATCTTATGTTATGAACCACACATGCTAGAAGAAGTGGGAGATTAGGAAATGCACTACAAAGTGGCTTGCTAACAAGTACTTGGATAGGTTTAGGGCTGATGAGAAGATGAGTCTCACCAACTTTGGAAAGACTGTTCAGCTTGAACTCAACCTGACCATTTCTAGAATGAAGCTGTGTAGGGCAAGGAGGAAGGCATGGGAGATCATTTATGGGGATAAAATCGAGCAATTCAATGAGCTGAGGAATTATGGGCATGAACTTAAGAGGACAAATCCTGGCAGTACCTTCTTTCTCACATGCCTTGATGGTTTCTTCAGTACAATGTACATGTCTTTAGATGCTTGCAAAAGAGGGTTTCTCAGTGGTTGCAGGCCTGTTATCTACCTGGATGGCTGTCACATCAAGACAAAGTTTGGAGGGCAGCTGCTAACTGCAATAGGGACAGACCCTAATGATTGCATATTTCCTGTGGCCATAGCAGTGGTAGAAGTTGAGTGCCTAGCATCATGAAAGTGGTTCTTAGAGACACTAAAACAGGACCTAGGCATAGACAACACAGCTCCTTGGACCATAATGACTGATAAACAAAAAGGTCTTATCCCTGCAGTTCAGCAAGTGTTCCCTGATGCAGAACACAGGTTTTGTGTTAGACATCTGTACCAAAACTTCTCAGGCCATTTCAGAGGAGAAAACTACAAGAACCAGCTGTGGAGGTGTGCAAGAGCTAGTACAGTGCATTGCAACACATTTGCATAAAGCATGCCATTTTCATTCACTGGAAACACAATACATTACCATGAGTTCTTACAAATCCCATTGGCATGACAGATTTCATTAAATAAAACTCTAACACAGCTCTTACATTCAGATTGCATCACATAGCACTAAATTCACCTAGTTTCTATTAAACAACAAAAAGATGACACCAAGAACTACAAACACTGCAATGACCACAATGCAAGCAACTCCAATTTGTCCTAGGCTAACTAGCTATTTGAGCTTTGCATCTACATCCACAATTGGACATAACAAGGGCACATCAGTGTCTCAGCCACCAATTGCAGGCACCAAGCCTTCAACTTCGTTATGGAGCTCAAGAACAGCTTGCTTAGCTCCAATGAAACCCTTGCGAATGAGCATCTTCTCATAATTTTTAGCAAACATGATCCACGGGCAGCTGGTTGGATCCTGCAACATCAATTTGGGACCCAAATTACATTTCACCCGTGGCAAACAAAACAAACAGTGAACTTACCTCTCTCTCATGCAGTCGGCACTTGAAGAAGACGGCCCCGGGGACCTTGGATCCAGCCCCTGCGACGAGCTCCAACACTTCCTCGCCGCACTAGGGCAATACACCAATGGCAGCCCGGTCTCGGTCCCCCATTTCGAAGGGATGAGCTTGAGGCCTGGGGATGGCCGCTGTAGACGAGCTGGGGAGGAAGACGTGGCCCCAACCGACCACGACGCTTTCATGGCGGCTTGCGAGCTAAACCATGGCGGAGATGGCTCACGGCGGTAGAAGGCGCGGCGGTGGGGGGCGACGACGCGTCGCCGGAGATAGAAACAGAAGGGAGGATTGAGAATGAGGAGCAGAGAGTGAGAGAGAGAGAGGGAGAAATGAAGGGTTGTGAGGGTGCTACGCTAGCCAGAAAACAAAACTTTTTCTACCTCATCGCCCAGGATCTACTGCTAGTTACAGGTTACGGGATTACCACTAGACGCGCAGAAGCAGCGGAAGACGACTCGATGTAGTCGAACGCGTCGCAGCGGTGCCGTGCGGTTGTGTGGTCGTCCGGCAACTCCTCCCACCACTTGCGGTTCGTGCGGTTCGTCCTCGTGCTCCGGATGCAGCACCTCCGAGGTGTCACACACGTACGAGGGAGAAGCGTGCGCCTCCGGACTGCTAGGTCCGCGAAGAGCGGCGGCGAGCGTGGAGGGCGGCGGCGGCTGCCAAAGGCGTGGATTATTTGTGTGTCTTTGGCCACGCCCCTCCCCTCTACTTATATAGGCGTCTCTCATGTGCCCCGAGTTGGAGGCGCATTAGAAAACCTAAGCCTTGTCTAATTCGGGTCCAACCCGTATTAGGCTTCCGGCCCCTTAAGCGTGCGACCCTATGGGTTCACGCACACATAGACATGGGCTGAATACTCCTATTCGCCCAATAGGCGACAGCGGCCTCTAGCAAGGCGTGACAACTCCTATGTGCACGCAAATGATCATATCAGACGAACCACTACGACCACATACGAGTTACTCCCTTACCTCATGATATTTGGTTCAACTCGTGGGTTAACACTTAACCCAAGCACGGCCATGCATTTGTTGATCCAATCACTTGAGTGATCCAGTGATATCACTCTCATTAGAGAGGGGCAAGTCCCATCTTGATTGTCTATGTCTCGCAGCATGCTTCTCGACAAACCCGAAGACATCCTTTATAACTACCCAGTGACGGAGTAGCGTTTGTCGGTCCTAAGCAAGTCGATACACATCTCGAGTACATACAACAATCTCGGGTCGAAGGACATAACGTATATGATGTGTATAGAGACAATCTCATGTCGGGTCGATCCAGCCTACATGTCATACATGTGCCCACATTCTTAGTTCGACATCTCCATGTCCATGACTTGTGAAACATAGTCATCAACTAATAATGTGCCAGTCTAATATTCATGTGTGTCCTCACATGAACTCCGACCAGGGACGAATATAGAATAACCATACAAGTAAAAGAGTTCCACAAAATACAAGTTGTCTTTAATGGATATTCAATGGACACATTACATATCATGGATACAAGCGGAATATCATCATCTCTATGATTACCTCTAGGGCATATTCCCAACAGTCTCCCACTTGCACTAGAGTTAATCTCTAATATGTCTAATCCCCATAGACCTCATGTGCGCCTCATGCTTAGGCTGTGGAAGAGCCTTTGTCAACGGATCTGCTACATTTAAATCCGTATGTATTTTGCACATTTTAATTTCACCTTCAGCGATGAACTGTCGAATGAGGTGAAATTTCCATTTGTACATGTTTGTTCTTGGTGATTCCTTGGCTCCTTAGCTGCACTATCGCCCCATTATTATCACAATGTAGATTCAATGGGCTAGCCGCATTAGGAAACACACCAAGATCAATGAGGAAACGCCTCATCCAAACACCTTCCTTTGCGGCTTCCGAAGCCGCAATGTACTCGGCTTTGTTGTAGAATCGGACACTTGTCTCCGCTTGGAACTTTTCCGACTTCGCACCACCATTTACCGTGAACACGAAACTGATTGAGATTGTGAATCATCTACATCGGTTTGGAAGCTAGCATCGGTGTAACCATTTACAACGAGCTCTTCCTCACCTCCATAGATCGGGAACTCATCCTTAGTTCTTCTCAAGTACTTAAGGATGTTTTTAACCGACGTCGGTGACTCTCACCGGGATTGCCTTGGTACTGCTCGCAACACTTAGAGCATATGAGACATCGGGCGAGTACATATCATGGCATACATGATGGAACCGACTGCCGAAGCATATGGAACCTTACTCATGCGTTTGCGCTCTTCATCGATGAAGGACATTGCTTGTCGCTAAAGCGCATACCATGTGACATAGGCAAGAACCCTTTCTTGGATTGCTCCATGTTGAACCGTTTCAACACCTTGTCAATATATGTATCTTGGCATAATCCTATTAGCCTTTTCGACCTATCTCTATAGATCTTAATGCCCAAGATGTATTTGCATCTCCCAAATCCTTCATAGAAAAACTATTATTCGGTGAAGTCTTCTGATTGCAACATAGGAATGTCATTCCCAATCAATAGTATGTCGTCCACATACAAGATTAGAAATACAACAGCGCTCCCACTAGCCTTTTGGTAAACACAAGGCTCTTCTTCATTCGACGGAAACCAAACCCTTTGAAAACCTCATCAAAACGAATGTTCCAACTCCGAGATGCTTGCTTTAACCCATAAATAGATTTCTTAAGCTTGCATATTTTTCCAGCATTATTTGGATCAACAAAACCTTGGCCGTATCATATACACGTCCTCTTCCAAATTTCCATTTAGAAAGGCTGTTTTAACATCCATCTCGCCAAATTTCATAATCGAAATAGGCGGCTATTGCTAGAATGATCCGGATAGATTTAAGCATCGCTCTTTTGGAGAGAATGTCTCGTCGTAGTCAATTCCTTGAACTTGCCGAAAACCCTTTGCGACAAGTCGAGCTTTATAGACGTGAACATTTCCGTCCATATCTTTCTTCTTTTTATAGATCCATTTGCACTCGATGGGTCTAACACCATCGAGCGGGTCAACCAAGTTCCAAACTTGATTATTTCCCATGGAATCTATCTCGGATCTCATGGCACTTTCTGCCATTGCTCGGAATCTACGAGTCCATCATAGCTTGCGTATGTTGCGGGTTCGTCATCGTCCAACAATAACAGATCCCCATGCAATTCGCGAAGTCTTGCGATCTTCGTGGTTGTGGAGGTGTTTCGGTGGCCACGGGCATCTCAACTTGTTCTGCTACATTAGCATCACCCGTAGAGTCCTTCTCGGCGGCTCATCTTGAACTTCTTCAAGATACACCTTTTGTCCACTCTTCTCTCTTTTGAGAAACTCTTTCTCTAAGAAAACACCGTTTCGAGCAACAAACACTTTGCCCTCGGCGGTTGTAGAAGTAATATCCTAAAGTTTCCTTTGGATATCCCACGAAAAAAAACACTTGTCCGATTTGGGTGTTAGCTTATCGATATAAGCCGTTTGACATAAACCTCACAACCCCAAATTTTTAGAAAAGACAAACTAGGACTCTTCCCAGTCCATATCTCATATGGTGTCTTAACTACGGACTTAGATGGTACTCTATTCAATGTGAAAGCGGTTTGTTTCTAGAGCATATCCCCAAAACGATAAAGGTAGGTCCGCTGGCTCATCATAGACCGAACCATGTCCAACAAAGTCCGATTACGCCGCTCGGACACGCCATTTCTCGTGGCGTTCCGGGTGGCGTAAGCTGTGGAACAATTCCGCAACTCTTAAGATGATTGCTAAACTCATGACTCAAATATTCGCCTCCATGATCAGATCGCAAGGCCTTAATTTTCTTGCCACGTTGGTTCTCTACTTCATTCTAAAATTCTTTGAACTTTTCAAATGTTTCGGACTTATGCTTCATTAGGTAGACATAGCCGTATCTACTAAAGTCATCGTAAAAGTTATGAAGTATTGAAAACCGCCTCTAGCTGTCGTGCTCATTGGTCCACATACATCACTATGTACTAGTTCCAATAAGTCGACGCTCTCTCGGAAAACCGAGAAAGGCGTCTTGGTCATCTTGCCTAAAAGGCAAGCCTCACATGTCTCGTAAGATTCAAAATCAAACGAAGTTAGAAGTCCATCATCATGGAGCCTCTTCATGCGATTTTCACTTATATGACCCAAACGGCAATGCCACATATACGTAGGACTTAACTCATTAAGCCGAGGCCTTTTAGCATTAACATTACGAGACGGGTGCATCATCAAGATTTAAAATAAATAATCCATTCACAATGGATACAAAAGCCACAAACATATCATTCTTCGAGATAACACAACCATTGTCTTTACTCACAAATGAATAACCATCCTTCATCAAATATGAAGGTGACACAATGTTTCGACTTAGACTAGGAACAAAATAACAATTATTCAATTCCATGACAAATCCTGACGGCAGGTGAAGTTGCATTGTCCCGACGTTCAACGCAGCAACTCTTGCATTGTTGCCCACGCGGAAATCAACCTCTCCTTTCTTCACGCTTCTACTTCTTATCATTCCCTGCATCGTATTGCAAATATGAGCAACCGATCCGGTATCAAATACCCAAGAATTGATATAAGAGTTAGCGAGGAAGATGTACGTAACATAAACAACAAGCGTATGAGCGGGAGTACCTTTACTACCGCCGTCCTTCTCTAAGGACGCCAAGTACGGCTTGCGGTTTCTCTTCCGGTGACCATTCTTACCACAATGAAAACATTTAGCATCGGCCGGTGGTCCGGCTTTGGGGCGGGCGGAGCGGCTTGGAGATCTCATCTTTAGCCTTGCCCTTTTTCTTCCCCGACCCTTCTTTCTCTTAAAGTTAGGCTTGTTACGGACTGCCAACACTTGGCCACCGACACTGCTTCTTAATGTCGGCCTCTGCTGTTTTCGGCATGCCACACAACTCATTCAAACCCCTCTCTGCCCCATGCATATGGTAGTTCGCAATGAAGTTCCCATAGCTAGGCGGCAGAGATGAGAGAATGAAATCAGTAGCCAACTCTGGGCCAATTGGGAAGCCTAGCTTCTCCAACCTCTGAGTGTAACCAACCATCTTGATTACGTGTGGCCCAACCGCTGCACCCTCTGCTAGCTTGGTTTCGGCAAGCGCCTTAGAGACATTGAACCTTTCGAGTCCTAGCTTGAGTTTGGAACATATCCTCAAGCGCCACGATCATATCGTTCGTTTGAGTGATTGTTATCGGCGCATCTGCAGATCGGATTCCATACATGCAAGCATAAGGCAGCTTATTTCAAGATCGGCATCACATGCTTTCTTGTAAGCGTTTTTCACAAAGCGCGAGATGCATCATCGGCGGGCTCATCGGTAAGGGGGTGTCTAGATATTCCTCCTTTTTCTCAGCCACGAGAACAATTCTCGATTGCGGATCCAATCCGCATAATTTGTTCCATTCAACTTATCTTTCTCAAGGATTGAACGCAAAGTAAATGGTTGCTTAGAAGACGCCATTTAATCTACAACAAAAGTAATGCAAAATACTAAGACAAAATATCCATGATAGAGTAAATAATATCAAATATGATCTACTCCCACTAAAATCAATATCCCTCGATTGAAACTTAGTGATTCAAGACCCACAACTAGCAAGTCGACTAGTGAGCTTTAGCATCACCGCTAGAAGACATGATAGATCGGTAAGCAACTCTTTGCTAATCATATCGCATATGACTCTTGTTGTTGGATAGCATCTCTATCCTTGGGTTACCAACTTCTCATGCTCCAAGGTCCCTAACCGTTAGGATGACCTTGTTTAAGCAACCAAACCTTCTGCAGTAAGTATCCGTACGAACTGTCTAGTCAAGGAGAAATCGATGGCACCCTAATTTCATAGACCCACCATCGATTATACAAGACAACAACGGTGCAAGGTTTGGGGAGCACAAACTTAAATATTCGAGGATCGTTCTACTTCACTACCGCACGAATGTAGACAAAAACATTATAGCATGTGAAAGTAGAACATGGTAAAACGGCATAAACACAGATATGACTTGGTATAGCCCATTGTTCTTACATACATGCATCACATACACATAAGGGCTATACCAGTCATCAAAAACCTGCAAAACAGAGGTAACCGATTCCGACTACAAAAAGTAAATCGCGAAAAACTCTATCTTCCAAGCCGTTTTTCGCAAATCTGGCTCAGGCCAAACCCATGGTTTGGGGTAGATGTAAAATTTTTTCTCTATAACTTTCGTTTAAGAATCGTCTCGATCCGAGTTACGGTTAAAAAGTTACGGCTGTTTTACGAACAGAACTTTTCTCAGCAACCCGGCGCCCGGTGGCTGATCCAATCTGCCACCGCCGCGTATCACATGCGCTCGGCACTTGACCTAGGGTTCAATTCGATCAATCTGATTGATCTCTAACTCGCCGTGATTGGATTTACATGTATCACTTAACTCGGATGGCGGAATTCCGACCGGTACGAGTAGATCGTTACAAGACCAACACGGCAAGATCATGAACCAAGATCAGAGACTCATCTAAAACCGTGCATATCACATATGCGACATCCAGAACCTATAACAACGCAGTATAGAGCTCCGATACCACTGAAGGGTTGTGAAGGTGCTACGCTAGCCAGAAAACAAAACTTTTTCTACCTCATCGCCCAGGATCTACTGCTAGTTACAGGTTACGGGATTACCACTAGACGTGCAGAAGCAGCGGAAGACGACTCGATGTAGTCGAACGCGTCGCAGCAGAGCCGTGCAGTTGCGTGGTCGTCCAGCAACTCCTCCCACCACTTGCGGTTCGTGCGGTTCGTCCTCGTGCTCCAGATGCAGCACCTCCGAGGTGTCACACACGTACGAGGGAGAAGCGATGCGCCTCCAGACTGCTAGGTCCGCGAGGAGCGAAGGCGAGAGCGTGGAGGGCGACGGCGGCTGCCAAAGGCGTGGATTATTTGTGTGTCTTTGGCCACGCCCCTCCCCTCTACTTATATAGGCGTCTCTCATGTGCCCCCGAGTTGGAGGCGCATTAGAAAACCTAAGCCTTGTCTAATTCGGGTCCAACCCGTATTAGGCTTCCAGCCCCTTAAGAGTGCGACCCTATGGGTTCACGCACACATAGACATGGGCTGAATACTCCTATTCGCCCAATAGCTGACAGCGGCCTCTAGCAAGGCGTGACAACTCCTATGTGCACGCAAATGATCATATCAGACGAACCACTACGACCACATACGAGTTACTCCCTTGCCTCATGATATTTGGTTCAACTCGTGGGTTAACACTTAACCCAAGCACGGCCATGCATTTGTTGATCCAATCACTTGAGTGATCCAGTGATATCACTCTCATTAGAGAGGGGCAAGTCCCATCTTGATTGTCTATGTCTCGCAAAGCATGCTTCTCGACAAACCCGAAGACATCCTTTATAACTACCCGTGTGACGGAGTAGCGTTTGTCGGTCCCTAAGCAAGTCGATACACATCTCGAGTACATACAACAATCTCAGGTCGAAGGACATAACGTATATGATGTGTATAGAGACAATCTCATGTCGGGTCAGTCCAGCCTACATGTCATACATGTGCCCACATTCTTAGTTCGACATCTCCATGTCCATGACTTGTGAAACATAGTCATCAACTAATAATGTGCCAGTCTAATATTCATGTGTGTCCTCACATGAACTCCGACCAGGGACGAATATAGAATAACCATACAAGTAAAAGAGTTCCACAAACAATTCACATAATTGCTAATCAATACAAGTTGTCTTTAATGGATATTCAATGGACACATTACATATCATGGATACAAGCGGAATATCATCATCTCTATGATTACCTCTAGGGCATATTCCCAACAAGAAATGCCGGGGGGGGGGGGGGTTTGGTTCTGCATAAATGCCAACGACTCCGGCGTCGACTTGTCCACGCTGGCCCTCCGACGATGACTCCAGGAGCCCCGCTTGGACGCCGAAGTACCGTTGTGTTTCAAAAGAGTAGATCGAGTACCCGCCTGTTACGTTTTTTGTTTGAGTACCTAGGTGTTACAAGCTTAATAGTTTAAGTACCGCGGGTGCAATTTACTCTTTTTTTTAGATAATGACAGACATAGTAGTCGATATAAATAAATTACAGATTCTGTATTGCTGCAGCAGGTTGCGTATTGTATGTAATACTGTTTGGTGAATAGATCCTTGTGTGCGCCTGTTATGACCGGCGTCACTTATGCACGGCGGGATCGCTTGCAAGTGTGCCCATTCTTTCCCGTTGCCTATTCTTTCTCCTTGAATTAGGAGCTAGAATTTAGTCTTGAGTATGTTTTCCCGGCCGTTGCCTATTCTTTCTACTTGAATTAGGATCTAGACTTTAGGGAATACGTATTTGTATACTGCGATAGAATTAATGAAGGAAGACAATAATCTTTGCTAGGCTTCCCGACCTCTCTCCCTGTTCTTCCCTCATGGCTCCTGCACGCCACCTTGGGTTCAAGTCCCGGTCTCCAGTTGCCCACAACAACGCTCCCTGGAGCCTTTGTCGGATGCTGAGCTCTTCCAATCTGGGCCTTGTTTAGTTTCCTCTCAAATTCTAAATTTTTCACTCTCTTCCCATGGAGAAAAACATTCTTTGAACACATACATAGAGTATTAAATGTAGATAAAAAATAACTAATTGTACAGTTTGTCTTTAATTTACGAGACGAATCTTTTAAGTCTAATTAATTCATAATTGGATACTAATACCACGTACAAACGAAAGTGCTACAGTAGCTAAAGTTGAAAAGTTTTGCAATCTAAACAAGGCCCTGGTATTAGAGATGTTGGGTTCTGAGATGACGACAAGCAGCCACCGATGCCATCTTTGGGCACTCACAGTGCAGGCTCTACCATACAGTCTAAGACTATTTATTAGCCACCTATTTATCGTGTTTTGCTGATGTCGCGGTATATTTATTGAAGAGAAAGTGAGAAAAACCAAGACTCCGAAGTCTTATTTAGACTCCAAGCAGGTCCATAATATTCGAGGTAAATATACCGTCATATCAGCAAAACATAATAAATAGGAGGACAATAAATGGTCTTGTACTCTACGATAGAGTCTAGCATCCTGAGTGCCCTTAGAGCGCCAGCCGCCGCCACCTTCAGTCTCCACCATGCCCCCATACGGCCTACCATGCTACGGAGTATGAGTCAACAGCCTGGCAGCCATGTCTGCCACCGCCACCGTGCCCACCACCGCGCTGTACCCCAACCCATCCACCAAATGCACCTCACAGGAGCGTATCAACGCTGCGCTGAGGCGATCTTGCCAGCACCTGCGCAGCACCTAGCTCAACCTCATCTACTGGCCTTGGCGTTGCCCCCTCTGCCACGTGCGGCCACAGGCACCCTAGGTGCAGCACCCGCACATGTGCTGCTGGCGCCCCCTCTGGTCAAGGCCCTGCCTATGCCCCCGCGGCTGTTCTGCAGTCTCAACCATCCGAGCTAGCCAAGTGCTGCGGGCACGGGCTCTACTACAACTACAATGATCAGTATTTCCAGGACATAAGTCCCAGTGGTAGTTTTTCTTAGTTGATTTCACTAATTACCTGGACGATGATGCTATTGACGATGCAGGTGCTATGGCGGCTGATAAGGAGATGTTCGAAATACGATCGCCAACATCCGCATAGAGGATGTCGTGCCGCACCTCCACATATGGCGGCCACCGACTGTTGACGCTCCCTGGACACTAGTTCGACATACAACCTATGTACATAATATAAATGCTGAAGTTTAAATGAGATAGAGATGCAAACTCCCATCGATGACTTCAGTACTTTTACAATTACAAAGGTATTAAGAACTCATTTGAGTCTTTTGCAAGGATGCCCTTCCAAGGACCAAGCTCCTAGTTGGGTAACTCCTTGGATAGCACTGGGTCTTTCCCATGTGCAAGTGGGTCTCCGTGATGGTCTCTCCTAGACCGTTCCTCTTTATCTTCACTATCAAGCTTATGTCCAAAACGCCATGGGTCTGATTCCTCTAGTACATCGATGACTGCCATGCCACAAATGTTGTTGTGTGATCTTCCAAGACTAAAAGCCCCTCAAAGCATAACAATGTTACGTGGACAAGGGGTATGCAAACCTTACTAACACTGGACTTGAACCTAAAGCAAGGACTTTCCATAGTGGTCTAACTAGTCTAAACACTTTGCAAAGCATCTTCAATAATCACCGATTGTGTAGGATAGATGATGTTAGCATGATTGAATGAATTTGTGGTTCATCTCTCTATCCTGTTGTTGTCTTCAAGCATGGTGGTAGTAGATTGTTTTTTTTTTTTCACAACGGAGTAGCCAAAGAGTACGTTGACGACACACCAGAAAAGGCCAGCACAACTGAGGTTGCACACGACTTTTCACAGAGCATGTTCGTTGCCTAAGAAACTTGATAACACCTCCCAGACTTGTAAAACTCGTGAACACCTGTTGGGGAGATACACGCTGAGGTTGTCCTAGGATCGGCAAGATCAACTAGACTGCTATCATATCGCGTTGAGAGACGTGCCAACTAATTAAGAACTCCGACAAATCTCATCGAGAGATGCATGAACCAAGAATGTAGCAAAATTTCATTGAGAGACGTGCTAAACAACATTGGATTGGCAAAGTTAGGCAAATGGATATAAGAAATTTTTTATTATCTATATCTATAATATAAAAGAGTAAAGAAATTGAATAGTACACGTTACCTGAGAATACATACTCACCCTATGTTATAACCGTCAGATATAATTTAACATCTTGATCTAAGAGTTGTTAGGCCTCCATACCTCCTAACAGGTGGGCTACCCCGTAAGATGTAAGATTTGTTTGTGTTTTTGCAGTTCAAATTCCTTGGCCTATGATTTTTTTTCACCCATAATTCAACCCATTTCTAGGCATACACGAATACATGTATTGGGGCCCGGCCAAAACTCCTCACGTACACCACCTGTTTTATTTTCTCACCGGAAAAAGAATTACCCCAATCCTGTGCGCGTGCTGTCGTGGCGGTGGCGAGGCCCGTCCTGGCTCTTGCGGACAACTTCAAGCCGGCTATCGATTCCCCATCGCCTCCGCAACAATAACTTGCGATCCATCTCTGTTGTCAGCTATCGCAACCAATGGTGGGTTCTTCGTCGCGGTTGTTCTCTCCACCATCAATCATTCCTCAGCCTCCTCCGCGCCAAGCGTTGGAACAACACGACCACATACGTTGGGCCTAGCACTGCTGCTGGTTGGCCTCGCGCGATCGCACCCTGGTGCGTCATGTCACAGGGCTAGAGTGCTGGTCACAGCACCAGTGTTGGTTGTAGAGGTCGGGCCGGAATAGAGGGGATGACTGCGCCTGGAGTTGCGGTGGCGCGTAGAGCGAGTGACGACGTCCATCGTAATCATATGTCATGGTTCTATCGTTGAAGTCCCAGATGACACGACCCAGGATTGCTAGCCATGGTGTGCCCAATATGACGTCGATGTCGTGGCTGAGATCGAGGAGGTATGCGTCAAAGGTGAAGATGTCGCTAGTGATGCACAGGGGTACTACGAACGAGGCCAAGCGGTACAGCACCTCGTCCCCGCTGCCGACGAGGATGGTGCTATGTTGATGCAGTGCTCGTGCTGGCCAATGGCACGGGTGATGTTGATGTCGACAACATTATGCATTGATCCCGAGTCGACGAGGCCGTGGACGCCGGATCCTCTGATGATTCCTTCGAAATACAAAGGAAAAAATCCTTGTACCTCATAGTTCCTCTTGCCCATGAGCATCATGAGGCTGTTGTTGATGGAGTAGGTGGATGTCGTCGAAGGCGATGGACGATGGCAGCACCGACTGGAGGGCGCGGCTTTCGGCTGTTGCTGCTCCGGGCAACATCAGGCTGCGTGATGGTGACCTGTTGGTTGATGATGAGGTCGGGAAGGGCGGTGGTTCGCGTGGCCACTGACGTCCCCTCCTCGATCTCCATGTTTGGTGTTGCTATGGTGTCGTAGTTATTCTCCATCTTTTGGATATGAACATTGACGGCAGTGAGCTCCCCATGGAGAGCGTCAATCTTGCTGAGGGTTTTGGCGGCGAAGTTCTGGAACATCTCTTCGATCTTGGAGAGTTGACCCATGGTGGAGGCATGGGGATCGAACCGGTCATCTGATACCAGGTATAGGGGGGCTAGCGCCGGGGTGTGGGTGGCGGCTCGTCGATGGCAGTGGAGGGCGGGGCACAGGGGCGGTCGTGGCGGCGACACGGGGAGAGGGAGAAGATACGGTTGACTCCTTTCTTTATTGATTGATCGAAACTGATTACATCTCCTATTTATAGTTGGACTCGCTTGACTTCTAAGCAAACTAGGAAATCCTCATAATATGGACTCTCCTTTTACAATTCGGTCCTTTCTTTATTCAAGCAACTATTTCCAATCTAGAAGACTCAATTTGGAAACCTAGACAAGATGATGAAGCCGTGGCGGCTCGGGGGTTGCACCCCCTCCCCTGCCCCCTAGGGGGCCTGCGGTCCGCGTGTGCGGTGGCGGGGGTGCTTCTCTCGTGGGCCCGAGTTGGCCCAAATTCTTCCTTAATTTGTAGAGACCGCATTGCACGTGTTACGATGTTATTTTGGTGTATGAAATGAATCGCTTTCTTCTTAATTTGCAAGATCCATGCAAGATGATTAATTTCAAACTATATTATTACTGCAAATTATTGGTGCTCAAGTGGGCTCTGTTATCATTTTAAGCAAACAATAAGTAGGAATGCACTTAAAGCATCTTATCCACACGTTTTAAGCACCATCGTAATTGCTTTACTTGAATCAAATAATAGGGACAAGGGCAAACAAACTGGCTATTCAGCTAACCGTAGTCACAACTCACCATTATGACATTATGAGTTCAATTGATGACACACCAGGACTACTGTATGATTGTCGTCAGTAATAATGATGTTAGATTAGATTAGAGGGCATCTTTCTAGCTGTTGCACTCTGCAATCAAATCCAACGCTCACAAGTGGGCGTTATAAAAAAAAACGCTCACAAGTGGGCTAGCTAGTTGCAACAAGAAGTTGTCATTATAGATCGATGGTCAGGACCTGTAGCAATCCATGCAAATGTGTGGCTATATGGTTGGGTATTTATCAGACAGCTCAAAGTCGACATGGAGACGGGCAACTGAATTCTCTTTCTGAATATGTTCACCAATAATTCTTGGACGGTGTGCTGCTCGTATGGCCGTATCACCACTACTGCTGCTACTACTAGTAGTATTTACTCCAAAATGCGTAGAAATGCATAATTTTTGATGAAAATAATATAGCAACTGCATTCCACGTTGAACTATGCTGTATAATGTACGGTATCAAGTTTTTTTTTATGCTACTATTTTTCAAGGAAACAACGCCTACTACAGTTTAAACCTTTTTTTGGGGGCCAAAGCATGTTTTTCGTTTCTTTTTTTTTTTCTTTTGGGCCAACGCCAGACCAGCATGAGGATACCGTGGGCGGGCAAACTCAACAAGCCGAAAATGCTCTTGTCAAAAAAAAAAAAAAAAAAAAAAAAATCCGAAAATGCCCACTGCGGCCTGCCAGCGCACGTACCAGGCCGGATTCCATCCACTGCAGGGAGGGCTTCGTGTCTATGCGCTTCACCGGCCAAGGTCAACACGTCCAATTTTCGGTGGGACGTATATTATATTGAAAGAAGCCCAAAAACGCCCACAATGGTCCATTTTGTTTCAGCTGCTTCGTCGGCACGAGAGAGACTTTCGGCGGCAGTTTCGTTTCGTCTCAGACGCCGCCGCCTTTCCACGACGCTCGACGAACGGAGCCCTAACTCCCCGCTCCCCGGCTCCCTGCCGGCAGGCGCCGTCGGTGGGATCTGGCGGCAGCGACATCCATCACGATCAACCGGTTGGTATTGGTATGCCCTCTTCGGCCAAAATCGGCCATCGCGACCCCGCGTTCCCGATCGGCCTAACCGCAGCGATCCTGCGCGATGCGATCGATCTAACCTCTCGTGTCACTGAATGCTGCATGTAGGTCGATCGAGGCGGCCTTCGGTCTCGTCCAGCATGTCGTCGCCGGCGCCGCGCCGCCACGCACAGCGACGAAGCCAGAAAATAATCAAGGCCGGGCTGAAGGTCATCAAGGCCGGGCTGAAGGTCGTCTTCTACCCTAGCAATCCCTTCTACACCTTCATCCATGGCTAAGAAATCAAGGTCGGGCTTAGGTGGGGCTCCACGTGTTCAGCAGCCATAGGTGGGGCTGGAGCCCGTGTTGCCCCACTGCTGGCTTCGTCGCTGGCCACACACAGCGACGTCGCAGGTTTCCCGCGCCCGCCACTCCCGCCGCGTGCGGCGGCGGCGATGCCAGGACGCTGCCCTTGGACGCGCTGTGCGAGATCCTGCTGCGTCTCCCGGGCAAGCAGCTGTGCGAGCTGCGCACCGTGTGCAAGACGTGGCGGTCCCTCCTCTCCGCGCCGTGGTTCGTCGCCGCGCACGCAGCTCGGCGCCCGGAGCCCTACGTCGTCGCGTCCTACGTCAACCGCGTGGACCTGGACTGCGACAGCCTCATCGACGTCCTGGACATGTCGTCGCGGAAGATCGTGAAGCACGTGGCGGCAGGGAACGCGAGCGACATCGTCGTGAGCGTGGCGGCCTCCGGCCTCGTCTGCGTCCGATGGAGAGCGGCAGTTTTCGGCTGCTCAACCCGGTCACTGAGCCGTGCACCACTTATCAGGCAGGTTCGCACCAGAGCACGCGGCGCGCGGGTTTAGCCTGCGTGACTGTGTGGACCCCGTCTACATGTTTGGTCATGTCGCCGGCACAGGCGAACTCAAGGTGCTGCGGATGCTTCGGTATCGACGACTGAACGGTGGTGACCGTGACGACCTTTTTGAGGTCTGCACCATCAGTAGCAACAGGAGAGGATGGAGGGGAAAACAGGGACCGCCGATGTCTTTCGTGTGGGACGAATGGACTAGGGTGGTCGTCGGTGGGGTGGTCTACTGCTTAAGCATGGCGGCGTATTTGGCCGTGCTGCATCGTCAATCTGATGAGCAAGCCTGGATAGTTCAGTTTGATCTCGAGGAGGAGGAATGGAGGCCGAGCATCAAGGGACCCAGCGGCATTGCTGGCCACCACAATTCGTATCAGACTCAAGTTACATTGGCCAACCTAAATGGTTCCTTGGTCATTGTTCTTGGGACAACCCGCATCATGGACCTATGGTTCTTGATGGACTCTGAGGAAGGCGTATGGGTCAAACAGTATAGTGTGCAGATGGAACGTTCTGGACGCTTTTCACCGATGCATCCTTTGTTGGTGTTAGAGGATGGTAGGATTGTCACGTTTATTAGATCCATGATGCGACTGCTACAGATTTATGACCCAAGAACAAATACATTCGCGAATCTGATGATACTAAGGCATTCCTCTCGAGTTAGTGTGCACACAGGAAGCTTCTTGAGCCTACATGGTGAGAACTAATGATGTAAGTCTTGCCATGCTTGCATTCCTCTTTTTTTAGACAAGCATTTAACAAGTTGGGGGATCGGTATGCCATAGTGGCATAAGCTGGGATTCTAATTATATGTATACCGAGGGGAGACAGGGGAGACAGGGGAGCGCGGAGGCGACTCGCGTTGACCGGCTCCGCGCCGGCGACCTCGCCGGCAGGAGGCCGGGAAAAGTAGGGGAATCGACTCCGGGGGTGGAGGCGGTTCAGGCTATGTTCGTTTTTGGTTCGGTTCCCGCGGTGGTGGTGACGACGGAGAAGATCTCCTTTCCATGGACCACCACGCGCGCGTCGTCCCGGCAGGGTGGGGGCCCGTCCGTGTCGCCGTCGGCAGAGTCGGTGTGGGGGCGCGGAGGGCAACCGCAGCAATACCGGGATGTTCCTGTTCGCCATCTCCATGATTTCCCATCGCTTGCCGAAAGTCGGCGGATGAGGAAGAAGGAGTGGCGATTCTCGCTATCTATCAAGCAAAACAAGCGCGGGCGGGGGGATCCGCTCCCGTTTGAGGTTGATGAAGACAAGATCAAACTCAAGGAAGTTCCTATTGAGTTCCAATGGCGATCCTATGATGGCCATGGCCGGAGATGGGCGTCGGAGGGAGAAGAAGATGGAGGGAAAATTTTGAAGGCCAAGAACAAGGTGAACCGGGTCCAGGTGGACCGCTGGTTCCGGCCACTGCCCAAGGTGAGAATTGTGGCAGGGGTGATGGGTCATGCGCCGATTTCGGAAGCACGTGGCGTGTCCCAGGGCCAGGGTGAGTGTATCCCTGGTTCTGATCACCAACCATCCTACACAGCTGTCTCTCACCAGGTGAAGGAGGGGAAAGTTGCCTCTCCAGACCCAGATCTGGGGCGATACCCTAACATCGCCAAGATCGTTGGGCACCTGTGGGGGGAGGCGAATCCCAAATGCTACGCTAGTGCCCTTCACACCACCACAGCAAAGGTTGTTCGAGTGATGGATCGTGATGAGGAACAGCGGCGGTGGAACGGGAAGGGGAATGATGGCACAGGGCGTGGGGGTTTCGGCGCTGGCAATCAAAGGGGTGCGGGCCGTGTTGGCCAACGAGGTTTCGTGTGGGAGAGGAAGCGGAAGCGGGCGATGATCGGCCAAACCCGACGGTGCAGCGCGCCGGGAGGTTGTGGCGAGACTCCTCGAGGGGATGCCCCAAGAGGTGATGACAAGTGGGAGAAGTGGAACAAAGCGGAGGACAACCCGCCACCCGAGATCAGACAGCAAGGTACGAACAATGCTACCATGGGTGGGATTCAGGATAGAGGTCGTCAGATTCAGCCTCAGAGGGTGCCCTGTGAGATTTGTGGGATGATCAATCATGTAGCTCAGGATTGCCGCTTTCATAGTTGTGAGATTTGTGCATGTTTAAGTAACTCCCCTATCTATCATATGTCAGTATATCTTTTGCCAAAAACAACTATTAAGGAGATAGATAAGATAAGGAGGACATTTTTCTGGCTGGGTGGGGGAACAAAAAAGAAATACCATTTAATCAAATGGGAGAGAATTTGCAAATGTAAGAGAAAAGGTGGTGTGGGCATAAAAGATCTGAATAAGCTAAACATTAGCTTAATCAGTAAGTGGTGGTGGAAATTGGAAGCTGAAAAAGGGCTATGGCAAGATATTGTCAAAGCTAAATATCTATCTAGATACTCTATTCATGAAGTTAATCATAAAATTCAAGATTCACCCTTGTGGGCTGATCTGCTGAAAGTTAAGGGACTCTATCTTAGAGGCAGGGAAATCATTGTTGGTGATGGTTCTATGACAAGATTCTGGCAAGATAGTTGGTTGTTTGACAAACCCTTAGCCTCGGCCATACCTGAACTTTTTGCTTTATGTGAGCAGAAAAATGCCTATGTTAAAACTGTTAAAAATGGTGAGGTAACCATTTCATTTAGAAGATGGTTTCCTGGAGAGCTTAGGGAAGTTTGGAATAAAATTTGGCAACTAGTAGAAGCCTATCCTCACGGGCACTACTGTGGACAAGATTAGGTGGAAGTGGGATAGCAAAGGGAAGTTTTCTGTGAAGTCAATGTATAAATCTCTGTGCTTTGGTGATGAGGGGATATATCTAAAGCACCTTTGGAAGGGGAAGATCCCACCAAAGATCAAATACTTTATGTGGTTACTAACTAATGGGGTAGTTTTGACCAAGGACAACCTGTTGAGGAAGAATTGGGTGGGGAGTCCAACATGTTACTTCTGTGACTGTAATGAATCCATTGATCATCTATTCTTCACCTATAATATAGCCAAATCTGTGTGGGGGTGGGTTGCTCACTGCATAGGAGCGACTGACATCCCTGTAAATCTTGAAATGTGCTGGCTTTGGTTAAAGAGGTGGCTCCCAAATGGGGGAGACTTTCATACAATAGGTGTTGTTGCCGTTTGTTGGGCTATCTGGAAGATGAGAAATAGAGCTTGCTTCGAGAAAAAAATCATTAAGTCACCTATGGAGATCATTTGCTTAACTGTGGCATTGATAAAATTCTGGGCAGGTTTATACTCTGAGAATGATAGGAAAACAATGGAGGAGGGTGTTGACCTCATGGTTAGAATGGCTATGAAGCTCATTGCAGAAAAGAAGAACAAGCGTGCAGGGAACAAGGATGGCGCAGCTCCTCAAGATGGCGACAAGTGAAGACCCCAAGCTGGTACCAGGAAAGGAGAAGACGGGGAGCAAAAAAAAGCCCCAGATGCTGCCTGCAAAATGTCTATTGTCTCTTAGGCTAGTTTCTGCTCGCTCCTCTTGCGCTGGCGGTGAAGCGCAATTTGTTTGCTCTGATGCTGCGGTTGTCGCCTTGAGTTAGAGGCTAGAACATTTTCTTCTTAGATCTGTCTCCTCTTTTGCTTGCTGCCTTGAAACATCTCTAAAAAGATGCTGTGTATTTCCGTTCTCTATAATGGAAATGGGGTTGCCTCGTGTCTAAAAAAATAGTGGCATAAGCTTAGCTAGAGACTAACAGCAGACTTTAACTAATGCATCCTCCGTGGAGAATGAACATTTACCTACGGAAGTGCTCAGTGTGAGAATGCATAACAAAATAATTGTGCAGTTCCTCTTCTGGGTCTCAGAGTCACTCCATCAGAAATATTCCAACAACTATAGTACTAGATTAGAAAAAGGAAAGAAAAAAAACTATCTTATTCGATATGATAGAATATCCTTTTACTTAACATTGGTTTGATGCTGAACGCATATAATGCAGGTGTAGAATATGTGCCAGCAAGAGAAATAGTGAATCATATTGGTGACATGATTGAGAGATCTCTCGTCCTTTGATTAAGTTATTATATAATCTATCTAGAGCAGGAAACCACATATTTTTATTGTTTTGATTTTGATTATCTATTTTCCTCTATTCTAAGTCAATTTGAAGTTTTAAAGCTTATAAACATTTTAAAGGTAACCATGTTGAAGTAAAAACTAGATCTAATTCTCATATATTGTATGGTTAAAAAACATGCCGATTGTGTCCCGCTAAGACTGATTTAAGATGGAATTTTGAAGCCTAGCTTATTTCAGAAGATGGAGATGATATGTTGATGACAATATACCTCTGAAAGTTCAGATAGAAGACGATACTTACGTTTTCAGCTCATGCAGCACATGGTTTTTCGGGCTTTCTGGCTAATAATACTCTTTTGTTTCATGTATTTGCTCCAACTTACTTTTCTATCTTCACTATCACATACCAATATTTATTAGTTGGCTTAGTTTGACTCATCCTATATTATATGCTTTGATTTATCTATGCCACATTCTTTTTCCTTCTTTTCTCGAGTTCCATATGCTATTTTTTTTTCATATATACTCTTTCTATATATTTAGCAAAACTATCAATAATCATGAGTTGTGGGGAAGGTTTTATTAGAAGGTTGCTTTGTTGTCTCTCCAATTAAGACAATATATGCCTGGAAGGCTCCTCGGAGGAGGGGGTAAGCCACGTCATCAAGAAATCGTGGTCCGTGAGATCTGTAAATCAACGGCTGTAATTCGACTTTTACTAGAATCTACTTCTATTTTACGAATCAGCTTTTACCTGCTTCTCACAGCTTCAGCTTCTAGCCAACTAAATATATAATACTCCCTCCTCCTGGCCTAAAAAAAAAAACACGGCTCCTCTTCCACTCCTCCTCCCGTCCCGACCCTCGCCCTCGTCCTCGTCCTAAAAAAAAAGTCGCGAGCGAGCGCCAGAGCAGGGCGGTGGCGACGCAGCGGTGGCGGCCGGCCTGGGCGTGGTGCCGGCGCGGCCGGGCGGCGCTGGCGGCCTGGCGCGAGGCCGGCGCGCCCGGCGCGGCGGAGCGGGCGGCGCTGGTGGCCCGGTGCCGGCGCAGCAGAGCGGGCGGTTCGGCGCGACGGCGGCGCGGCGGACGGTGCAGCGCCCAGGCGCAGGTTTTCCCCTCCCTTCTCCCTCCTTCTCTCTCTCTCTCTCTCTCCATCTCCACGTCTCCTCACCACGAAGCTTCACCATGTGCCCTAGGGTTAGGGTTAGGGTGCGACGGCGGCCGCGGCTGCGGCGACGGCGCACGCCACGTGTAGAGTAGAACCCTGGCGGTAGCGGCGGCCAGGCGACCCCGGCGGCGTGCTGCTGCTGTTGGTGGTGCGGGGCGGCAGAAGCTGAGGCGTGGTGCGGTGGCGAGTCGTACGGCGACACGGCGGGTGTGCTGCGACACGCGGTAGAGCTGCTGCGAATGCAAGCGAAGAAGAAATTGTGTATTGCTTCTGTAGTAGGATACTTAGTTTTCCTTTTTGCATGTTCATACTAACGAATGGTCAGGAGGGCTTGTTCCTGTTTTCTTGTGATAGGCATACTTTTAGATCTCCAGTGCATAGTTATTTATTGCTCTATTTTTAGAGGTTTGCTTTGCCACTTTCATTTCAAGATATATGAGTCCACATATGTTTTTTGAGGCAAAGAGTCCACATATATAGAACTGGACGACATGGATAGTTAATATATGTGGCTACTATTTCTATGCAGATTCTTGCTTCTCCAGAGAGAATATGAAAGGGATGACATGGATGGTCAACCGGAAACGGAGATGTAACTGAGTTTCAGAATATAAAAAGGTTAGTTTTTGTGAAACAAAGATACTGTCTCGTGTGATGATCGACATTTTGACCTGAAGAAATATCTGCTAAACAAATAAATATTTCCCATAAATCATAGGTTTAGTTGGCTATCGAAAGTGCGAACGGTATTCACGGTATTATTGTATTGATTTTATTTTTTGGAACGAAAAGAAGTCAAATTGGTTCATCCAGATTGTGAACTTTCATGAGATTTATATATAATTTCCTGCTGCAGTGGCACAACCATGATTTTGAATCTAAGCATCTATAAAGCATGTTAACCTATTTGTGAATTTGAGTGATGTCTATGAATTTGCTTTGGGAAATGTATTTTCATGTTTGTTGTTTCTATTGTATTGGGGGCTCTAGCTGTTTGAAGCAGGTCTTATGAACAAAAGTTATGTGCAATCCTGGCTAACAGTTGAGGTCAAAGTCATCTAGATTTTTTTTCTCTTAAGCTCCCTATTGGGTGCCATTCAATACATCTGTGTTATTTCCATTTCAGTATGTTCTGCACATCACCTTATTTTGGTCACAAAAGGATATGAAACTTTCAGTTTGTGGATTTAATTCTCATTTTCCTTATTTGATTCTTCTTTTTTTATCCAAATATATATGAAATGCCAAATAATAGGTTAATACAAGTAATGGCAACTATAGTTCTTCATTACTGCTTGCTTTAACAGAATCCATCTACAGAATATTTTTGTTGAGAATAAATCATTATCTTGAAAAAGGTCAAGCTCTAAATGATCTACAACATCTTATCTTTTTTTTTTGTCCAAATATATATGACATGCCAATTAATAGGTTAATATAAGTAATGACAACTATTGTTCTTTATTACTATTTGCTTTAACTGAGTTCATCTACATAGTATTTTTGTTGAGGATATATAATTATCATGAAAAAGGTCAAGCTCTAAATGGTCTACAGTTCCAGATAAAGTTGTTTGTCATATTGCCTACCCAAGGGCATTATACAAATCCCTCCAAACTTCAGCATCTCAGGCATCTTGTTTGACCTCTTTACTACTCTATTGCAGTTGCTTTGCAATTCCTATGGTGCTCATTTAAATTTAATGTGTGTTTTCTTTCTCTTCAGTTTTACTTTTGCAGGCTGGGAGCTAATAGTTAAATGGATTCTCTCCACCTTTACTGAATTGTATGGATCTACAAACTATAAGAAAAATTTTACAAATGCCTGATTACAAAGGCATGAGCTTTTTGACTTCTGCATTGAGGTTCAGTAACCCTTCAAAAGTTGTTTTGAGAGAAAAAAAAATCTACCTACAGAGCATTAGGGGTTTGCTTTAACTGAGTTCATCTACATAGTACTTTTGGTCAGGATTAGATAAATGTGCATTGACCCTTGCTCCTGTTCTTTTTTTTTGTGCTTCCACATTAATTTGCTATTGTTAGAAATCTTTGGGAAAAGAACATCTTTTACTATTTGTTTTTCATCTCCAGTGTGTTCACACTGAAGTTTACGGCAAAATTACTTATTTTTAGTTACTTTGTAGAAATTGTGTTCATGCTGGTCCATAGCATGCTGATTTTCTCACCCTTTGGTGCTAGATTTCCAACTGTCTTAAGTTGCAGCCTATTTGTTTGCTAAACACAGTAGCTCGACTAGGTCTATGCATTAGTTAGCACAGGCCGATTGATTTACATGTTGGGAACTTGGTTGACGCCATTTGCACCAAGGACTGTTTCTTTCAATGGATAGGGTAGATACTAAATTCAGAAAATCCAGTCTCATGTGATGCTTAAGCTTAGGTCACCATATTTCACATGATTTGATAGTTCTAATAAGGTTGTTTTTACAATGTAGTGACCATCAGCTAACTCAGACAGAAAGACCACTGACAAATTTTGAAACTACTCTCCCACTGCAAAATGATTTGGAACAAGTGACCATCATGGAAGGTTTTGAAGTTTTTTTTATCACTGTAAGGCAGTAGTTTAGTGGTGTTTAGTCTGATGAGAAAAACAAGATCCCTCAAATTTTATTGCATCCTTTCCAGTTATTTCCAGATATTTTAGCCTTGGCATTATGGTCTAAATAGGCAGGAAGTAAAATCATAGCCTGCTACATAGCTCGGGGTTACGAGAGGTGAAAAAAAATATATAGTTAATCAAATTATGTCATTAGTTTCCTGAAACCTATATCCTGCCTGTCTTTTTAGTTGATAGACCATCTGATTCCTTTTTATCTTTGGTGTGCGGAAACTATGACCATAGTTGATAGCTAACACTAACAACTCTAGATACCTAAACATTTACTGTGTGATGTGCAGGAAAGAAACAGTGAAGGAATCCACATAACCAAAGCTGGGCAGAACACCGAGAAAAGCAAGATGTGCTCTTTACCACAATGCGCAGCCAAAAAAGTAAGTATTACATGCATACATACACACCTGGTAGTAGACCTACATTCCAATGCCTCTTTATCTTGCTTCAGATTTTGCTTCTAAATATTGTAGTACCGCATGTGCCATATATTTACATAATACATGAGACTATATTTTTCTACCATTTTCTTCAAAAATAAATTTATATTTCCTCTCAATATGAAATCGATAGGTATCTCTCATTAACAAAATAACTAACTGATGCTTGTGGAGCTCATTTTCATTATCAATTTAGACTGGGCTGATATTTTTCAAGCACCAATTTAAATTGCACTCACTTCTGTGGATTTCCTTTCATGCCATGTTTATTAAACAGGAGGCCAAAATTGCTCCTGTAGGTTTTAGATCTTCAGATTTTTGGAGCTGTTCTTATAATCATAGTATTTTTTCAGTTCAATAATGATTTACTACCTCCTTTCAGGTTACAATATTGAAAGTGCATATCAGTCTACAGACAAAGTAGTTGCACAGGCAGTAAGAGCTATGGGCTAGGAACCCATTAAGAAACAAATTTTGATCCTACATTACTGGACAATGCACAGGCTGCAAAGATGCATGAGCAGGAAGGTCTACCTACAACAAAGGTAATTATGTGGAAAGTGAAATGCATAGTCCTTTTACTTCCATTTTATGTGTTCTTGACACACTTCCACAAAAAAAAATCACATACTGATCCACGTAGAGTTTGTTCACCGTAAACAATTATGATTTTGCCATATCTGGCAAGAAAAAGGTCATAGCTGACAATAACTATGTCTATATCATATTTGTTTTTTCCCATGTTTAGAGCTGTTACCAAAAAACTGTGTTGCCACATCCCTACAAAGGGGATAACTAACACGACTGTCTACCATCTGTAAAATCTAAGCAGGATATGGTTATACTTCCTGGAAAATAATGAATCAGAAATTTGATAGTTATATATATTATTAACTAACAGACACCTTCAAATTAGTGATGTTCCACACTTTTAGTTATCTATACTGCCTATTTTTTTGTTATCTATATATAGTGCCTATTGTTACATTGCATTGGACCTATATTTTCTTAGCAAATGTTTGATGTCCTACAAAATAAAGTAGGGGTCACTGATGCACTAGAGCTTATATGAATATTGAGTTCACTAAATGTTATATCATTATTCTACTCATCTTCATCCCTAATATACAGTGATAACATGTCCGATCACCATACCATCTTCCTCTTTGAATGAAGTAATAGATTGTCTTACCGAGATTTACAAAATGATCATGAATCTGATCAGTGTGTCTGCCATTAATGAGTAATAACTTACTTTCAGTATCCATGGCCATGTACAGTACAGTAGGCCACATAGTTCTTCACATAGTTCAGTTAAGATACTAATGCTATCCAGATGGTTATATATTGACCTACATTTTCCATGTTTAGTTACAGGTCAAGCGAGGTAGTATCTTAGATACATCAGCCTGTCCAGATAGTTGTGTATCTCAAAAAGCCAAAAACGCCTTACAATTTGGAATGGAGATAGTAGCTTACAAAGTGGATAGGCTGATGCGTGTACAAGTACAACCATGCTACTGATGTGTCTCTTTTCAGTCAAAGTAAATGCATTCTAGATTTTTTTGGTGATCATAGAAGTTTACTGGCATGCCATCTATGACTGAGACGAGCCATTTTAGCATGTGTAGTGCACTAAGTGCAGGGTTCTGTGGCAACCTAGCTTTACAAACTCCATTTCATCGGAAGGTTGCCTACATCATTTTCTTACCTACCGATTCTAATGCTCAAGCTCAATCTAAGTGAGACTATTGTGCTGACATTGTTTTATTTCCTTGTATCGTTTGTTGATTTGCTGTGCCTTGATAATACGTGTCTGGTGGCAGTACGGTCAGATAACCTATGCAGTTTACCATTGCCTACCTATGGCCGTTGTTGGCCTATTATTGGCTTGGGTCCATTCTTGCTTTGTGATCAATTGCACACCCTATGGATTTTTCACTCTACAACCTTGAGACTGACAAATGCTTTTGTGTTGTAATATTAATCTATTCTTAGAATTTGTTGCCACAAACACAAACTAAAAGAAAGCCATAGCCCTTTTGATTTAAAAAAAACAAGTATCTAATTTTCAGTCTTCCTATTTTGTAGCTCATTTGGGTCTCATCAAAATCGAAGACGACCAACGAAGATGACATGTCTGGCTCATTCACTTCAATCCAAATGACATGACCGACGAAGTTGACCTTATCATTCAACACAGGCAAGAGGAACAAGAAGAAGCGATGACTATGTAGTATGTACATACTACAAGAACTCATGTTCTTTGCCAATGTTTTATCAGAAATGAAAGTAACTTACCTACTTATGTTGTGGTATATAACAAGAACTCCTTTTCTGCTTTCATTATAGGAATGCAATATTCCTGTATAACTGTGTTTGGCACCCCCCATGTTACTTCCACTGATGGTTATATATGCAATCAACTGTACCTGTCACCTCCCTATATATGCTACAATAATGATTGATTCAACCAACAATTCACCCATAATATATCAATGTCACGTTCCCTTAGCTTAGCAAAAGCATGGCCGTACGGGCGCGCGGATGCGCGTGCCTCGATACTAGTGGCATACTAATAAAGACGTCAATGATATAAATAGCAATTTTGCAAAACCAATGTTTGGTGAACTTTCATTTAGGCCGGAGTCCTATATTGAAAAAGTTCCACACCTCTTGACAGCCAGAGGGTCTTTCTGGTGGCACGATATTTTCAGGTTGGCTACCCAATTCAGAGGTAAAGCCAACTATATTCCTGGCAATGGACTAATTATTAGTTTTTGGGATGATGGTTTTGAGGACCAGCCCCTGAGTTCAATGTTTTTTCATCTATGAGTATGCTAGAAACGAGGACACATCTCGGTGCACAAAGCTCTTGCAATTGGATCTATGGCCTTTCTCAATTTGCCTGTGAGAGTGGCTTCCAATGAGTTGCAGTTGTTGTTTAATTAGGCCCTGTTTGGTGAAGTTGAGCTGCTTTAGAAAAAATATTTGGCAAAACAGCTTCGTCAATACGTTCATGCATTAATTGAGACAGAGCTGAAATAAGCTACATCTTTCAGCTTCATCCCAACTCAACCCTTTGTGAGTAGAGACAGTGACGGAACTAGGGGGGGGGGGGCCAGCGGGGCCGTGCCCCCAGATGCAGGTAGGTTTACTATTTCTAGTTAAAAAAAATCAAATTTTTTACTCATTTTTAGTTTAAAAAACTCATCTTTTTACCTATTTTTAATTGAAAAACTATAATTCTAGTTAAAAATAGTGTTATTTTTAAAAAAAACTGTTGAAACGAATTATTATGTATATTTTATCATAGTAAAAAATGGGATCACATTTTGTTCGGCCCCCCTTAATCATGATTTGGTTCCGTCAGAGTAGAGAATGAAAAATAACTTCATCCATGAGGTTGTTTTAAAAAAGAATTTTTGGCCACAAAAAGCTCATAATAGCTCCAATAATGTTATCCTTGCTCAGTTCCGAGATCGCACTCAATAAAATGACATCTGGATCTACATCTGGAATGGTTTTGTACACTTCGAGCAAGTACTATCACCATGCCTTTGCTGCCTACATTCCACCTGCTCTGTAGATTTGCAGGACAATGTGTCCCGCAAAAGAAAGTTTTTCACTAGATTAACATAGCTGAATATAGACTACAGAGTACCTATATAACTATTACTCTAGAAAATTAGTAAAAACAAAAATATTTAATATAACTAATTTTTATTAGTTTGCATTTACTAAGGTTGGTGGACTGGTAAGTCAAACTGGTATGCTTTGATGGATTGAGTTTATGCATTTATTTGTAGGTTTCAAATAAATATGCTACTAAGGCATACGTATTTGTAACAGAGAATCTCTATACTATGCATACGTATTTGTAACAGAGAATCTCTATACTATATATAAACTTGGTCAAATAGAAATTAATGAAGACTCGTGCCAAAATTAGAATACCCTACATTTTGGAAAGAGAAAAAAAAAAAGAGACAGGCCCATGTTCGTTAGCCAAAAAAAAAAAAAAAAAAAAAAAAAGATAAGAAAGAAAGAAAGAAAGAAAAAGAAAGACACAGACCCACACGTTGCCTATATTTAATTTGGTCAGTAGAAGACACAGACCCACACGTTGCCTATATTTAATTTGGTCAGTAGATGTATTCTCCCGTCATTACCAACATCCGGATATCTCAATGCTAGGCAGCCAGGTACGTACGTAGGCTGCCGTTTTTGGCTCCTCGTGGTGCTGAACTGGTGGAAGAGCGAGCGCCGGATGAGCACGGGAGACTGAACGATGACGCTGGTCTCGTCCGCGCTCACGCCGAGGATGAGGACGCTGCCCACCACCCGCGCGCTTGTGGCGGTTTCTCGACGACGTACTTATGGGCTACGGTACATCATCGTCGTCATCAAGAGGCGCGGAACCGCGGACCGGCCTATTGCATAATCGATCACACACCAGTTTTTGCTACTACCTTCGTCGTCCCAAAGAGATAGACAATGACTTTAATAATGATGATTTGTTAAGAGACGGTCATAGTAATGTAGTATTAGTGTCTAGGGTTGGGCGTGTTCTCGAAAAAATAATATAATATTAGATTCATCACTACTGTTTGGAGTTCATTTTTTTTATCGTAGTGTGTTTTGACTGTAATATGCGATTTTACCTCACTGACACTTATGGTTTGATAACCATGGCTGCTCCGTTCAATTTTCCACCACTATGCATGGTTTGATTCTTGCGTGCACCACCGGAGCTCAAATAACAACTAAAAAAAGAAGAAAACTTTACACGAAGGGGAGCAACTTTGGAAGATCCATGCAAAATGACTAATTCCAAAATATTGGTACGTACTACGTAGTACTGCAAATTTTTGGTGCTTAAGTAGGCTCTGTTATCATGCTAGCAAACAATTAGTACGAACGCACTTAAGCATCTTGCACTACAGGAATCGCGCTGTTTGCCGACAGCCCAGCGGTTTCCCGACAGCCGAGGATCTTGGGCTGTCGGCAAGCGAGCTGTTTCCCGCGACCCACGGACATTGTCGGGAAAGTATACTTCGCCGACAGCCCCAGATCCACGGGCTGTCGGCGAAGAAAGGCTGTTGGCGAAATTTTTTTTTCCCGACAGCGAGAAATTTGTCGGCAAAAACTAAGGCTGTCGGCGGCGGCGGGCTCGACCAAACGGCGCCGTCGCCGTTTGCTTCGCCGACAGCCTCCACATGCTGTCGGCGAAGATCCGTTTTGCCGACAGCCTTTGTATCTTGTCGGCAAAGTCTGCGGTTTGCCGGCGGCCTTTGTATCTTTGTCGGCAAACTATGCTCTTTGCCGATAGCAACTCTATCTTTGTCGGCAAAGATAGTTTTTTTTTCGAATTTTGACTTCAAATTTTTTTTGTTGCCTAGATACATTGTTTACAATCACATATTTCAATTTGGGCCCTTTAGGCAACATTTAGCTATATTTCGCTAACTTTTTTTCCTTCACTTGAATTTTCCCGCATTTTTCAAATTTGAGGCTATGAGGTACATGAAATAATGAAACTTTGGCCTTCGAAACATGATATTCATGGTGGGGAGTGCGTTTTAGGACCGTGTACCAAAGCTCACCCAAAAGTTTCAAGTCCTTGTCCACGTAACACGACCATCTAGGAGTGGTAAAAGTGTTTTTAATTATATAAAATCCAAGCGAAGTTGAAAAATCACGAAACTTGACGGGGTGTCGTGTTATCGCATGTGGAGGCTATGAAAAAATTTGAAAAAGTTTGGAGCAAGTTGCGGCGTCACATGCTCAAAACCCGGACATCTCCGGACATCTCACTTGTGATCACATGTGGAGTTATGCAGGTTTTGAACATGTGACGCCACAACTTGCTCCAAACTTTTTCAAATTTTTTCCATAGCCTCCACATGCAATAACACGACACCCCGTCAAGTTTCGTGATTTTTCGACTTCGTTTGGATTTTATATAATTAAAAAACACTTTTACCAATCCTGGAGCATCTTGTTACGTGGACAAGGACTTGAAACTTTTGGGTGAGATTTGGTACACGGCCTTAAAACACACTCCCCACCATGAATATCATTTTCGAAGGCCAAAGTTTCATTATTTCATGCACTGCAGTTCAAACTTCAATAATGCGGGAAAATTCAAGTAAAAAAAAAAATTAATGAAATATAGCTAAATAACTCAAAACATCCCCAAGTTTTGAATTTGAGATGTAATTATGGAAGGAAGGACCCGAGAAAAAAATGGATAAAAAACAAAAATTTAAAACTTTCTTTGCCGACGCACTTGGATGCGGTCGGCAATGAAAGTTCGCCGCTGGTTTTAATTATGGGTTTGTCGGCGAAACAATTTTTTTAAAAAAGGAATTTTTTTTTTTGCCGACAAGCCGGGCGGGCGGGTGTCGGCAAAGAGGCCAAAAATGAAAAAAAGGCCCGGCCCATGAAAAAACCCTACGGCGTCCCATCCCCATTTCCGCGACCCCGACCCCGCGACCCGCCGCCGCGCTCGCCACCCGAGCCCGCCTCCGCCGCTCCGCCGAGCGCCCCTCCGCCTCGGCTCCGGCCACTCCGGCTCCACCCCGCCATAGATCTGCCCGCCACTACGGCCCTGCCCCGTCGCCGCGACTCCGGACCTCCGCCCCGCCGCCTCCGCGCAGCTCCGGACCTCCGCCCCGCCGCTCCACGCGCCGCCTCCACGCTCCGCCCGATTGGGGAAGGGGTGAAGGAGGAGCCGCGCCGCCTCCCCGCCTCTACCTCCACCCCGCCGCCACCTCGGCCGCCGCCGGCAGAGGGGAGGGAGCCGGGCCGCCACCTCCGCCCCGCCGCCACCTCGGCCGCCGGTGCCAGAGGGCGCCGCCGGCCGGTTGTCCCTGCAGAGAAGGGAGGAGGAGAGGAAGAAGAGAGGTAAAAGAGGAGGAAGAAGAAGAAGGGAGGAAGAAGAAGAAAAAGAAGAAGGGAGGAGGAGAAAGGAGGAAGAAGAAGAAGGGAGAAAGAGGAGGAAGAAGAAGGAGAAGGGAGGAAGAAGAAGGAGGAGAAGGAGGAGGCTGTTCTTTGCCGTTCGTCCATGCCGTCCGTCGACGTTCGTCCCCGCGTGTCGCCGGAGGAGAAGGTAAAGCTCTAGGTTTGTCGGCCATCGTGCCATATCTGTGTTGACGGCCTTCGTGCCGGGTTTGTGGATGTGTGGGCCATCGTGCCCCAAATGTGGACGTCGGGTTTGTGTATGTCATGGCCATCGTGCCCCAAATGTGGACGTCGGCCTTCGAGCCGACATTTTTTCTTGCAGGTTTTGGGAACCTCCCCGTACAGGGGAGGTTCCGCCGAAATTTTCAACTAATAGTGATGTCTTTATTGTTTTGCAGAGCAGGACTTGTCGGAGGGGACCTTGATCGTGTTCGTGCACCTACCCACCTCTGCGTCGCCACCCTAGGTATAAATCACCTCTGTGTCTTATAGTTGTTGTAATTACTTTGCGTAACCGAGTTAGGCATCTCCCGTCCAAAAGAGATTCGCGGTCGTTGGTATGCGGATCAGTGCATATCTGCGACGGTGTCTCTTTCGGATTGTCCACATTTTTTGGACAGCCCAAGGATGCGTAGATGGGTTAGCTTCCATGTTCCACCCAGTTCGAGTCGGAGTTTCGGCAGCCCCTCCCCGTTGTTCTCCGGATGCACACTCTCCCGGTCGGGACGTGTATCGGGAGAACGGCGGGGAAGCCTGCGAAATTCCGTCTCGGACGACGGCGCGGAGCATGGAAGCTAACCTCATCTATGCATCGTCAGTGGGATTAGGACCTATCCTTCACCTATTAGATGGTAGGAACGCCTTGTAGATGTAGATCTTGGTTTTATTGCTCGCTTACATTGGCGCATGTCGAGGATGGCTGACCGTGAGTGGATGTACAGGCTGGACAAGGGAGAAAGAGACCACTAAATGGGTTAGGGGGACCGGTGCTTTCTGGAGCGAGGCATTTACCGAGTTTGCTAGAGGGTCGATTCGGATGCGGTGTCCGTGCGGCAAATGTAAGAACAAGAAATGGAGAGACGGGGGCGTACGGTTATGGAAGATCTTTTCAAGTACGGTTACGTTCCAAACTATACGTATTTGGGTCCACCATGGTGAACGCGATCCTATTAGGGAGGTGCCGGTGAGACGGCTCCTCGAGGACCTTGATGCGAGATCCGGGATGGCGGATCGATGGAAGACTACCGGGGAAGGGGGTTCCCGAAGGAATAGAGGCGGAGGAGGATCCGGAGGAAACCGCAAAGGCGTTCTTCGCCATGCTGGAGGCGGCACAGAAGCCCCTTCACGAGAAGACACATGTTTCACAGCTGGATGCCATTTCTCAACTAATTGCGTTGAAGTCGTCACTGGGCATTAGTCGAGAAGGTTTTGATCTCATGTTGGCGATGGTTGGCAACTTGCTTCTGAAGCTTCACGAGTTGCCGAAGAGCACGTACGAGTCACAGAGGATGCTTCGAGCACTCAAGATGCCGCACGAGCCGATTCATGCTTGTAAGAATGGGTGTGTCCTGTTTAGGGACGACCACGAGGACGCAACACACTGTCCAAAGTGCAAAATCTTTAGGTATGTGGAGGTAGAAGGCAGTGATGGCATCAAGTGACAGTCAAAGATCCCCGAGATGGTCATAAGACACCTTCCTTTCACACATCATCTCCAACGGCTGTATATGACAGAGGATACCGCGAAAATGATGGTGTGGCACAAGAAAGGCAAAAGGTACACTAACAAGATGGTACACCCAGCGGATGGTGATGCATGGAGGCACTTCAATGCCATGAATCTGAAAAGGCCGAGGAGGCTCGGGAATGTACGCGTAGCGGCTGGCAAATGAGATGGGTTCAACCCGTTTGGAATGATGGCGGCCCCGTACACTTGTTGGCCGATGTTCGTGATCCCCTCAATCTTCCCCCGGCGTCATGTTTGAACCCGGAACGTGTTCTTGACGCCGATAATACTGGACACCCGAGCAACAATATGGGTGTGTTCATGCGGCCAGTGTGGGATGAATTGCAACATGCTTGGGACGAGGGGTGCGACGTACGACCGAGCTACAAAGAGGAACTTCACAATGCATGTGTGGTACCGGTATTCATTGCATGACTTCTTGGCGTATGGCTTGTTTAGCGCGTGGTGTGTTCACGGGAAGTTCCCTTGCCCAACATGCAAGACGAGATGTGATGTTCACCTGGCTGAAAAAGGGTGGCAAGTACTCTTCTTTCGACAAACATCGGCAATTCCTGCCCGAGGGCCATGAATTGAGACGGGATGAAAAGCATTTCATGAAAGGTGTTCAAGTCACCGACCCCATTCCTGAGCCTAGGAGCCCTGCCGCTATCCTTGCCGAGTTACAGGCTCTCCAAATTGATGAAGTGAACGGTGGTTTTATTGGATATGGTACCACACATATGTGGACTCATATATCGGGCTTGCATAGGCTACCGTACTTCAAGCACCTTCTTCTTCCACGCAACATCGATGTAATGCACACGAGAAAGAATGTCGCCGAGGCACTCGGGCAACACTCATGGACCTTGGTAAGAAGTCGAAGGACAACGTTAAGGCTAGACTCGACATTGAAACGATTTGTGATAGACCAAAGCTTGTGATGAAGACCCTGCGCCGGGCAAGAGATGGAAAAGGGGCCCGGCCGGTTACGTCCTGAAAAGGCCAGTTAGAAAGGAAATACTGAAGTGGATGAGCACGTTGCGGTTCCCTGATGGGTATGTGGTGAATCTGGCCCGGGGAGTGAACTTGGAGACTATGAAAGTGTTAGGGATGAAGAGTCACGACTTCCACATATGGATTCAGCGGATCCTTCCCGCGATGACCCGAGGATACCTCCCCGAGCCAGTGTGGCGCATCCTGGCAGAGTTGAGCTTTTTCTTCCGACAGCTTTGTGCCAAGCAGTTATCTCGAGAAGTTTGTCTTGAACTGGAGAAGGGTGCACCTATGTTGCTCTGCAAGTTGGAGATGATGTTTCCACCCGGCTTCTTCCTATCGATGCAGCATCTGATTTTGCACCCACCAAGGGAGGCACGGTTGGGGGGGCCCGTGCAGCACCGTTGGTGCTATCCAATCGAGAGGTGTCTAAAGCTACTTCGGAAGAAGTGTAAAAATAAAGCCAAAATTGAGGCTTCTGTGGTAGGGGCATTCATTATGGAGGAGGTGTCGACATTCACACAGGTGTACTACACCGAAAAACTTCAAAGACCGCAAGATCCAACCCCTCGTTACAACGTTGAGGAGAACTCATCGAACCTCAGTCTTTTCAAAGGGGATGTCGGAAAAGGAAGCGCAGCTACCAACAAGAACTTGACCCATGAGGAGTGGACTACTATCATGATGTACTTGTTGTTGAACTTTGATGAGTGCCTGGATTATCAGAAGTAAGTTCTCAGTACGCTTGTTTCATACACCGTCATTATATCATCTTACTTATCGATTCGACCCCCTGTCTCTTGTTTTTCAGGGAATTCATTAATATTCACTGGAGGGGCAATACTGCTCCTACCTCGCAACAAGAGGACCGTCTTCTTAGACATGGCAAGCCCAACTTTGTTTCCTGGTTCTATTCAAAGGTACCTATCGTTTCCCGACTTTATGATTCCACTTTGCTACTAGGAGCGAGTAATTTACGGTCGAACTGTCCTAACCTTGCAGGCCCAGATAGATCCGCAAATGAGTGCTGAATTGAGAGAGGTGGGCCTTGGCTTCAACCGTAAGGTCAAGTCATACACCGTAAGGTCAAGTCATGCACTAGAGGCTACGAGGAGAGCCGGCCCCAACAAAAAACCACGTGCAGCGGAGTTCGTACTCCAAGAAATGATAAGTTGGACTATTACGGCATAGTCGAAGAGATATACGAGCTCGAATTCAAGGGTGGCAGTTCTTTGAAGCCAGTGGTATTCAAATGCCATTGGTTCGATCCTTATGTCATGAAACAAGACCCTAAGATTGGGCAAATCGAAATTCGACAGGATTCCAAATATAATGGAGACGATGTCTATATTGTGGCTAACCGAGACGCCAACCAAGTTTATTACCTTCCATGGGCGTGCCAAACTGACCCAAGGCTTGCGGGTTGGAGCCTTGTGCACATGGTATCGCCACACAGTAAAGCCTGCTACCCCAAATGATGACGATTACAACTATGACCCAACGACAGATGAGTTCTATCAACCTGAGGGGCTAGATGGGCAATTCGAGATAGACATTTCTGCGCTAATGAGCATGGAAGTAGACAACGACATCGATGAGGACGAGGGTGATGACGTGCTGGATGCTAAGGACTTACAACTCCTTGAGCAATGGCAGAGGAAGCGCGAAGGAGTTGTTCTAGATGATGACGATGACGATGACGATGGAGATGGAGATGATGAGGACGATCGAGAGCTCGACAATATCGATAGTGATGACGAGGAAATTGGTGACGACGTCTCACCGATCGTATTACCATACTCGGAGATTATGTCGCCTCCACGTAATACAACTACTTGTCATTTACAATTATGCTTCTTTATTTACAACTACTTGTCATTTACAATTATTATTATTATCACCTTGCAATTTATGCTAATTGTTTTAATCTTTGTCATTGCAGGCACTCGGCGGAATGCCAGGCGGTAGGAAGAGGCTGCCTCCACGGAACTGCCGCTCGCTCTTCAGCGGTCACGGCGTGGAGGAGCCGGACGTGGACGAGGATACCGGTAGGGAGGAGGTGCCGGTCGGTACGGAGGAGACGGCCAGTACGGAGGAGTCGGCCCGCTCCGGCGTCTTCGGCGAGGAGGCCGGAGTTCGAGACGAGGACGAGGATGACGACGACGACGACCGGGGACGGTGGCAGCGGCGGTGGCGGTAACTGCGGCGGGGGCGGCGGCGACGTCGATGACGACGACGACGACGGGGGCCACTACGACGGGGGCGACGGGGGGCCTTCCTCGGGTTCGAGGAAGCTCTTCGAGCGCGGGCCCTCGATGCTCCTTAGCCGAAAGCCGCCCCCACCAACGCAAGGTGATTTCACCCGTCGGCGGATGTGTAAGTAAACTACTTTGTTCACATTGTTCATATGGCATGTAGGAAAGCGAACCGCAGACTAACAATTGTTGTTAATGACTCCGTTCAGGAGCTGGGTGTTTTCGAGGGAGGTTGGAAACTGTGCTAAACGAGACTCACGCCATGTCAATGGCATCCTCTCCCTACTGATTAGGGAGTACTACCCAGGCATGGTCACCATCGACGGCGTTCGACAGCCGCCCATGGTCTTGGACCACTTCCACCTGCACACCGTCCCCGTCCCCGAGCCCGAAGGCGGCGATCGTGCTGATTCACCTGCACGCGAGCCACTTGCGGCGAAGATCAAGAGGGAGTTTTGGGTGAGTGTCTTCATCACAACGCATTTCTCAATACTACACATTCATTGGACGTTCTTGAAACAATGAAATGATACATGATGTCTGCATGCAGGGGTACTTCAGGTGCGAGGATGGGAACAGGCCAGGGCGCAGGTGGTGCTGGAGAATGCCTGCCACTCACGTCTCAAGGACTTGTACCACGAGGCGCGCATCCAGTGCGTCATCAACCACTACTGCAACGTGCTTGGCGAGGTGATCAAGAAGCCCCGAGTTAGGCAGGAGATCGTGCTGGACAAGGAGACCGACCTCACCGAGGAGGAGTACTTGCGGGTAAGTAAGCAGGAAACATTCGTTCTTATTTCTTCCGTGAAACATTCAATTCATCTTCTGACATGTCAAATACTTGATGTTTCTTAGTGGATACCGGGGTGGTGCGACGCGGACCCGGAATGCTGGGAGGAGATTTGTGCGCTACTGGAGATCGGACAAGGCGTACGAGGTGAAAAACGAGTGCCGGGAGCGCCGGCTCAAGAATAAGGGGGTAGCACTCCACCAAGGGAACCGGTCCATCCCGCAGTTCATGGACGCATGGGTATGCTCCTTTTGATACACATGGACTCATGTAGCGCTCAATCTATTTACCTCTAACCATGTTTGCATTTTCCTCTCGCAGAGGGAGTCCCATGATAGGGAGGAGATCAACGTGGTGGTGGGGTATGCCCTTTCTAAAAAGGGCAAGGCGTCGGACCCGGACAACAGGTTCGACCCGCAAGATGGGCTGGACGCGTACACCAACGCGAGCGTCCACCCCAAGCTCGTCGAGTACAGCGCCGCGTTTTGCCAGCGCCATGGGGATGACAAGGACCCCACCACGGAGCCCCTGGACCCGGAGCTCGTGATGAGGTTGGGAGGAGGGGCGCAAAGCACGGCTCCTCTTGGATGGCCAACGCGCCATCGACCCGACCACTACTCCCACGCTGAGGGAGATTCGAAAAGCCAACTCCAGCAGCTCCTCCGGCATCCCCATAGCGCCACAACGGCCGAGCACCGCCCAGATGTACACGCAAATGGAGGTAAGTGTGGTTCCATTCGTCGTTCACACACGATCCACCTTCGCTTCACATACCATCAACCATGTGCGGGTGTAATATTGCAGGCTAGGTTTGAAGAGCTGCAGGCCCACCAGGCGGCCCAGGACAAGGCCCACAGGCTGCAGCTGGCGGCGGCCCACCAGGCGCACCTGGCGGCACTGACGCAGCACCACCAGCGTCAGATGGCGGACCTGGCGGGCTTCCTCCGGACCCAAGACACCGGCGGGAGCTTCCTCCTCGCTCTTTGCTCCACCACCGGTCCCGGTGCCGCTCGTTCGCGTCCGGTGAGTATAATACTAATTGCCTCACTTGCTTTAGCTTGTGCGGCCATCCTGCAGGCACTTTACTAATTACCTCACTTGTCCTTTGTGCTGGCTCCGTCGGCGGGTTCGAACCCGACTCCTGGTGCCAGCCCTCCACTGGGTGCTAGCCCTCCATAGCAAGGCTGGCCAGGGTACCCGACCTACCCCACGCAGCCGTACATGTGGGGGCCTCCTCCTCCACAGTCGCAGGGCTACTCCTCGTGGCCGGGGGCGCAGATGCAGCAAGGGCCTCGCCCAGGACTATGGCACTACGAGGCCGTGCCGTCAGGGTGGACTCAGGCACCACCACAGCCAAGGTGGTCTCAGTGGGAGCAAGGTGGGGGCGATGGGACCCCTGGGGACGGCGCCACGAGCTAGGTACATTTGCCTCCCTTAACTACTTGTCAGCCTTCGTGCCGCTATGGTTGTCGGCCTTCGTGCCGCTGTGTTTATCGGCCTTCGTGCCATGGTGGTTATCGGCCTTCGTGCCGTGGTCGTTGTTGGCCTTCGTGCCATGTTTTTTTGCAGGTTTTGGAACCTCCCCGTGCGGGGAGGTCTTTGCCGAATTTTTGAGTGGATACTAATCTTTTTATCTCTTTTTGTAGGAGGAGGACCTGTGGGGGTACTCGGTGACGAGCTAGGTACCTTTGCCTCCATCTTCTAGACTAGGATGCACGTTAGACCCTTTCGCCCTTATGTTGGACTTGTAGGACTTGTTGGACATGTTTGTGTATTCTTCAGAGGCCCCGGCTCCACATTCTGGAGAGCTCCAACAACAACTCCAACAGTTGCAAGCCCAAATGGATGGTATAAGAAGGCAGATGCAAACTCAAGAAGCACCCGAGGGCTCACGCTCGCAGCGGGATGAACCAGCCCCGTCCGAACTTGCGTCCTCGGCAAAATCGTCGGGTTTGGGCTCCACGGAGAAGGATGCCACCTCCATGGAATGCCCAACCTAACGAAATTGGAATCATTGGGCACGTCACCGGGAGTATCGTCCTCCTACTCGCCAAGTTTATGTGCCCCAAAACCAAGCTCAGAACAATTCACAAGCGCCATTACCAATGCGGCCGATACAACAAAGAAATCTAGCATTGCTTCCAACTCCTTCAACACGGCCAAGAGTCTGGCAAGGGCCGTCGGCTACCCGACAAAGGCGTGAGAGGCGAAGGAGGAGCCAAGAAGCCATGTATCGAGAACTCCAAGATTTGGTACTAAGGCACGTCCAAGTACGCGTCCGTACTGATGGACGCATTTATCCTGAGAATGAGAGAATCTCTCTCCGAGTGACACCAAGCTTGCAGCAAAATGAGAGATATGGGTTCCTCATTGAGCGTCTAGCTCCTAGACCTTGTCAAAATGGAACTATTGAGACAGTAACTCCAAATGCCACTGGGGCCACGCCAAAGGCCGATCCATCCAAGGATCAGGCTGCCGCACCCAAGAAGAAAACGAAGCCAACTTCAGTGGACTCTATGGAAGTCGATAAGCGAGATTCATAACACCAAACCTGATGCAAATGGGAAAGAGGTTAGCACATCCACCAATTACGAAACGCCGAGGATGAAGGGAAGAAGGAACCTACCAATAATTCAGTCATGTGTGGCATGGTAGAGGTGCATTTGTCTGGGGATGTGGACTCCAATTGGGAGCCACCGATAGTCACCCAAGAAATGACATATCCTTCTGACGATGAGATTGTTCCAAACCCACAAATATTTCTAGGGGCAAGATCCCGAGTTGAGACCGGTCAAGCCCTGGATTCCTCTACGACGCAATGCCTGCCTGTTTCAGGAAGAGGAAAATCGGCAAGAAAAAGGGTGAGTCCTTATGATCGCCCTAGTCAATTTAGAGATATTACCTCAAGGCTCCCAACAGATCAAAATCAGCTAGAGCAAGTTGCAGCAAGGGAAGGGGCCGACACTCATTTAAAGGTAGAAGCACGTCGTCACATGGCAGGAAGTCTAAATGTTTCTGATTATGATGGGCAAATGCGCTAGTGATGACTCAGACACAGAATCATCAAGTTCTCTTGAAGCTCGTTCGCATTCCCCTCAGTATTCAACACTAGCCCCATCCCTTCTTTCAGGAGACGAGGGTGATTTGCTCAGTGCTAATCTCGCCCCCGTGAATATGGCAAATGAGGATGGTCAAACTGGGGATATTAACAAAGATGGTGGAAAGCATACCATGCCTGAAACTACACAAAAGCCTAGTGATAAAGCTTCATCATCACTAACGCCTGAAGAACGTGAAAAAGTAAGGGATAAGGAATTGGATGAATTATAAGGCCAAATGAAACAACTTATGGCCATGATGGCGAATCTAACCACCGGTCAGACTCAGCCTCTACCAAACCCCCAAGATCCACAACTTTTTGAATTGGAGGCCAGGGCGTTCACTCTCCCACGTTTTCCATACATGGAGCCAGAATCCCCTCGGAAAGTTGATGAGAACCCACAAAATCCCCACACAGCCCCTGAAGTGGGTAAACCACCAGCTGGGACGCTGAAAGATTACCACGATATTGCGGAGGACATCATTAATAAGAAGATGAGGCAAATAGTGACTGAACAAGGCCCTAGGGTGGATGAACCAGAGGTCCAAAAGCCATATGATGCATGGCACGATCGGGTCGCATTCCCTGCTGGATGGCACCCACCAAAGTTCTGTCAGTTTGATGGAACCGGAGATGCAACCGAGCATTTGGCATACTTTGAGGCCATATGTGGGGATACTGCCCGCTCACCATCTTTGTTGCTGCGGCAGTTTTTGGCCTCTTTAACAGGTGCTGCCTTTCACCGGTATAGTCGCATCCCGCGGGACGGTTCTCAATTGGGCCACGATGAAACATTTGTTCGGGTCCCACTTTATTAGCATGAACAAGGAGATAACCATCATAGAGTTGTCCCAAATTAAGCAGAAGCGTGATGAAAAAATAGAGGATTACATGATTCGGTTCCGAAATAACTATGTTCGCCTCACAAGAGAAATGCATGTTGAAGATGCTGTACAAATGTGTATCCATGGGATGCAACAACATTGGCTTGTGGCAATATCTAGGCGAGTGTTGGCATTTCTTAGCGCAACCACCAGAAGTATGGCGGCAACGCCAGAGATGCTAGGAGGGTAATTCTATATCTATTGGATATTCCGCAAGCGCACAGAATGTACCGCTGTAGCATTTCACCGAGGAGTATTCCAGGGTTGTCGATTTATATTTCTCCCAAGGGAAAGCAGTAGCTAGGAACTAATAGGAGGAGAAGATCTAGGTGTCTCTAGTCTAGTATCACTAGTGGAAAAAGAATTAACGGAGTGTATAGGAAGGGTGGATCAAGGAGCTGGCTAAAGGGTTTATAAGGTAGAGTGATAGCTAGGTGGGAGGACAACGAGTGAGTAAAAGACTCCTATGACTCTACTTCTACTTCCGTGAACTAATCTAATCTAGTAGTGGAAACACACTAAAGCCACTAGTCTTGTATTCCCCGGTTCTTTGGAGATATGTCGACAAATAGGAGGTTAACATTCCCTTCTGGGAACTAACTCCTATTCTAGCGATACCTTGGTTTTAAGGGGCACCTATCGGCCTACCCGACGTAAATAGATATAACTGGAAGGCTGCGTTCTGTCACAACCGCCCCCACTAATACACATTGGGAGTTTGAATGGTATAACCAATTAGTGAGGCGAACATCCACTGGTAGGTTTAGTCTGAACACCACGTTCACACTAACGCCTACAACTTAAGCTAAATATACGTCTTAGCCTAAGCTCTAGTCTGTCAGGACCTAATGCAATGGAAACAACCAGACAAGACTAATTTATCTAGTGTACTACTACTACTAAACAGGCTAGAACACTATAATACTACTACTAGAGTAATACTATACTAAGCAAATGCGAAAGTAAATACTCGGAAAAGTAAAGGAAAAGTAAATATATAAAATGCTAAAGTCTTACAAGAGGAAAGATAAAGAGGAATACCGGACTCTCCGAGAGAAGACGACTCGGAGACTCCGAGCTTCGCTCGACTCAACTCTAACTCCCACACTACTACTACTACTACTACTATAGGGGACTACATAGCTTTATATGGCTCTCAAGAGACTTCTCCTTGATTTCTTGAATGAGAGGGAGTGAGAGGGTATTTATAGTGGGAGGTGGAGTAGGGGCTACACCACCGCCACGTCATCGATCCGCGTGAAGTGGCTTCCCCACCTTCGGATCCAACCGACCTCAAACCACCTTGATTCAACGTCCAGGATGTGCAGGGAACGTCGGTGGAGTGAACCGACCCCGAGTGGGCCCAACCTCCAGGTCGGCCGACCTGGGGTTTTCACCCATTTGCCACGTGTCAGCTCCGGGAGGCTTCGGCATGTCGGTGGCGAGTCGGGGACAGGTGGCATCCCACCATAGGGTGGTCGGCCGACCGGCCCGTTGGGGGTGGACCCACCACTTGTCTTCCCGACGTCTCTCGGTGATCGCGGTGTCCGAGATGGCCCCAAACCTTGGTCGGTCGACCTGCCTTTGGTGGAATCAAAGGGCCATCTTTTGCAGGTAGTTTCACCATGCAATTCTAAGCACAATGGTGGTATTGGACCCACAAATGTCACGTCGGCCAACCTGACCTTTGTGCTCATCTTTTGCATACTAACTCCAGATGATATGACATTGATGAATGTGGAGTTGGTTTGGTCATTGGCCATCTTGGTTGGTTGCTCTATCTTCATTTGTAGCTCCCGAACACTGAAAAGTGCCTGTTTGCACCTGCACCCAAATAATGACACGTACATCCGGAACCAAGTCAATTGTACCTATTTCACTACTCACTCATTTGCATGGTGTTATCTCCGAACTCAACCATTGTTGATGGCTTTTCATGAGGTAAAAACGGGGTATAATTGCCGTCAACAAGATCCCCCAAGCTTAACCTTTGCTCGTCCCGAGCAAACAATAAGATTTAGCATCGGTGGATCATGTGTTGTCACTAAGTTAACATCTCAATAATACTAAGTGCACAACAAAGAACTTCTCTTTGAATGGAAAAATTAGCAATACTAACACACCCATATTACTCTAGCACTCATGGGGCTTATGGCATTAACTTAGTCTTGGGATGTTGGAAGACAGAACAACTTTGACTAGAGCATCTACTTTTCTCATTCTTTTAGCAAGTTTCATGCCAGAGGTTTTTTGATAAGTTTTTCAAAAGAAGTCTTAATGTTCCTCAAAAGGTTTCTCTCAAGTCACTCAAGTGGTGTATGAATCCTCACTAAGGCACATCATGTTTTTTGCCTTTCAAAGACATCCTATCTCTAATAAGGCTTTATGTGGAGCTTAAGTAGGTATGTCAAGGAATAGCGTACTTGCAAGGCATATGTTGTCTTAGTTAAGAAAAATTGAAATCTTGGACCACTTGAGAGTCTTATCATACCCTTAGATCAAGATGTAAGATGATATGAATGGAATGGATGAATGTAGTGAAATGGTAAGGTAATGAGGAAAGGTGGATGTATGGTGGATGAGGTTGCTCCTTTATTTGATTCTATCTCTCTCTCTCTCTACTTCTATTGAGACAAGGCTAGCTCTCTTTCTTCTTCTTCTTTTTTCTTTCTTTTTTTTCTCTTTTTTTCACTCTTTTTTTCTCTTTTTTTTTCTTTCTCTCGTTTTTTTGATCTATCTAAGGAATAGATGCCTAGCCTTTTTGGGATGTGTCTCACCTAACAATTGATAACTTTGAGAGAGGACTTCTAACTGTGGAGCATGGAGCAACCCATAGGATAAAATGGTGACGGTGCCTACTTCCAGTGTAGAAGCAGCACAATGATGGTGGTATGGATGATGATGCGTGCTCCCAGTGTAGGAGTAGCATAATTATGATGGTGAGATGCGTACCCCCAGGATAGGAGTAGCATAAATGATGGATGGTGAGATGCGTACTCCCAGGGTAGGAGTAGCATGAATGGTGGTAGTAAGATGCGTATGGTAGGAGCAGCATAAATGATGGTAGTAGGATGCGTACTCCCAGGGTAGGGGTAGCATGGTTGCGTACTTCCGGATTAGAAGTAGCATATTTGGTGATGTGTGGATCTTGATCTTAGGGCCACGACAAACCTCTAACAAAGGTTCTACAAGTCTTAACCAAACTCAATGCAAGCAAGTAGCTTATGTAAAAGGCTTATGGATATATCAAGGTATAAATATGGCCGTGGTAGGAATTTCAACACCATTGAGGAACAATTAACTTTTTTATTCATTTAAAATAAATTCTCTGGCAATCATGCGTGCTTAGAACAATAGTATAGAGCTCTTATCTCAACTATATCATATCTCACAACAACTTAGACTTTGTTTTAGCACTTGCAACCCACTAAGTGATCAAGTTCATGATGGTTAAGAGTGCCAAGTAATCTATACTTAGAGAAGTGCTAAGTTGTAAACAAGCATTAGAGAAACATTAACTAGTAATTTAGCAATCATTTCCATAGGAAGAAGAGCACTCATGAAGCATGCTTTAGAATAGCCTTTTTATTATAATCAAATTTTTATTTTATTTAAGATGCAATAAAGTAAATAAAGGAAAAATGCAAGATAGAAGACATACCTTGGATAAACATACCTTAGTGGGGGAGAGGATCTCCCCCAAGCTTGGCTTTTGCTCATCTTGTATAGTTGTAGAGGTTGGGCGTTTTGTTGAGCCAAGCTTAGTGTTATCGATGAAGTCGTCCATGTCCATCTTTTGATGGCGCCTCTCTCTACCCCTTGGGTAAAGAGTTCGCACTCTTGGAGTGTGATCTGAACAGGTCTCCATATGGACCTAGAATGTCCATGGACTTTACCTCATCATCTTCTTCTACACTTCACCTGCAGGGTTTGCTTGTTCCTGCTACACTTTGGCTTCTTGCCTGTGCGGTCCAAGAGGGCCAGACATGAGGCTGCTCTTGGACTCTCTTACTCTCAGTGGAGGTGCACAAGACATTTATTGGAGGGAACAACTTCTTCTCTTAGCTGCAAAAGGTGAGACAACACAAGGACACTAGGGAAACAAAGATTAGCGTTAGCATTAGTCCTCCCAAGTGTTAATGGTCCTTGCTGGGCATAGTCATTCCCACAGCAAGGTGTGCTAGTGGGTAGTGACACATGCCACACTTGCTCATTGAGCAAGTCAAACTTTTATTGCTACGGGAAGAAGGGCTCGCAAAAAGTGTTCACGGGGAGGAGAGGAGAGTACCTGACCCTGGGGTCGACCGGACTCGGGATACTCCTCCCTTGCTTGTGCCAAAGTGGGAAGTGAGTGGAGGTCACGCTATGTTGGGTGCACTCCCAAAACATCTCTCTCTTTCTCTCTTTGGGAGCATGCTCGTGGCATCCCCCATCTTGAAGTGAGTAGAGGCAAAGGCAAGCTTCTACTTATCCTAAGCTTAGAGAGAGAAGAGAAGGTAATGTGAGCTCAAGATGATTCTAAGCGTGGATTTGGGCTCACGTGCAAGGTTGTTCACAGGGGGAGAAGGGCAATTGATGAAGTCCTAAAGCTAAGGTAGGCTGATCTCCCCTAAGCACAACTAAATGTTCTATTGGACTATGAGCAGGGAATCCTAATGAATCCTTCTCTGAAGTGGCACAAAGTTGGGGTCGACCGACCCCCAAGCTTGGCCTCTCAGCACTCTCAACCTTTTGCCAGGAGAGTGAAGGCTAGGTGTGGATCAGAGGTAGTGATATTTCAGTGATTCCCTAGTCTAGTGCTTGGTGAACGATAGAAGGTGATTGGCAAAAGTGGGTACATGGATCAAGTGATTCCCATGAACCATGGGAGCACTCAAGCATGCCTCGTTGACCACTTTGCAGATGTGAGCTGGTGGTTTGGTCCCAAGGTGAAGAGAGGTAACTATGCTTAGAGTGATGAACCAAGGGACCACTTCTTTCAACATTTGGCTAGCATAGTGTGTATAGGATTCTTTTGTGAGGTGAGTAGAAGACAATAGGATGCCAATGAGGTTCATGTGTGGGTCGGTAGACCCACACTTGGAGACCCCTTGAGTATCCAAGTGTCGTCCCTACATCTACACTTCTAGCCAAAGTGAAAGGAGTATTAGTAGGCTCAATGGTGGGATCGGTTGACCCCTACCTTTGGCGATCTACCAGCTCAACACCTTGGTGCAAGAAGCTCTCAAGGTCATGATTGGCTTAGTGGCTTAATCACTCTTGCTTAGCTAAATGGGATGGTGAGTTTCTTCATCTTCTTGGCTAAAGCAAGAGGTGAGAGTGAGGGAGTCTAGCTTCTAAGATGTAGGTTGACAGTTTCCTGTCTTCCTTTTCTTGTGGCATTCATACTATAGCTATATGATCACACATACCAGAAGCTGGAAGGAGGTAGGCCCAACCACTGGGTCGGCCGACCCATGGTTGGCCTCCCCCAAGCACTGGCGACACTCTCAAACACAAGCCAACTAAGTGCAACAAAAGTTGTTTGCTTAAAGCTGCAGAATTTGCCAAGCTAGCTTCATCTAGATGTTTAAGTAAGCCTAAAAGCTAATCATTTCATGATTTAAGATTTTAGCTTGAGCAAGTCATGAACATGGCATGGCAAAGTAGGGGGCAGAGTTGGTAGGTGGGTGGCACCAAGGCTGGGTCGGCCGACCCAACCATAGGCCCCACCTGGTCCCCAAGTTGCTCAGCAGGTTAAGCAAAAGGTTGTCTCATCATTTTTTTTATGCATGATGACTAAGTGTTATGATGCAAAGGTAAAGGTAAGCATGCATTTGGAAAGGGAAATGTTTTTGGGTTTTTGGTTATGAATACTACTACACTAAGCTTGAGAAGGCTTGGAACACTAAAGAGAAAAGCAAAGGCCAAGTGAGCTCAAAATGATTCTACTGGTTGTGGTTTGGGATTGAGCTCAACTTGGGGTGCTAGTCATAGGGGTGAAAGGGCAAGGCAGGGCCTCCCAAAGGGCAGGTCGGCTGACCTGGCCCTGGCCCCTACACAGCATGCTCTCCCTCTGACAAGGAATCTATCCTAGTGTTTGCAAAAAGTTACTAGCATTGGACCATAAACCTGGTCGGTCGACCAAGATTTGTGTCCCCCAACCACTTTAGTCTAAGTTAGGTTGTCTAGCAAGGGTGGTGGTGGTCATGGTCCAAAGTTGTTGAGGTTGCTTGGATTCCTATGTCTAGTGTCTAGTGAAAAAGGAGAAAGCAGAAGTGGAGACAAGCATCAAAGTGATTCCCATGAACCATGGGAACACTTAAGTATGCATTGCTACTCCCTACGCTGGCTTTGGCTGGTGGCATGCTTTCTAAAGCATCCATGATGCTAAGCTAAAGTCATGAGCAATGAACCATCTCTCCTCGAATTCTGGCTAGTGTGGTGGGCATAGGATCCATGGTTGTTATCATTGGGAGCCAGCAGGGTGCCTGGTGACACCAAGTCCAGGTCGGTCGACCTGGGCTTTGGAGCACCAGGGCATCCTATGCTGCCCCTTGGATCCCTGCTTCTAGCCAGAGTCAAGAGAGAGGTGGTGGACCCACATGACAGGTCGGTCGACCTAGCCATGGTGGCCCCACCATCTCAGCTTTTCTCTAATCACTCTTCTCAAGTTTTATTCCCTATGTCTAAATTATTTTGTTGAAATAAAATATGCAATTCTAAAAGTAAACATGCAATTGAAAGGGAAATGCAAAATTTAAATGCAGAAAGTAAATATGAGATAACTACGACATACCTTATCAGCGAGGGCTCCATGTTTTAGGTCCATAGAGCAGGACCTCTCCATTGACGACTGAGCTTGAAAGTGCACCATTCCATCCTGGAGATGGATGGGGATGATTGCACTTTGCCAAACCTTTGAGATCTCCATCCTCTTCTTGATCAAGGTTTCATTCAATGTTCACCGCATTTGTGAATTTTTCTCAATGACTTACCCTTTTAGATTTGAACTTCTGCGGGGGTTAGTCCTAGACATACAACCATAGTCTACACTAGTAATTTTTGGTTCAATTAATCAAACTTGACTCCATGTCTTATTTGATTAAAGTAGGTAGATTAACCTAAGCACCACACTTAATTTAAAACACCTATGGAAACACTCTAGACGCACAACCAAACCAAAACATACTAGGGTGGAAGATGGAAGTAGGAAAATGAAGCACAAAGATTCACAAAAGGTTTGAACGACGTCCTTGGATCAAGTCATCACTCACAATCTATGATTGGATTATGAGTGATGGAGCCGTTCCGTCACTAATGATGGGAAGGGTTTCTCTAGACGGTGACTTCTTCTCTGTTGGTGTAAAACTACCGCTTCGCCTTTCCCAAAAGCAAGAGTGGGAAAAGGCGAAGACAGATGGCTTTTGTGGAGCTATTCTAACGATTGATGTCCCACACACCTACAGGAAATATTGGAGATGGGCATTGGCGTTCCCGTGTGGTTTCCCACAAACGGGTTGGCTTGCACCATATTGGTAAGCACAGACTCAAAAGTTGCATCCCCCAAGCTAGGCTCGAACCCGTAGCGACATAGTCGCTAATGGTGCGAGAATAGTCGGGGATGATCTTTTTGGGTCGGGGCTTCTTTGATAACTAGTGCAAAGCCTCCTTCCTTGAACGGGTTTAGGTTCAAATGAACCCCGGAGGTAGAACTTGACAATGTCCAGTTCACCTCAACAACCGTTCATGCACCGTCTTGCTTCGAGAAGCAAGACAGGTGAGAGGTAACACCCTAACACTAATTGCTAACTAGACTAGTCACTGACCCTAGATTCGTTCCTAATAAAACTCCTAGGCTGACGCTTTCTCCGGCAACGGCGCCAGAAATGCTTGTTGGCATTTCTTAGCGCAACCACCAGAAGTATGGCGGCAATGCCAGAGATGCCAGGAGGGTAATTCTATATCTATTGGATATTCCACAAGCGCACAGAATGTACCGCTGTAGCATTTCACCGAGGAGTATTCCAGGGTTGTCGATTTATATTTCTCCCAAGGGAAAGCAGTATCTAGGAACTAATAGGAGGAGAAGATCTAGGTGTCTCTAGTCTAGTATCACTAGTGGAAAAAGGATTAACGGAGTGTATAGGAAGGGTGGATCAAGGAGCTGGCTAAAGGGTTTATAAGGTAGAGTGATAGCTAGGTGGGAGGACAACGAGTGAGTAAAAGACTCCTATGACTCTACTTCTACTTCCGTGAACTAATCTAATCTAGTAGTGGAAACACACTAAAGCCACTAGTCTTGTATTCCCCGGTTGCTTGGAGATATGTCGACAAATAGGAGGTTAACATTCCCTTCGGGAACTAACTCCTATTCCAAGCGATACCTTGGTTTTAAGGGGCACCTATCGGCCTACCCGACGTAAATAGATATAACTGGAAGGATGCGTTCTGTCACAACTGCCCCCGCTAATACATGTTGGGAGTTTGAATGGTATAACCAATCAGTGAGGCGAACATCCACCGGTAGGTTTAGTCTGAACACCACGTTCACACTAACGCCTACAACTTAAGCTAAATATACGTCTTAGCCTAAGCTCTAGTACGTCGGGACCTAATGCAATGGAAACAACCAGACAAGACTAATTTATCTAGTGTACTACTACTACTAAACAGGCTAGAACACTATAATACTACTACTAGAGTAATACTATACTAAGCAAGTTCTGAAAGTAAATACTCAGAAAAGTAAAGGAAAAGTAAATATATAAAATGCTAAAGTCTTACAAGAGGAAAGATAAAGAGGAATACCAGACTCTCCAGAAGACGACTCCGGAGACTCCGAGCTTCGCTCGACTCAACTCTAACTCCCACACTACTACTACTACTACTACTACTACTATAGGGGACTACATAGCTTTATATGGCTCTCAAGAGGCTTCTCCTTGATTTCTTGAATGAGAGGGAGTGAGGGGGTATTTATAGTGGGAGGTGGAGTAGGGGCTACTCCACCGCCACGTCATCGATCCGCGTGAAGTGGCTTCTCCACCTTCGGATCCAACCGACCTCAAACCGCCTTGATTCAACGTCCAGGATGTGCAGGGAACGTCAGTGGAGTGAACCGACCCCGAGTGGGCCCAACCTCCAGGTCGGCCGACCTGGGGTTTTCACCCATTTGCCATGTGTCAGCTCCAGGAGGCTTCAGCATGTCGGTGGCGAGTCAGGACAGGTGGCATCCCATCATAGGGTGGTCGGCCGACCTGGCCCGTTGGGGGGTGGACCCACCACCGTCTTCCGATGTCTCGGTGATCGGCGGTGTCCGAGATGGCCCCAAACCTTGGTCGGTCGACCTGCCTTTGGTGGAATCAAAGGGCCATCTTTTGAGGTAGTTTCACCATGCAATTCTAAGCACAATGGTGGTATTAGACCCACAAATGTCGTCGGCCGACCGACCTTTGTGCTCATCTTTTGCATACTAACTCCGAGAGGATATGACATTGATGAATGTGGAGTTGGTTTGGTCATTGGCCATCTTGGTTGGTTGCTCTATCTTCATTTGTTGCTCCGAACACGAAAAGTGCTGTTTGCACTGCACCCAAATAATGACACGTACATCCGGAACCAAGTCAATTGTACCTATGTCACTACTCACTGGCATGGTGTTATATCCGAACTCAACCATTGTTGATGGCTTTTCATGAGGTAAAAACAGGGTATAATTGCCATCAACAGCGAGCCCCAAAGACTTTTAGTGCACTTGGGGAGGCTATTGCAGCCACCAAGTTAGAATTTGAAAAGGCTCCGCAAATTATGGAGATGTACAAGAATGCGGGCAATAGTGATAATACAAGGCGGTTTAACCCCTCTTCCAAGCCAATGGGTAATGGGGGCAAGCCAAGGCCTGCCGAGTCAAATACAACAAACACAGTGCCTATGTTTGGCCCAAGAACTGACTAAAGGCCTAATAAGCGTACAAATCTAAGAGAGTTGCTCAATAAGCAATATGTGTTCCGTAAGGATTTGGTCAAGAGCTTGTTTGAGCAAATGAATGAGCAACATCTCCTGACGCTGCCTAACCCAACAAGGCCCGATCAAGTGGATATGGTTGATAATCCTCTATATTGTCCATATCATAGATATGTTGGTCATAGAATTGAAGATTGTATTGCTTTCAAGGAGTGGCTTCAAAGGACCATTGATGAGGGTAAAATGGCCCTAAAGCCTGAAGCCATCAACCCCAACTATCAGACAACCAATGCGGTAACTGTCATACATGGAGATGAGGCAAGTATTGCCCATTCTGAGGAGGAACATTGGGCGCCATTAGCACAGGTGGAAGAGCAATTGAGAAGCTATCAATTATCATCCAACGTTCCAAATGAGCGAGCACAACTATGGGAGAGAGTTCGCCAAGGGCAACCCCAAAGGACAAACCGACATGGTGCCCACTCACGATCAATTTCCTTCTCACCCTATCATAGACCGGACCCGAGCAGAAGGAGGATGCCGCCTAGGTTTATCCCATGGGCTGAGGGAGATGAATCATTTCCCCGAAGGATGCACGCACCTCCTACTCTGGGTCAGTTTTTTCCCAAAATATTGGGGGCAATCTTCTAAGATGCAAACTCCTCAGCAAGATAATACCTCAGTAAAAAACATTGCCCCATGCATGGGAATTACAACAACGGGGGAGAAAAATGACTCTGAGGATGAGATAGCAGTCACACCTGAAGAGCGAAACACACTTCATCTCGAGGCCGCTCTGGAAAGCGAAGAGGCAAACATGAACTTGAGAGGTGGCAAAGAGGTTGATGAACCACAAAAGTCGTGTCAATATAGAATGGGGAAAGAAAAGGGGCAAACCTCCAAAAGTGCCCCCGCACATGAACAACAGCTGGGGGCGTCTGCAAGTCAGCCCCCGAAGGAAGATGATGTGGAGTACAATGTCATCGCTCACTTGAAGCGTATTCCTACCCTTTTGAGTGTTTATGATGCACTTACATTGATGCCTGAACTTCGGCAAGCCTTGATTAAAGCTCTAGAGAAGCCTGATGTATATGAGGTTGCAATGTCTGAGCATCGACTTCACCAGGGTCTCGGTACAGCAAATGAAATCTCCTTCTCCGAGGAGGACAAAATCATAGCAGATAGTAATCATAATCGCCCTCTGTACATTGAGGGCAACGTTGGCAAGGCTCATCTTCGGCGGATCCTCATAGATCCCGGGTCAGCTGTCAACCTTTTGCCCATCAAGAGCTTAAGTAGAGCTGGTTACACTCTGAATGATTTGGAACCAACAGGAGTGGTGATATGTGGATATGATAGTAATGGAAGCCCGGCGTTGGGAACCATCACTTTGAAGCTGCAAATGTCTACATTCTGCTTCAAAGTCAAATTCTTTGTGATAGAGTTCAGTACCTCATATTCGGCTTTGCTTAGGAGACCCTGGCTGCACAAGTATCATGTTGTGCCCTCAACGTTGCATCAATGTCTCAAGTTCGTGGATAACCAGGGACAACAACAGAGAATCATAGGCAATCTCCATCCATACACTATGCAAGAGGCAAACCACGCCGATGCGAAGTATTTCTTCTCATGTGGAGAGGCAGAGAAGCAGCTTGGCCGCTCAACACCGGCAGCAGAAGTTCTCATTACTCCCAAGATTACGCCCTCGTTAACTGAGATGAAGTATTTGATTGCTCCTTGTGCTTCATCCTCTAAATCAAGAAGCTCATCATATAGGGCGCATGAAAGAAAAAATAAAAAACGGCCGGAGATGTCGCAGACGAACTCGCCGGAGACGACGAACTGCTTGGTGACGAGGTTGACGGCGAGGAGGTCGACGACGACGTCGCTACCGCGCTTGCCGGTGATGTCGTGCGCAGAGCGACGGCGTACGCGTGGTGAGGTGTGTGTGTGTGCAGCCTGGCTGCGGTGTGGTGGACTGTGCGTGTGTGTGGTGCACAGCCTGGCGAGGGACACATCTACATCTCTAACTCCGGCAAGAGATGCAAGCAACAGCAACAGCCCGATGCAGCACACGGTTATGCCATTTGCACTTCGACGAGATCAACAGCAGCGAGCCTGATGATGGCCGGAAAGGGCAGGCATGGTCACCGCGGCGGCAGAGCAGTGTGGCCCGACGATGGCCCATTTTCTGTAAACATTCAGCATCAGTCCAGAAGGACCGTGTACCTGAGCTCGTGTAATATATGTGTAGTATATACGGCAAAGAAGCAAGTACAAGATTACTATGTGAAATATGTGTGCAAGCGCGTCGGCAGATTGATGGGCTCCAGTAGTAGCCCAACGTGTACATGTGCAATGTATATGGCAAGAAAGAAAATAGAGAAGCAAGCAAGTAGAAGTCTACAGTGCCATGCAAGCCTCTAGTGCACAATATACATACGCAAGTCCCAAAGATAGCTAGCTTTATGCTATTACTCGGTTAACAGATTAGGGCCAATGTTGATCTCTCGGCCCATGTGACTCACGGGCTCCGGCAAGCCCGAAACCTGACTACAACGTCCACAAATATTCATGACAAAGCGCTCTGAGTTTAAATGCATACATGAATTGGCGAGCCTATCACGCCAATGATCTCAAGTCATTCGCATATGGAGAACTCTCCTTAGTGTTTCATGAGCACAAGTCTCACGTTAATCACCAATCATCTTTTCGCGTATGAAGTCATTTTCTCCCCCAGACCGACGAGGCTGGGATGTTTCTTTGTTTGCGACCGCCTTGGCCGAATATTTGACTTCATAATGGGATCCGCACGACGAGGCCGGATACCTTTGCTAGAGGCCGACGAGGCTCTAGCACTTCACCATTTCATTTATTTGTGCTTATGCATATACTAGGGAGACAACTCTTGCTTATTCAGAGACGACAATGATAACCATCAGCATAGCTTAATCAGAGGTGTTCCGCGGCCCAACGCCGTGGATGTAATTAACTAGGAGGCCTCCCGAGGCCCCAGGAACCAGAAGCCACACAATCCTCTGATTGTCAGATGGAACCCGGCGCAAGTATATATACTAATGTGGGAAATTGTACTTTGTAATTCTCTTATGAATAATAAAGTGATATTTCCCTGAACTTTTGTCCCTTTTGTGTTTTATTGCACATTTATTTTATTTGTATACGGATGTATACTGGCACGCCTGCGCAATATTAGTACTAAGTCGTAGTACGATCCACGAAACACAGAGAGATCCGCCTTAGTGATTTTTCTGGTGAAACAGTATGTTGGATATCCATATGTATGTTGGACATGTATGCACTTGTTTCGCGACGTTATGTGTATTTTGGACATGTATCGATGGATTTGATGATGTTGATGTGTGGATTCATGTTGAGATCGAATCCGATGATGAAATGCGGTTTATATGCTATATTGTTGTTATAAATGTGATCTCGTGGTATATATATATGCTATAAATGTGGTTCGAATGCAATGAAACAAAGCAAAAACAAAAAAAAATTCCCAGCTTTGCCGACAAAGCATCGGCCATAGGCATCGGCAAAGCTGGGCCATTTTTGCCGACAGGAACTGTTTGCCGACTGACTTTGGCGGGCGGCTTTGCCGCGGCGGCCGGCCGTTTCGGCAAACAGTGACTTTGCCGACGGGGAATTTGCCCCGTCGGCAAAGCTTTGCCACCGACTTTGCCGACAGAATCAGACTGTCGGCAAAGCTTTGCCGACCGACCTTGTTGAAATGGCATCGGCGAACGGCAGCCGAGTTGACGGCGCTGTTCCTTCGCCGACAGACCGGATTCTTGTCGGCAAAAGTACGCCGACCACGCCCGGATTCCTGTCGGTAAAAGCCGGTTTGCCGACAGGATTTTTGCCGACAGCGGTTTGCCGACAGCCCAAGGCAAATCCTGTCGGCAAACCCTTTGCCGATCAGCTTGTATAGGGCTTTGCCGACATCTTTAAGCTGTCGGCAAACCCGCGGATTCCTGTAGTGTTGTCCACGTTTTAAGCGCCGTCGTAAATGCTTTACTCGAATCAAATAGTAGGCACAGACAGCCAACAGTTCCGATGGGCGATGGAAGTAGATCAAACTGTGTGGACTTAGACCAGAAACGGTCACAATTATGACATTATAGTTCAATTGATGACATGCCAAGGCATCTTCTAGCGGTTACATAGTGCAATCAATCAAATCCAACGCTCACAAGTGGGCTAGCTATACGGCGGGCAAACTCAACAAACCGAATCAGAATTTCCTGCGGCCTGCCAGCGCACATACCAGGCCGTATTCCATCCACTGCAAGGCTTCCTGTCGGCCAATTGCGTGGGCCGTCTATATTCAAAGAAGCCCAAAAACGTCCACAAAGGTTCCATTTTGTTTTCGTTGCTTCGTCGGCACAAGATCTTGGGTATAGATGGCCACCGTGCCGTGCCGGCACCGCGCCGTGCCGGCCGTGCCGTGCCTCGCCGTGCCATGGGCGGCGCCTTCGGCCCACGGCACGGCACACGGCCGAGAGCACGGCGTGCCGCGGGCGGCACGGGAGCACGCGAGCACGGGGAGCCAAGGGCGGAGCGCGCCGTCCTCGAGCCCCGCATCCTCCAGCCGCGGTGGCCGGATGGGCACGCCCCCGCTCCCCGCCGACGGTCAGCTCGTCCTCGCCCGCCATTGGATTCGTCGTTCCCCGTGTGCCGAGGCTTCGATAGCAGATGGCGTGGAGGAGGGGCGCCGGCGTTGCGGCGCTGCGGGGGATGAGGAGGACGAGCGCGTGAGGGATCAGAGACGGCGGAGATGCGGACTCGCTCTCGCGGAGATGTGGCGGCGGCGGCGCGGCACAGCGGGAGACTGGGAGTTGCGGTGCAGAGGCAGAGGGGAGGGAAGGGAAAGGGAGTTGGGCTGCCGTGCCGCCACCGTGCCATGCCCGTGCCGTGTCATGGGCCAGGCCAGCGGCCCATGACACCCACAGCGGCCGTGCCGTGCTAGCACGGGCACGGCGGAGGCCGTGCCGTGCGGCCCATGGGCCGTGCCGCGTGCCATGTCGGCGGCCCATGGGCCGGCTGGAAATCTATAATCTTGGGCAGTTTTGTTTCATCCCAGATTCCCAGGATCAACACCTCGCCGCCGCCTTTCCACGACGATCGATGAATGGAGCCCCGCCGTGCCCTCCCTGCCGGCGCCACCGTCGGTGGGTTCCGGCGGCAGCGACATCCATCACGATCCACTGGTTGGTATGCCGCCCTCTTCGGCCTAACTGCAGCGAGCCTGCGCGAGTCGCGAATTCCCGATACGATCTAACCTCTCGCGTCACTTTATGCTGCATGTAGGTCGATCGAGGCCTTCCGTCTGGTCCAGCATGTCGACGCCAGGGCCGCGCCGGGACACATCACAGCAACGTCGTAGGCTTCCCCCTCCCACGCCCGCCACTCCCACCGCCTGCGGCGGCGGCGCGCTGCCCTTGGACACGCTGTCCAAGATCCTGCTGCGTCTCCCGGGCAAGCAGCTCTGCCAGTTGCGCACCGTGTGCCGGGCGTGGCGGTCCCTCCTCTCCGAGCCGTGGTTTGCCACCGCCCATGCTGCACGCCTCCCGGAGCGATATGTCGTCGCGTCCTATTCTTATGTCGACCACGTGAACCTGGGCCGCGGCAGCCTAGTTGAAGTCTTGGACATGTCGTCGGGCCAGATCGTTAGGCATGTGGCGGCGAAGAACGCGAGTGACGTGGTCGTGAGCGTGGAGGCGGCCACCGGCGTTGTATGCGTCAAGAAGGTCAAGAGCGGCAGCTTCCGGTTGCTCAACCCGGTCACTGGAGCCGTGCACCACCTGTCAGGCAGGCTCGCACCAGAGCACGCGGCGCGCGGGTTTATCCTGCGTGACTGTGTGGATCCCGTGTACATGTTTGGGCAGGTCGCCGACACAGGCGAACTCAAGGTGCTGCGGATGCTTCGGTACCGACGACTGAAGGGTGGTGACCGTGATGACCTGTTTGAGGTCTGCACCATCAGCAGCAGCAGGAGCAGCGGCAGCCGAGGATGGAGGAAAAAGCAGGGACCGCCGATGTCTTTCGTGTGGAATGAATGGACTAGGGTCGTCGTCGGTGGGGTGGTCTACTGCTTAACCATGGAGGCGTATTTCGCCGTCCTGAATCGTCGATCAGATGAGCAAGACTGAATAGTTCAGTTTGATCTCGCGGAGGAGGAATGGAGACCGAGCATCAAGGGACCCGGCCGCATTTCTGGCCGGCACAATTCGTATGAGACTCAAGTTACATTGGCCAACCTGAATGGTTCCTTGGTCACTGTTCTTGGGACAACCCGCATCATGGACCTATGGTTCTTGATGGACTCTGATGAAGGCCTATGGGTCAAACAGTATAGTGTGCAGATGGAACGTTCTGGACACCTTTCACCGAAGCATCCTTTGTTGGTGTTAGAGGATGGTAGGATTGTAATGTTTATTAGATCCATGATGCGACTGCTACAGATTTATGACCCAAGAACAAATACATTCGCGAATTTGATGATGCTAAGGCATTCCGCTCGAGTTAGTGTGCACACAGGAAGCTTCTTGAGCCTACATGGTGAGAACTAATGATGTAAGTCTTGCCATGCTTGCATTCCCCTTTTTTTAGACAAGCATTTAACAAGTTGGGGGACCGGTATGCCATAGTGGCATAAGCTTAGCTTAGAGACTAACAGCAGACTTTAACTAATGCATCCTCCGTTGCCTACGGAAGTGCTCAGTGTGAGAATGCTTAACAAAATAATTGTGCAGTTCCTCTTCTGGGTCTCAGAGTCACTCCATCAGAAATATTCCAACAACTATAGTACTAGATTAGAAAAAGGAAAGAAAAAAACTATCTTATTCGATATGATAGAATATCCTTTTACCTAACATTGGTTTGATGCTGAATTTGACATATTTACTTCAGCCAGAACGTATAATGCAGGTGTAGAATATGTGCCAACAAAACAAATTGTGAATCATGTTGTCAACATGATTAATAGATCTCTCATCCTTTTATTAAGCTATATAATTTACCTAGAGTAAAAAAACCACATATATATTTCTTGTTTTGATTATCTACTTTCCACTATTCCAAGTCACTTTCATTTTTATAATGCTTCAACATGTTTAAGGGAAACCGTGTTAAAGTCAAATATCTTGTGTGTTTAAAAGATATGCAGATTGGGCCTCGAGGCTGACCTGAGATGGAATAGCTTATTTCAGAAGATGCTGATGATATGTTGATGCCAATACACCTCTGAAAACTTCAGAAAGAAGATGATACTCTTGTTTTCTGCTCGTGCTGCACATAGCTTTTCACGCTTCCTATATCTAATAATAATCTACTGTATCGTGTCATATGCTGCAAATTACTTTTCTATTTTGAATGTCACATATCTATTTATTTATTGGCTTAGTTTGACTTATCCTGTATATTTATGCTTTGCTTTATCCATGCCACTTTCTGTTTCCTTCTTTTTTTGAGTTTCATATGATGCTTTTTCGTATCCTCATTGTATATATTTAGCAAAATTATCAATGATCACAATCTGTCGGGAAGATCCTAGAAGGTCACTTTGTTGTCTCTTCAACAATGGCATACTAATCAATTCGTCAAATCTATGTCTAAATCTCTTATATAGATAAATGCCACTAGCTATTTCTCTTGCCATACAAAGTGTCCACATCAACATCCACCCAACATAACACTAGCATATTCTATCTTGCCATACAAAGTGTCCACATCATCATCTACTAACACATCCAACTAGCACATGCCATTATTTTCATTCAAGCTATTCACATTAACAAATCGCATCATTTACTAACATATATTTAGTTGTCCACATCAGAATGCTAAAAATTATCCAATGACATGTACATATTATGATATCTGTTCAATCATATTGGTAATTTCATCGACGATTCCTACAACAACGCTCGGGGTTTTTTTCCTAGTAAATAATAATTTTGCAAAACCAATGTTTGGTGTACTAAATTTGCGAAGCCCAACATTTGGAGTACTAGTAATCCAATGCTCCCTTTTCTAATAACAATAAAAATAGAAAATCTAATAAATTAAAACATACCACATCAACTTGAAAAATAAGCAATTTCGGGAAGAGTGTTTAGAGCAGTCGGTAAAGTCTCCAGCAGGTGGAGCCCCCGGTCCGGGGGTCAAACCCAGGCTCCCCCATATTGGCTTCTAGGAAGGCCGTGGCGATTATTCACTTGGCAAAAAAGGAATTTTATGGACCCACATAATTTTTTCCCGTGATCTTTTCCTCTTCGCGCGCGTTTCCATGGTCGCGCCATTTTCATCGCCCGTCGCGCCCTGCATTAGTCACGCCTTTCCTCATGCCAGTCTTCGTCACGCCGTCGTGGGGGTCACCGTGCCCTCCAAACATTCGTCACGCCCGTACGTCATTGGATAGGAAGCACGGGAAGGCAAAGATGGGATCCAGGTTACCGGAGAACAGATCAAGTCAGCTTTCACAGCGCATCTCCAAGGTTTGAGCTTCGTAGATGAATATCCTGCGGCAATTCCTGTTTTTTTATTTTCTCAGCTGTGCAATTGTTCTCAGATGAGGGCTTTCAGATCATGTCTCTGAAGGCAATAATTCTTCCTCCCAAATGGCCATCTACTACTCCGGCAACACGTAAACCCTAGGCACCATGGAAACCGTATGCACATAGTGGAAGACTGAATCCATGGCCCACAACCGGCGTTGATGAAGATCGATGTGGAGTGCTGGAAGAACTAAGTCGATCGCTCCAGGGTTTCCCGGGAAAAATACAGTGGCGGCAACAGGAGAATGCGCGGGGGAGGGAGCAAACGTGTGAGGGCACGCGCGGGGGACGGAAATCGTGCGAGGACCAGAGATGCCAAGTGCAGACGAGGCTTACATATAAGCCTACTCATCTCAGGATTTTGCCAAGTTAACAAAAATGTCAAGCCCATTTGACAAACCGTTGGGTAGGAGATTTTTAGACTTTTTTTGCAAAAATAAGAATGCAAAGACCATTTGCAAAACCATTGGAGATGCTCTTATTGGATTCCCACTTGCATCAAGTGCTCTAGTCTTTGCAAAACGAGAGTAGTTGAATCAATATAACATGCGTGGTGCTTAGTCTTGTGCTGACCTGGTATTGCATCCAACCCCACATATAATTGTGGTTGCTCTAGGTGGTGATAGCCTTGAAGGTCGACATATTCCACCATGTTTGCGTTGTTGTTTGTATGACTATAGTTGGAACTTAGCTTTGTTCTTATCTCAATCTGAGGGATAGTGGTCTGATGTCCCGAAGTAAGTAAACCTTGAAGTAACCTTGATTTTGGATGAATTGTTGAAACCTTAGGAAATTCCTCTCTACCCACAAAAATATATATTACCTGCATTTATCTGTTATCCTTGGACAAACTTGAACTTTGATTAATATACTTCATGTTCCCTTGGAAATAGATACCTTGTAATACTCTCAATTGAATGCTGCAACTGTATTCGTGCGTTCGCTGATTTTCATATTTGCGTTAACAAAGACCAACGCTTGTCGAGAGATGCACCAACCAAGAACGCCACCGAATCTCATCCAGACACGTATCAACCAAGACGGCCTCCGAATCTATACCTATTATATAAGAAAACCCCACTAACTAATTATCTGAAATCTCCTTGAGCCACGTCATCAACCTGGCCCACGCATACACCTCTACCCTGGTAGAAGAAACGCCGGAACGTTTGGCCTTCGACCCTTCGTTCGTGGCTCAGCAAGTAGAAGAAATGTAGGAACGCTTGCGCTTCTTCGAATCTTAATTCGTGAATGATTGTGCACCAAATTCAATTTATTTCTTTATCAATTCCTCAGCCACTACAAATGCCTACGGAAGAAAGCGAACCATCATGGCAGCTTCGTGTTTAAATAGATGTTTCTTACCTCTACCGGGACTCATCGATGCCGACGGAAGGAAAGAGGAGATCTCCACTGCTATACCCCAGTCCGCTGGCTACTCAACCTCTATGCCCCTCCGCCTTGAATCGGCATCAGTTGGGTGGGTCTGCCTCGGCACTGGCCTTCGTGCCGGTCCGCATCCAAGCCGACTCTGCATCCGCACCGACTACGCCACTCCGCTACTGCGCCGACAGCCGGGGTCTGTGTTTGGCGGTCTAGCCTGCCTTGGTGCGCCGCTTCTATGCCGGCCTCCAATCCGACGAGAGGGAGGAGTAGAAAGAGATAGAAGGGGAGCAGTGGAGAATGCTCGCATGTCGCACGGATGGGATAGGATTAGGTCCTCGGTAGTTTTTTTAGAGTAAAATGCACTCTAGGTACTTAAACTATTGGGGTAGTATCATCTAGGTACTCGAACTGAAAAAGCTATCACCTGGGTACTCAAACTATTAGGATTGTATCATCTGGGTACTCGAACTATAAAAACTCACACCTAGGTACTTAAACTATTGGGCATTACCATCTGGGTACGCCAGGAGCGTGGGAAAATGAATTTTGATTCTTTTTCATTTTCTAAAAATTGATGAATAGCGTTGGAATTTGTTATTTTTGTAAAAACATAATTAGAGCTCCAAAAATTCTAAAAACAATTATGTAGCCTCTCCAAAGATGTATTCTACCTAAGAAAAAATATGAAACTTAAAAAATAAATAGTTTTATATATTTAAAAATTACCTTTTTTAATTAATAAATGAACTTCCATGAATTTTAATAATTAAAATAAAAGTCAGATTAAAATAGGAATTTTTAAACATACAGAAACAACTCATTTTTCAACTTTCATATTTTTCCTAGGTAAAGTACATCATGGAGAGGCTACATAAAAAATTTTAAAATTTTTGGAGCTCTAATTATGTTTTTACAAAAATAACAAATTTCAGTGCTATTCATCAATTTTTAGAAAACGAAAAATTGCCCCTGGCGTACCCGGATGGTACTGCCCAATAGTTTAAGTACCCAGGTGAGAGCTTTTATAGTCCGAGTACCAGATGATACTATCCAATAGTTTAAGTACCCAGGTGGTAGTTTTTTCAGTTCGAGTACCCAGATGATACTATCCCAATAGTTGAAGTACCCATGGTGCATTTTACTCTTTTTTTTAACCTCAAAACTCCTTATGTGTGGATGCAGCCTAATTTTAGATTTTTTTTTTTTTTTTGTTTAACTCTTCATGTTGAGGAGTCCATCGGTACAGCCTTTGCCTTTTCAAATCGCTCCATTTATTTATGTTTACTACATCACATTTTAATTTACTTTTACATGTATACTTATCAACATGCAATTCTGATTTTTTTTTATTTTTTTCATAGAGTACTCGTTTGAAATTGGAGTTTTGTATCCCTGCCTCCCCGCAGCAACGCGCGGGGAAATCACCTAGTATCACTAGGAGACGCGCCGAACAACTGGGGATTGGAATAGTTTGGCAAACAATATAATAAAGTTATTACTAGCATTCGCATTATCCTGTATGCAAAAATTATGATATACCTGTTTTTATATCCTTTAATAGAGTTTTGTTTACATCGGAGCAAAACTATCATGGGCCAATTCTAAACTTTCATAGGCCGAATTTGATTGTGAACACCTCATCAAAATACAAAAACGTGAAATCTATTTCTAAAAGAATAACCAAACCGTGAAATCTTGTATTCCGCAGCACATCGTCAAAACACAACAGTCAAGCGCAGCCGCACGGGGGCGGAGGCTATCAGGCTAATTAACCTAACCACCGCCGGGGGACTATAGCACGCGGCTTCGGAGGTCCACCGCGCTTGGTTGGTAAGCTAAGAAGCTCTACTCGTCTACCCTCGATCTTTCTCGTGTGTGAGCCGTGCAATCAGCCAATCACAAGCGCCGCAAAATCTTTCTGCAGCGGTTGCAGACGAGCAACAGCCAACAGCAATGGCGTCGTCGACTCTGCGCTCCAGGACAGAAGCAGAAGCAGGTGGAGGCGTGCTACCTATCGACGCGATCTACGAGATCCTGATCCGCCTTCCGGCCGAGGAGCTCTGCCGCCTCCGTGTCGTCTGTCGGCCGTGGCGATCCCTTCTCTCCGATCCGCAGTTCATCACCGCTCATGCCGCCCATCACCAACGGCCGCTCATCGTTGCAGCAGGCCGCGGCAAATCATATCGTGGTGATTGGGGCATTCTTTGCCGCATCATAGACCTCTCTGGCCGGGTCATTAAGTATATCCGCTGGACTTCGAGTGAAGATGAGCGGCTGACGCTGATATCCACCCAGCACAACCTCGCCTGCCTTGGAGAAGAGAACATCATGCGCTGCCAGTTGCTTAACCTAGTCACTGGAGAGAGATTTGCCCTGCCTGAAGAATTGTCAGAGGAACACACCACGGAAACTCGACTTCTTGAAATTATATTTTGTAGGGTCTCCATTGCATTTGGGAAGGTTGCCTCGACGGGGGAGTTCAAGTTGATTCGTATGATTGATGATAACTCCCACTGCAGATTCCCCTCTGAACAGCTATGCGAGGTCTTCACACTCGGTGGCAGCAGGGATGCTCAGTGGAGAGGAAAGAAGGCCGCACAGGATCGTGTTGATATGAACCCGCTGAGCAGAGTGGCTATTGATGGAGTTGTGTTTTTTCTCTTGAACGAGAATGTGAGCAACCAAGATGTTCGACCAAAAGGCATTGCATCCTTTGACCTTCTGACAGAAGTGTGGGGGCCAATTCTCCGAGGACCTGTATCCATCCTTGCTAAAAGGAGATATATCAGACTATCTCTGGCTGCCCTTAATGAATCCTTAGTTCTGGTACACCGCACATCACAAGTTTCTATGGACCTGTGGTTTCTGATGGACTTTGCAAAGGGCTTGTGGGTCAAACAACATACTGTCGAAGTTAATTTGAATGTCAATGATGGATTCCTTTCACATCCTTTGGTGATACTGAAGAATGGGAGTATAGTTATTTATATTGGATCTAGTCAATTATTGAGGATTTATAATCCGAAGACCAATACTTGTACACCTCTGGCAGAGATGGTGTCTAGTGATGGAATTGGTATATACACGGGAAACCTTTTGAGTATGGTAAATGATTCCATTTAGTGAGGTGAGTATTGCAATCGCTTACTCTTTTAATTTATCCTGTTGATGCCGATATCATTTTTTGAATCTTGACAAAATATGGGTGGGGTTCTAGATTGTTATTTGTGCTTCATTCTGCGATTTTCAGTCTTGATCCATCAAAAAACATTTAAGCAATGCTATGTACAACATTACGAGTACGCATTACTGCCCATCATAGTTTTTGTGCATTTTCTATAATGAATTTGAGTTCACAGTACATCTAGTGATCTCCATCATGGGTTATATAAAACAGTTTGTATTCATTTAACTAATGCATGAAAATGTCATGGCAACATTTCTTTTGAAAATGCATCCAAAATTTCGTCTGGATAAAGGGAAATATATGGAAGATTTTCTCTAGTCTCTTATCATGCAGCATAAGAATACTACAAACTCTAGATTGTAGAGCAAAAATATATAAATGACATGGGGCAGAAATCTTGTCAAGGAAAAATCTATCTTCTGATACCCCATACAATATAGGAGAATTATGGTTAACTGTACAGATAGTAGAAAGCAATCTTGAACGTTTTGGTTTTTAGTCACTTTGCTATTTGATTTATTATTAATCAGCCACCAATCTCATGACAAAAGAGGAAATGTTCTGCAAAAAATGTTCTGAGAACGATGCCTTTTTAGATGTAGCGATTGTGTTACTTGGTTTTATCAGAATGAGCGAACAATCTGATAACCACTGGGGAAGTGTCTGCAGAACATCAGCCCAACACATTGTCATTCACTTTTTACAACTAAATACTGATCACCTGAGTTTGTTCATGAAAAATGAATATATGAACTACAGCGTCAGTATAAAATGATATGACACATTTTTTTCAACAATTATTGTGCTTAGTTGATTGGAGATACCATATATGGGAAAGAACAGCACAACCACCCAAATATGCCTGTAGTTATTATTTTTTTGAGCTAAAAGTGGAGGCCGGGCACATTGATGTCACTGGATCACTTTTTTTTATTTTTATTTTTACCTTTTTGGCAACACTATTTTGCTCATTTTTTCTGTTTTGTATGTCGTCCGTATTCAGAGGGTCAAAAGTTTACAAGAATTCCCAGTAAAGATTTGCTTTTAGTTAGGATAGCTACTGATGAAGAATGCATATTTTGAAACATTTTGATGCCACATTTTCAATTGGTATAACTGTTGCAACTTTCAGCTAAAATTTGCAGGAAGTTGAAAACTTGATCCTGAAAGCTGAAGCTACATGAAGGAATGGAGACAGATTCATGCTGTGCTTTTTTAGAAGTTCAAGCCTCATATCTGAAGAAGTCAGAAAACTACCTTCCACCTGCGCTTGTATATTAATTGGATCGTATACTCTTGCTCTTACATGGCTTGACCTAGTTACGCATATATTGCTATCCTTCCGTGATCTTAGTAGTTGATATGAGTTACAGAATGTGTAATGCTTTGCAGCAGGTTGCATATCAAATCTGATACTGTTTGGTCAAAAGTCCCTTTGTGTATGTCCTTGTCCACTAGAAACCTGAGATCGTTGTGAATTTGTGATGGACAGTCATCAAGCCAGGTAGAACATCGGGGACAGTTCCTGATTGGTTACACGTGGAACTCGATTTAAGGCCTTGTTTAGATGGCGAAATTTTATGTTGAAATGTTGTTGGATTTATTATGGGCTAGGCCCATTTAAATTTAATAGATCAATAAACTCTATGATGTGTAATAACCTCGCTTGAGAGAGATCTATCATTGGCGTTGGGCAATATTATTTGTACCAGATTGGAATTTCAAAGGACGTTGACTCAACTTATATGGTGGGAATATTCCGTCTACCTTGAGAAGTTGAGAAAAGGATAGAGGTGTGCCACACGTGTGTGCGCGGATTATGTGCGAGTAAGTTGATCTCTTCGCTTGCCCGTCTCGTGGGCTTCCTGCGGCCTCCCCTGCGTGCGCGAGGATATAATCCACTCTGCGCGCACGGAGTGACGAGAGGGCAGGTGCCTCCGGAGGCCTTGCTGTTCGGGATCCTTGCACGGGGAGTCTCGCAATGCGGGCGTGGTAAATTTTTACCACTCACTTCCCGTGATAATGGAGAAAGTTTCAACTCTCTTACATTAAGTGCGAGGGAGTTGATCTCTTTGCTTGCCCGTCTCGTGGACCTCCTGTGGCCTCTCCTCCTCCCTTGCGTGTGCGAGGATATAATCCTCTGGGTATCTGAACACAACCCAAGAACAATTAGGAAAGATGGTCTTCCCTATTTCGTGACTCTGCGCGCACGAAGTGACGATCGAGAAGGCAGGTGCCTCCAGAGCCCTTGTCGTTCGGGATCCTTGCACAGGGAGTTCAGCATTATGTTTTTGTGGAGCGTCTACGCGACTGCCCGGTGACGAGAGGGCAGGTGCCTCCGGAGCCCTTGTTGTTCGGGGTCCTTGCACGGGGAGTACCGTAATGCGGGCGTGGTAAATTTTTACCACTCACTTCCCGTGATAATGGAGAGAGTCTCAACTCTCTTCCATTATGTGCGAGGGAGTTGATATCTCCTGTGGCCTCTCCTCCTCCCTTGCGTGTGAGAGGATATAATACTCTGGGTATCTGAACACATCCCAAGAATAATTAGGAAAAGATGGTCTTCCCTGTTTCGTGACTCTGCGCGCACGGAGTGACGAGAAGGCAGGTGCCTCCGGAGCCCTTATCGTTCGGGATCCTTGCATGGGGATTTTGGCAATTATGTGTTTTGTGGAGCGTCTACGCGACTGCTCGGTGACGGGAGGGCAGGTGCCTCAAGAGCCCTTGCTGTTCGGGGTCTTTGCATGGGGAGTCCCGCAATGCGGGCGTGGTAAATTTTTACCACTCACTTCCTGTGATAATGGAGAGAGTCTCAACTCTCTTCCATTATGCGCGAGGGAGTTGATATCTTCACTTCCCCGTCTTGTGGACCTCCTGTGGCCTCTCCTCCTCCCTTGCGTGTGCGAGGATATAATCCTCTGGGTATCTGAACACAACCCAAGAACAATTAGGTAAAGATGGTCTGCCCTGTCTCTTGACTTTGCGCGCACGGAGTGACGAGAAGGCAGCTGCCTCCGGAGCCCTTGTCGTTCGGGATCCTTGCACGGGGAGTTCGGCAATTATGTTTTTGTGGAGTGTCTACGCGACTGCCCGAACCCTAGCCGTCACCGACGTCTTCTTCCCGGGAAGAGAGGTGCTGCGTCTTCAAGCCTCTTCCACGACATCGACATGACGAAGGTGATTGGATCGTCTTCCACTATGGACTCTCTCGGGATGGGACCATCTGCTGGGTATAACCGGTTCATCCCCTCTCTGTTATATGTTCTTTATAATCTGTGTGCCTTGCTATGTGTCTCTATGATGTTACTAGATAAGTTTATGATGTTTGTTCTATCTTGGTATGGTTATATGCTCTCACCAGATAGGTTTATCATGCTTTGGAATGGATGTTGTCATGATGTTGTCATTATATCATGGTTATATGATCTTTATGATGTCACGTTTGATGATCTTGCTGATATACTACATAATTCATAGATGAATTATACTATCGCGCTATCATGTTCACAATCATGCTTAAATATGTCATCATCATTATGTTTATTTTTGGAATTAAAGTAACATGGAAAATGCCTTTATTTCTAATAAAAGTATTGTAGCACTTTCGTTTGTATTTGGTATAATTATTATCCGACCATAGGCTAACTAGGCTTAAAAGATTTGTCTTATAAATTATAGATAAATGGTATAATTAGTTATTTTTTTACCTACATTTAATGCTCCATGCAAGCCGCTAAAAATTGATGTGATAAGAAATCTTAAAAAAATTTCAACTTTTCACCATGAACTAAACAAGGCCTAAATATTATTACTTACCATATATTTGTGTTGGATATAATATGTTTTCAAAGAGTTTTTCGGATACTAATATAAAATGGATAGTTTGAATATAGATTTGCATTTTGATATCCATTTTTCTTTTGTATCTATAAACATCAATCTAATAATTTAGAGAGACAAAATAGTGTAATGAGATACTCCTTCTATTTTTATTTTTTTTTAGCCTTCGGCGCAGAAGAGTAGAGCAAGAACACTCAGTTTGCATTTAACCATCGCGGACTGAGTGCATACAAGGAGTCGCAGGCAAGGACTAGGCAATGACCAGCGACTTCATCAAAACAAGCAAAGATAAATTTCGCATCATAGCATCCACTTATCCTCAATCCTCGTACATACATTTTGGCAAAGAGAAATTCGTTATGCATGTTTGAACCAAGTAGATTCCATTTATGTCGTATGTGACATGCCAAAACTGAAAAGGGAATGTGCATAGTATCTATCACACCCTTGGCAATAATAATCAGAAACACATCTCACAGAAGCTACCAATAAATGAGAGAATAAAGAGTACAGTATTTCATATGGAGTATAAGAACACATTTATTCATACAGATGCATCTGGGTAAAAGAGAAATAAATAGTATAGTATTTCATATGGAGTAAGAGTATTCTTATCCCCATGAAAAACAATTATGGCACTATTATTTATTTTATATCGTTTCATTCATAGAGTTTTGTTTAGATCGGAGCAAAGCTATCATGGGCTATCCTAATACTTGCCTAAGCCCAATTTCGTTGTAATCTTGTATTGCACTGCCGCACAGAAGTAGGAGTACACAACAGTTTAGGGCAGCCGCACGGCGGCGGAGAGCTATCACGCACGCTAACCTTAACCACCGGCGGGCTTCGGCGGTCTATCCCAGGGGTTCCACGCGCTTGCTTGGTAATTAAGTTACCTGCGCTCGCTTCTTGTTATTTGGTTGGATCAGTGCAATCAAAGTGCAAAATTTAGGTTTTCTCCGGCGGTTGCATTGCAGGTTTGCCATTACCAGCATCTGCCATGGCGTGGTCGACTCTGCGCTCCGGGACATAAGCAGGAAAAAGAGGAGTCGTTCTACCTATGGACGTGATCTATGAGATACTGATCCGCCTTCCGGCCAAGGAGCTCTGCCGCCTCCGTGTCGTCTGTCTGCCATGCCAATCCCTCCTCTCCGACGCGCAATTCGTCGCCGCTCATGCTGCCCGTCGCCGACGGACGCTCATCGTCGCAGGCAATGGAAAATCTTATGGTGGCTTCCTTTGCCGCATCATAGACTTCTATGGCAGGGGCATTAAGCGGATCCTCGCGGAAAGAAACGAGTGGCTGATATCTACCCAGTGCAACCTCGCCTGCGTTGCACAAGGGACCCTCATGCAGTGCCGGTTGATCAGCTTAGTCACAGGAGAGAGATTTTCCTTGCCTAGAGGATTTTCCCGAGAACACACGTCACGGAGGCTCGAGTTCTTGAAACATAAGATTTCTGTTGCATTCGGACATGTTGCCTCGACGGGGGAGTTCAAGTTGCTTCGTGTGATTGAGAACAACTTTGACACAGTCCCCTGTGAACAGATATGCGAGGTCTTGACACATGGTGGCAGCACGGGTGCTCGGTGGAGAGGAAAGAAGGCCGCTCAGGGTCTTGTTGATATAAGCCCGCTGAGCAGAGTCGTCATCGACGGAGTTGTCTATTTTCTCTTGGACAAGTATGTGAGAAACCACGATGTTCGACCAAAAGATATTGCTTCCTTTGATCTTCTGACAGAAGAGTGGAGGCCAATTCTCCGACGACCTGCATTTGTGCTTGCTAAACATAGATATGCCACTGTTTCTCTGGTAGCCCTTAATGGATCCTTAGTTTTGGTCCATTTTAGTCCTTCTGTTTCAATGGACCTGTGGTTTCTGATGGACCTTGAAAAGGGCTTGTGGGTCAAACAACATACTGTTGAAATCAATTTGCCTTCCAGTGTTGATTTTTTTGCACGTCCTTTGGTGATACTGAAGACTGGGAGGATACTTATTTATATTAAATATATGGGATTATTGACGATTTATAATCCAAGGACCAACACATGTACAGATGTGGCACAGCTGGGAAACCTTGTTGGTGAAATTGGTTTGTACACGGGAAACCTATTGAGCTCCGCAAACGATGCCATTTAATAAGGTGAGTATGCAATCGCCTGCTCTTTCAATATATCTTTGTCTGGATACATTGACAAGAAAACTGGTGGGGCCTCTATATTTTTTACTCAAAGTTGGGGCTCTATATTGCTATGTATTTGTGCTTCATTATGTGGTTTTGACTTTTTAAACATCATTTAGTCAACTCTATTTATGATGTGGTAAAAAAAAGTATTGCTAGATGGCTTGAGAATTTGAGTTTGCATCAACTGTCCTTCATCATAGAATTTTCAATCATGAATTTGAGTTTCACATCAAGTGTCCTCTATATATCATGTGGGTTATAAAAAGTACTTAGTTTGATTTAGATAAATCCATAGAAAATTATCATGGCAACAATTTCTTTTCAAAACACATCCAAAATTTCTTCTGGATACTACCAGGGTAAAACAGGGAATAAATGGAAGAGTTTATCTAGTCATATCATGCTGCATAAGAATACTAAAAACTCTAGAATGTAGTGCAAAAATATAAATATGACATGGGGCAAAAATCTTTTCTTGGAAAGATCAAACTTGGAATCCATATACATTAGAGGATAATGTTATGGTACATGTTGATATTATAAAGTAATCTTGAACTTTTGATTTACATTGTGGTCGCTTTGCTAATTGATTTAATCTCAATGAGCAACCAATCTCGTGGCAAGTGGAAAGTATTCTGCAAAAATGTCCTGAGGCCTTTTAAAAATGCAGCCATTTTGTTACATGATTTTATCAAAATGGGCCAATAATCTGATAAGAGTCCGCAGAAGATCTCCAGAAACATTGCCACTCACTTTTTACTACTAAATACTGATAACCTGTGTTATGGTCGGTCAGACCTATCAGCGCCGGCAACGTGATCATGGCTAAGAGCAGCCTAGGCGCGATCACCAGGAGGAGTCCTAGGTTCTTGTCTCAGGAGTCTGTTAGTTTGAGATAGAGTTTGAGTTAGATTTGGTTTGATATTCTTGTTAGGAGTCCTTGATTTGCTTGAGTCGGTTAGCCATACTACTGGCAAGGTATTGTAATAAAGCCTATAAAAGGCAAACCATATTCATTAATGAAAGTTAGCCTGGGATTGAGATATTCTTATCTCCCTTGGGCTGTTCACCTTAACCCTATTGCCGTGCTCATCGACTCTCGATCACGGCCCCAGCTCGCCGCAAACCTCCTCGGTCACACGCCCCCCGTCTCCCCTCCATACTTCCTCCGAAGCAAAGCCCGACGTCGTAACAACCTGAGATTATTCTCATGAATAATAAATATATGAAATGCACCACTAGTATAACAATATACAAATATTATTTTCAACAATTATTGGGCTTAGTTAACTGGAGTCACAATTTGGAATCACAAGCACCCAAATATGCCTGTGCCTTTAATTTTCTTTTTTGAGCTAAAGTGGTGACTGAGCACATTGATGTCAGTGGATCATCCTCTTGTTTTTTTATCTTTCTGGCAAATTCCCTTGGTATCGCTGATTTAACTTTAACCTAAAATTGCAGGAAGCTGTTGGTTAGTGGAGGAAGAATCTGAAAACTTAATCCTGAAAGCTGAAGCTACATGAAGGAATGATGAGGACAGATTCATGCTCTGCTTTTTTAGAAGCTCATCAGGCTCACCTCTGAAGATGACCTGGACAAAGAAGACCTCCTTCCGCCTGTTTTTTTTATAACACTCCCTCCACGTGTTTTTTCTGGATAGTATATACTCTTATAAAGCTCGAAATCCTTGTGCTCATATTGTTATACTTCCAGCATCTGAAATAGTAGCTGATATCAATTATAGAATGGGTATTGCCCGCAGCAGGTCAATAGTCCCTTATCTACATCCTTTGTCCAATAGTAACCAGAGATCGTTTCGCAACGTTGATGCCATTGTGAATTTGTGATGGACAATCGTCAAGAAACTATTCAATACAGGTATACAGCTCTTTCCTTGAAAGATGGCTGCTCAGTGGCCCATGTGGCCCAGTGCTGAACATTCAGGCCGGCGGGGGGTTTTATCCCCCATCCTGCACCTGGCCCCGCCTCTACTTCACTATTGCCAGGTAGCTCATCCCTGCTCCTTCACCAGCCTCCGACGCTTATACTTGCCCCGTCCCTTTGACCAGCCTTTTGCATGGGGTCCACGCTCATGTTCGGCATCCAGTCGGTGGGCGATGGGGCTACAGTGGCGAGCAGTGGCCACTAGTGGCCATCTTCTCCAGGCGGAGACGACGACGGCTGCAGATCCGAGCTCGGCATGCACCTGCGGGGAAGGTCCAGATCTGGTGGCCATCTCCTTCCTGCAGCCAACAGCGGCGTGGCTAGGCGAATGGATCTCGGCACCAACCTCCCTCTCACTCTACCTCTGGCTGCCCTCTCCATCTCTCGATGGCGCATGCCAGCACTGCTGGGGAAACGGGGTGGCAGCGGCAGCACATAAGACATGGCGTTGCTAGCGCGCCTCTCACACGAATATGTCTCCTTCTCTCCTCCCCGGCCAAATCTTGCTGCTGGCAGCGCCAAGTCGCCGAATATCAAGTGGTGGTGCCTGGTGTGGTGGCCCAAGACCTAGATCCAGGGCCAAAGTAGTCTGGGCTATAGGCTTTCGCCTTTTTTGTTTTCTCCTCTGATCTATCGTGGCGGGCAATGGATGCCTGCCTCCATGTTCTCCTTATTTACACCGTGATGTTCTGTCCACGACAGACGCATTTACCTGCTGCGAAAAATCCAAAGTGCCTGCCATGGAAATTCTTTTCCATAGTACTAAGTCACCTGGACGACGATGTTACTGACAAAACCGGTGCCGTGACAGCCAATCAGTAGGCGTGCAGTGCACCTGCCATGTCCCTCCACGTGATCGCCAACATCCGCATGGTGGACGTCATGTACCTCCACGGCTCCACGTATGGCAGCCATTGACTCCTTCTCCTAAACATTGGCTCGATATATGACCTATGTACATAATATAAATAGTAAAGCTTAAATGAGACAGACATACAAACTCCTGTCAATGACTCGAGTACTTTTATGAAGGTGTCGAGAAGCTCACGCTTCCCTAGTCCTCCATGGAGTCTCTGTCAAGGATGCCATTGCCACTAGGGTTAAGCGCCTACTTGAGTGACTCCTCGGATAGTCCTAGGCTTTCCCTATGCACAACTACACTCTCCACCCAAAACTCCATCGGTCTCATTCCGTCTTGTACACTTGTGGTTGCCGCGCCACAAATGCGGCGCTCCTCCTAGTATAACAATGGTATGTGCAAAGCACCGAGATTGAGTACCGAAGTACGAGGTATGCCAACCTCACTAACACTAGGTCTAAACCTAAAGCAAGCATTTTTCACAATGGTCTAACGTCTAAACACTTCACAAAGCACCTAGAGTGTAGGATGGATCATGTTAGCATGATTGAACACTCGAGCAAAGGCTAGCACACACGAGGTTGCACACATCCTATCAAGCAACATATTCTTTGCATAGAAAACTCAATAACACTGCCCAAAATGAGATACTCAAGAACTTGAGGAAGGCGTATTGGGGAGATACATGCATGCGAAGGTTGTTCTATGGTCGGCAAAGTCACCTAGAACGCCGTCAACCAAGAACTCAGCCGAATCTCATGAAGAGATGCACCAACCAAGAATGTAGCCGAATCCACCGAACAACATGGGATTGGAGAAGTTTAGCAAAAAAGATAATAGATTTATTACTATGAGATGATTGGCCATTGGATGTCTCACATGTACTCCCTCTGTCCTAGAATAAAGAGCATTCTAGCTATTTTTAGACAAAATAAAGGAGATGGCAATAGACGCATGTACCCCTCACTTACCTTCCTAATATATTAAAATCTGATTTTATTCTGCATGATTAAAGGGTGAATTCTTTGTCTTTATACAAAATATAGCAGGCAAATGAGTTACCTTCTTTGTAAAATATAATCACGTACTCATGTTTATGTAAATATTATCTTCTTGTTCCTCAAATGTATTGTATTTAGGACAACTCCTAAAGGTTAGAATAATTTTTATTCCAGGACGGAGGGAGTACCTTATATTATTTTATATATAGAATGAGTGGTCTTATCCCAATCATGACACTATTTTTTATCGTTTCATAGATTTTTTTAGATTTTTTTTAGTAGAAGATTTTTTTAGATTGGAGTAATAAATATGTCATGGGCCAATTCTAAAATTTACGTAAGCCCAATTTAATTGTGAACACCAAAGCACTGAAATCCAGTCAAGCGCAGCCGCACGGCGGCGAGGCGGCTATCAGGCAAACCTAACCACCGGCGGTAGACTCTAAGACTCCGTTTCGGCTTCGGCGGTCCATCCGGGGGTTCCACTGCGCTTGCTTGGTTGGATCCGCGCTTCGCTTTTTCTTATTTGGTTGGATCCGCGCAAGCACAAGTGCAAAAATTCGTTTTTATTTTCCGGCGATTCCATTGCAGATCGGCCGTTACCAGCATCATCTATGGCTGTGGCTATGGCTTCGTCGACTCTACGCTCTGGGACAGAAGTAGAAACTGGGGTAGCCGTGCTACCTAGCGACGTGATCTACGAGATCCTGATCCGCCTTCCAGCCGAGGAGCTCTGCCGCCTCCGTGTCGTCTGTCAGACGTGGGAATCCCTTCTCTCCGATGCGCAATTCATCGCCGCTCATGCTTCCCGCTGTCAACGTCCGCTCATCGTCGCAGGCCACGGCAAGTCATATCTTGATGATGGTATCCTTTGCCGCATCATGGACCTCTCTGGCCGGATCATCAAGCAGATCCGCTCGAAAAAGGGCGAGTGGCTGATATCCACCCAGTGCAACCTCGCTTGCATTGCAAACGGGACCGCCAAGCGCCGCGCAGCTTGCTCAACCTAGCCACCGGAGAGAGATTTTCCTTGCCTATACGATTGTCCCCGGAACACATGCCGTGGATGTTCTGCTTCTCGAATCATAAGGTTTCTGTTGCATTCGGTCAGGTTCCCTCGACGGGGGAGTTCAAGTTGGTTCGTGTGATTGATAAGGCCTTTGACGAGATCCCCTACCCCCGTGAACAGCTTTGTGAGGTCTTCACACACGGTGGCGGTAGGGCCAGTAGGGGTGCTCGGTGGCAAGGGAAGAAGGCCGCTCAGGATCGTGTTAATATGAGGCCTCTGAGCAGAGTGGTGATTGAAGGAGTTGTGTATTTTCTCTTGGACGAGTATGTGGGCAGCCAAGACGATGTTCGACCAAAAGGCATTGCATCCTTTGACCTGCTAATAGAAGAGTGGAGGGCAATTCTGCGAGGACCTGTATCCATACTTGCGAGAAATAGATATGGCAACAGTCTTTCTCTGGCTGGCCTTGATGGATCATTAGTTCTGGTCCATTGTAGTCCTGCATATGTTTCAATGGACCTCTGGCTTCTGATGGATTTGAAAAAGGGCATATGGGTCAAACAACATACTGTTGAAGTCAATTTGAGTGTCCATGTTGATTTCTTTGCATATCCTTTGGTGATACTGAAGAATGGGAATATAGTTATTTATATTGGATCTAAACAGTTACTGAGGATTTATAATCCAAGGACCAACACTTATACTGTTTGTCTTTTAGCTTCTTCTTCTCTTCTCGCCCTTCGGCGTGTTTTTCTTCTTTTTTTCCCCTTTGTTTTGCCTTGTAAAACTTTGTCAGCTTGAATAAATTCCTGCCGGGGCTTTTGCCCCTCCAATTCTTTCAAAAAAAAAAAAAAGATGGTGTCTCGTGTCCCTCACATGGAATTGGTTTGTACACGGGAAACCTTTTGGGTGTAGCAGATGATGCTATTTAATGATCGAGGTGAGTATTGCAATTGCTTGCTCTTTTAGTATATGTTTGGATACATTCGGCGAAAAGCTGGTGGATTATAGATTGTTATCTGTGCTTCGTTCTGTGGTTTTGACTTTTTAAACAACATTTAAGCAATTCTATGTATATTGTGGTAAAATATTGAGGTTGCATATAACTGTCCCCCATAATGTACTTTCTGCATTTTCTATCATGAATTTGAGTTCGCATCAACACTATTCTCCATCATGAATTGTATAAAGTACTTATTTTGATTTAGCTAATAACTGGATGGAAAGATGTCATGGCAACAATTTCTTTTGAAAATGCATGCAAAATTTCTTCTGAATACCGCCGCAGCAAAAAAGGATATATAATAGAAGAGTTGTCTAGTCTTATCATGTTGCATAAGAATGCTACAAATTGTAGCATGTACTGCAAAAATTATAAAAATTATATGGAATAGAAATCTTGTTCAGGAAAAATGTTAGGTTTATGACCCACTGTCTGAAGGAGAATGTTATGGTCCACCATCAGACATGGTAAAGTAAGATCTTAAACTTTTTTGTTTTTACAATGTAGTCACTTTATTAATCGATATAACCTTAATGAGCAACCAACCTCATGACAAGTGGAAAACTTTCTGTAAAAAATGTCCTCAGAACAATACCTTTTAAAATGAAGGCATTTTATTACTTGATTTGATTTTATCAGAATGAGGCCACACAATTCGATAACAAGCGGACAAGACCCCGCGAAAAAATCACCTTACAGATTGTCACTCACTTTTCACAGCTAAATACGGTCGCCCGAGTTTCTCCATTAAAAATAAATGTATGAAATACTGCATCAAAGTATAATAAGGAACAAACATTATTGTCAGCAATTATGGAAATACCCTATAGGAACTAATAGCACAACCATATGTAAGGATCGGCGGCTCGCCGTCCTTGGAACACTCGATGCCGGCGATGCCCGGCGGCGCGGTGACCGCGCTCTGGAACACGAGTTTGGAAAGAATAGAAAACGCGAGATTTGGGGGATATGTTTTAGCTGCCAACCGCAGCCTTGCCTGAGGCAATCTTTGATTTATATATGGCTCGACCGAGATCCCCGCCACCGTTTGTTGCTGCGAGATACGCCCTTATCTTTGGAACGTCCTCGCGACAAGCACGTCATACAACCGATGGCGGAGCTGAGCCTTCAGATGCGGTCACGACGCAGGGTGTGCAAGTCTCCACCTCTGCCCGCGATTCTACGCTTACATAAACATGTTCATGCACCTAAACAACGAACTAATGCAGCTAAACATGGATACAATTGTTCTGACACGATTATGAGAGCTCCTGCTCCAACATTCCACCCCCTAATCGTGACAGATACTCACCACACCCAGCTTCTGACGCATCTCGATGAACTTGACTCTTCCCAACGGCTTGGTCAGAACATCTGCTAACTGTCTGTCAGTGCCAATGTGCTGTACTTCTGCAATACCATCACTAACACACTCTCTGATGAAATGATAACGTGTGTCAATGTGTTTGCTTCATTCATGGTAAACTGGGTTCTTGCCTAGCTCGATTGCAGACTTGCTATCCATCAGAAGCCTGAAACTCTGAACTTGTTCACCTGTCAGATCAGCTATGAGCCTGGACAGCCAAACACCTTGGCATGCTGCTGATGCTGCTGCTATGTATTCGGCTTCACAACTTGACAGTGAAACAACCCTCTGCTTGTGTGATGACCATGTCACCACATTATCATTCAGGAAGAACAAAATCCCTGTGGTGCTTTTCCTCTTCTCCATGTCATCTGCATGGTCACTATCAGAGTAACCTAGGAGCTTTATTCCTGAAACAGGTTTCTTCTCAAACTTGCAGCCATAGTCAGGAGTACCAGCAGCATATCTTACAATTCTCTTAACTGCTGCCCAATGTTCAGAAGTAGGAGACTCCATGAATCTACTCACCATCCCTACTGCAAAAGCTATGTCAGGCCTGGTGTTCACCAGATATCTCAAACTTCCAACTATACTCCTGTACTTGGTCACATCTCTTGCTAGATCAGGCTTCCCAGGGAGTAGCTTGCAATTCTGCTCCATTGGAGTATCCACAGAGTTGCAGCCTATCATTCCACACTGATCAACAACCTTGATGGCATAGGCTCTCTGACAAATAGTAATCTGCCCAGGCCTTTTTTTACCTCCATGCCCAAGTAGTAACTCAACAAGCCAAGATCACTCATGCTGAATGTCTTGCTCATCTAAGATTTGAACTCAGCAATATTGTTTCTGTCAGGGCCACATATGATGAGGTCATCCACATATACTCCAAGCAGCAACAGTGAACTGCCACTACCCTTCTTGTACACCGCATGTTCTTCCTCACTCCCGACAAAACCCAACTTCTGCAGTTCGAGTCCAACTTGGCATTCCAAGCTCGGGTGCCTGCTTCAGCCCATAAAGAGCCTTTTTCAATCTTAGCACCTTGCCCGGATACTTTGGATTCGAAAACCCGGAGGTTGATGGACATAAACTTCTTCCGACAAAGCACACCATTCAAAAATGCAGATTTTACATCCATATGATGCACTTCCCAGCTGCCTTGTGTTGCCAGAGCCAAAATCAATCTTACTGTCTCCAGTCTTGCAACAGGAGCAAAGACTTCTTCATAATCCACCCCCTGTTTCTGAGCATACCCTTTTGCCACCAATCTTGCTTTGTGTTTTTGAATGGTTCCCTCAGGATCCCTCTTCACTTTATACACCCATTTCAGCCCAATTGCTCTCTGCCCTTTTGGCAGATCAGCATAGCACCATGTATCATTCTCCTTAATTTACTTGAGTTCAGATTTCATTGCAACAACCCAGCACTCTTCTTCTAAAGCATCATCCACACCCATAGGTTCATCTGCAGCTAGCAGGCACAGGCCACTATATTCATAGTCATGCTGAACCTCGGTGTGGTCAAATAGATCATTCAGAGTCCTATACCTTGGTACCCTTTCCCCTGAATTATCTGGATCTTGACTAGGTGGCGTTGCAAAGTTGTGATGTGGACCTTGCACTGACCCTGGAGAGTGTTGTGGAGTTCCCACAATTCCCTGCTGATCAGCCAATATTCCACCACCTGAATCTGCTGCAATCTGATCACCTGCTATGGCTGCATTGTCTGTTGTCAGAAAATCGTCAGACTCATAATGCACCACGAAGCTGTCAGGTGACTGCTCTGCTGAAACATCTCCTGTCTTGTTCCAATCCCAGGGCTGTCCTTCATAAAAAATGACATCTCTACTGACCACCAGCCGTCGAGTAGAGGGATCAAAGAATCTATAGCCCTTTGTGCCTGACTCATAGCCAATAAACACCATTTTGGACGATCTGTCTGACAGTTTCTTCAGACCAGGACCAACATGTTTCACATAAGCCATGCAACCAAAAATCTTCAAGTGGCTCACCTTCGGTTTCTTGCCATGCCACACTTCAAAAGGAGTCTTGTTGTCCAAAGCTTTGGTGGGTGATCTGTTTAACAGATAGACTGCAGTTGATACTACTTCACCCCAAAACTCAGGTGGCATCTGCATAGTTTTCAGCAGACACCTAGCCATCTCCACCACAGACTGGTTCCTTCTCTCCACCACGCCATTCTGCTGTGGAGTGTAAGGGGTTGTAGTGTAGTGCTTGATCCCTCCTTCAGAGCAAAATACAGAGAACAGATGAGAATTAAACTCTCCCCCCTATCTGTTCTCAGTGCCTTCATCTTGCCATCAGATTCAGTTTCTGCCCTGAGCTTGATCTTCTTGAAACATTCAAGGGCTTGATCCTTTGTCTTGAGCAACTCTACCCACATATACCTGCTGTGATCATCCACCACCAACAATGTTGTTCTAAGGCAGAACCTTAGAACCCCCTCCGGTGGTAAACCCGAATCAACTCACGGAATGATGCTGAATCTACCTATGAAATGGTGCACGGAACACAAAATGGAATGTAGAACACAAGCTCAATGCTTTCCATTCTATTCTGATCCTTTGTACAGTCCCATCAGGGCAATATTTATAGGCACCCGTAGGCTTTTACAAGACCAAAGTGCACTTGGGCCGCTTCTCCTGAGTCCTCCTGCTGGTTGGTAGCGAGGGCGTAATAGTCTTCTTGATGCTTTTCCAGGTTGCAGGCCGAATGGCCGACAACACCAGGCCCACAAAGCAGCGAGTAGTCCACACGGGAGCAGCAGCGTGACATCCCTGCACAAGTAAAATATCCGCCAGCCACCCGGTGCTGATTCAGTTAGGGCACCGAAGCCCCCCTTGCATGGTTGCTTCGGCAACCTTACCCATGGGCGGGCCGGACCATCAGTTCACCATCAGCCAATGTAGATGACCGAATCATCTCGGTAGCTGATTCGGTTACCTGACCGAATCATCTCGGTAGCTGATTCGGTTGCCTGACCGAATCGACATTTCGTCACTTCAGCGGGACGGGGTGCCCAAGTCCCGGTTGTCACCCAACCGTAGCCCCTCAGCGACAACCGAAATGAATGTAATCAATTTTGGCTGCCGCTGATCGATAGATGATAACCGAAATACCTAGCGCCGTCACGCGAGGAGGACGATTTTTTTTGGGCGCGGCCTCGGGGTGCGTGACCGACGCGACGGTTCGCCTGACCGCCGGTTGGCCCACCGTGGGGGGCTATAAAAGGCCCTCGTAAGCCGCCAGCGGTCACTTTTGCCGCCGCCCGCACTCGAGCCCCTGCTGTGAATTCGGTTGCCTGCTGCTAATTTGGTCGATCGATTCGGTACCCCGACCGAAACGGCGCTTCGGTTCGCTCGCTCCCCTGCCGCCAATTCGGTGCACTTGGCCGAAATGTTGCTTCGGCTCGCTAGCTCCTTGAAGCCGCGCTGAATTCGTTCTCCCGCCGATTCACGCTTTTGGTTTCCTTCTAGGTGAGGACTTACTGCTTTTTATTTCTTTGCTGACTAAGATAGCCGAAACAACCTTAATTTCCTATTCGGTGTATGTGATGTTCTGTGTTTTCTTGTTTTAATTCACTGTTTTTCCTTTTTATAGTCTCGGTGGGTTTTTTCCTTCTATATTGCTAACATGTCAAGGGTTCCGTCTAGCGCTGACAATTCGGTTACTGATGCCGAATCGGGTGATCGCTCAGCTTCGACTTCTGAATCATCTTCTGGGTCCAGTTCCAGTGAAACCAGTGGGCAGAATATTCCACCTGGAAAGAGGCCAATGCCACTTAGAGCCATTGTACCCGAATCTGTCCATGAATCTGATGAGACTGAATCAGATGAAGAAGAAGAAGTGGACAAGTATGTTGAGTGCTTTGACTCATCAGAGGGTGAAAAGGAAGCTCGTGCTGCTTCGGGTAAGGATGAGGGGAGTTCGGCTCCTCTTGCCGAAGAGGTAGCTGAATCTGCTCCTGCCCGACCACCGAGGCCACCAAGAGGACCTAGACACACCGGTTGGTCATGCCGCCTTGACCGATCCAAATCCACAGTCAGTATGCTAAACTGATACTATACCAAGAGGACCTAGACACACCGGTTTTGTGCCAGCGAGATGGTGTTTTGACTGCTGCTGAACGAATCCGAAGCCGATCTCCTGGGACAGAGGAATACCCAATGCCTAAACCCACCGAAGCTCTCGTGTTCAGGGATTACTTTAGGGCTGGGCTTCACTTCCCCATTGAGGGTTTTGTCGGAGAAGTTTTGAATGCTTTTAACTTGCAGATTCACCATCTAACGCCGAATGCTATAGTGCGTCTCAGCTGCTATGCAATGGCACAAAAGATGATGGGTAGCGAACTGAGTGTGCCGGTGTTCACTCAGCATTATGAAACTCAGTTGTACTCTACTTATGGAACCAATGACGCCGGGACCAAAGAACTTCGGTTGGAAGTGGGATCTTATAATTTTGTCCCTGCCCGAGGCAACAAGGCCTCCTGCATAGTTCCGACCTTCAAGAACAAGTGGCAGGACTGGAAGAAGCATTGGTTTTACTACCGTGTATGTGAAGATGCCGATGTGGCGCTTGCTGAAGAACAAGGTCAACTGAAGGCTCACCCTTTGATTTCTGTTATGACTCAGATGGAAGGGCTCATTTCGGCTCTAGAAATGATTATGGGGCCACTTGACAATGCAGCAGCCGAATCATATCGACAGACTGTCAAAAGGCAAACCAGCCGAGACCTAGTTGAAGAGATGCTCTCTCTTGGTAAATGGCCACTCTGCACTAGCATGAAGTTTGATGGTTTTACATATCACCAAGGGTACCGAGGACCTTCGGTCAATCTGGTTCAGCCACCTGGCTATGATTCAAGCTCTGATTTTGTGAGAGAGATGGAAAGAGCTAATCAGCTCTGTGATCCCTATAATGACAAAGAGCACGATTTGAGCATGTCCAAGCTTGGTTCCCTTCGACGTCTTAACCGAATTTGGGAACGCATGAATGTTGAATACCCTGAGTGGCTTCCTCCGATCAGGAGGCAGAGGGGTGAAGCTGCTGTTGGTCCATCTGATTCGGCCCCGCAACCGAATGTGGCACGTGGTCGTGGAAGGGGCTGGTCTCAAGGCCGTGGCGCTCAAAATCCGCGCGGTACGCGCCAAGCCGAAGCTCAAAGGTGCCGTCAAATCGGTCGGCAATCTCGGCCCCGAGAGACTGGAGACGTTCGGGTATGTCGATTGCTTGCCAAGAGGGAATGGGTGAAACCCATAAAGCAAAGCCGCAACCAAGTTATTAACACACGCGAAGCTGATTCGGTTGTTTCTGGCCATACGGTAGAAAGACTTAGCTTTGGATTCTAACTTGCAGCTTTTTGCACAGCTAACTTGTTATAGTTGCTTTATGTGTTAACGTTGTATTCGGCTTGTACTGATTCGGTTTGCTTCTTTAGTGTGTAGGAGTTTGACGAATCAAGCGAGGAAACTTCCTCAATGGCTGGCGGTAAAATGAGGAGCGCCCGTGATCTGGCGATCAATGACCTGTCGACTATGAGCAGTTTCAAGATGACTTCCAAGAAAAGGAAGACTCGGGACGAAGCCACTTCGGCTCGCTCCTCGCAGCTTCGGCCCAGGGGGCCTACCAGCAGGCTCAGCCTTGGAGCCCCTGCTGAAGCTGCCACGCGAATGGTCAAAACGACTGCGCAAGCCACTTCGGGCATTGTGGTGGAAGCTCGTGGCGGGCCCCGCACTGACGCTTCAATTACTCGTCGTCCTGGTAAGTCTCGGTTTCATGCCGAATCAACGTGCATGACTCCCGAGATGTCCCAAAATGTGTTATTCGGCAAGGGGTTTGTTTCCCTTGATCCGTCTAGTTTTCGATTTGGTCGTATGAAGGTGTATTCGGGCTCTTGTTCTCCTGATGAACATAGCCCTGACAGGGAAGAGACTTATGAACTCACTCGTGCTTTAGGAGTTGACTCTGACACCCGTTTGGTGGTGCATGTGGACCCCCGTGAAGCGGGCATTCTGCCTTCACCAGCTGTTCTGGCCTTCGGCCATGAATGTGGCTCATCTTTTTCGGCCAGCCAGACTGAACAAGCCCTGCTGGGGATAGACCGGAATGAACTGCTTTCGGCAGTGAACTTCCATGCTATTTCGGTAAGCACGCCGAATCACCAGTTTACTTGTTTTCTTACTTAGAATTTTTACAAGCATGGTGTTGACGGTAGATAACTCCTATTTTTAACCGTCAACTAGACATGAAAAAGGACCTAAATATAATTACCATATAGATATAGGGCTTACACTAACGGAATTCCATGAGTTTTGGTGAATGTCTGTTTCTGCAGGGTGTCAGCTGAAAATACCCAAGGAAGGCCCACATGTCAGGTTTACATAGAGATAATCGGGAACCGGTGAAAATTCTGTAATCTAGAAGGTTCGAGAAGGCTCTGGACCAAACGGGAGCCCGAACCGGCTCGGTGGAGGGGCGGCCGCCTCTACCCTAGGGTCGGCCGCCCCGTGACCTCAGCCAATCAGCGTCAGCCTCGCGGATCCCTGTTCCACCGCCTTTGAGGATGAATAAAAATCGTCCATTTAGGTCGGTTTGATCCGAGGGCTGTGGTGGATCCTAGAGGGCTATATAAACAGGGCCCCTGGCCCCTGGAGGAGGCATCCCTTGAAACCCTAATTCATTATTTCCAGAGAGGATCAAGTGAGGGGGTCCCTTGAATGGATCTCCTCCCTAGAGCCTAGCATTCAGGATAGATAGAGAGAGTATAGGGTGGAGGTAGAGTTGGAGGAAGCCCGGCATGTCGGTGTCTCCTCTCCGGTTGTACCGCGGGATCAAGTCTCCTAACCCGAGGCTTGGTTCTAGGATCATTCCGCAATTCAACTTCTAATACTAGTAAGTTCTTGTTATTATTGCTCTTTGGTTTACGAGTTTACTTTATTCGCTTCCGGTTGGGAATAGAGTAATCGTTCATAGCGTAAGCGTGGTGCTTGGGCTAGGTTCACTCATAGATGCTCCCTATCTGGCCGGAAATGTGGTAGTATCGAGGGAAGTGACAATCCCTTTGTTACCTTTGTAGCCCACTTCCCGTCAGTAGGTAAGGTAGGTCCAAAAGTGCTAGGTTAAGCATCCTTTGTGGTGTCTTTTCTTAGGTGCTCCCATAGAGTAGTAGTTGCAAAGCTTGCCATAGGTTGGAAGAAGACTGTGGTAGTAATCCTCTCTATATCGCTCATTACCTTGTTTGTAGCTCAGGGGTTAGGTATAGACTTGGGTTAGTCAGATGCACGTTTTCTCCTAGCGGATAAATAAATAACGTACTCTGGAATATCTCCCGGGTGAAGTGCTCACCGATATCCGTGCGCTTGCGGATTATTTCTCTTTGATTCTTTCGTGTGCGTATCTAGTATCAACACATGGTTGTTTGTTTTATGTGCTCGCAGGCTTCGGTTCTATCTGGTGCACTGGTGAAGCAGGGCCATGCAACTCTTGCCCATGCCGAAAAACAGCTTCATCTTCGGGAGAAGGATGTTAAGAGGCTAGAGACCAAGCTGGCGGACACCGAAAGCCTTCTAACCCAGGAGGTTGGGAAAACTGAAGCGGCCCTAGAAGCCCAAAAGCAAGCAGAAGCCACTCTAGAGACTCAGAAGCAACTTGAACGTGATGCGCGCCGCGAGGCCGAAAGGGCTCAGGCTGCCGAGCGCACCATTGGTGAGAAGCTTGATGAGCTGGCCCTTATTTTCCGCTGAGTGCTTAACGGCGTTGGAGGAGACTGCGAGGTTCCTGCCGGTACAGAATCAGCTTTGGAGAAGATTTGGTTCTTGAACCAGGAACTATCCTAGCTCGATTACGCTATTCAACTGGGCCATGAGTATGCTGGCTTCGAAACTGCACATGCCCTGATGAAATCGGTGAAGGAGGAAGGCTGCAATCACTTCGCTAGGGCAACATCCTTTGAAAACGCGATGAGCTATTGGAAACCTGATGGGGATGTTCAGGCTGCCGCCAAGAAGTGTTTCTTTGACGGCTTCTGGACCGAAGCCGGCGGGCGTGACTTGGCGCTACTTCGGGCCGCGTATGCTTGTGCCAGGGTAAATAATCCTATTGCACTTAAGCACTCGTTCTGTTGTGCTTATTCGATTGTTATTACCGAATTGAACATATCTTATGTTGTTGTATGCAGGTCCCAGTGAGAAACTTGCTATCAAAGCCAGGGTTGAAGCCTACATAGAGGAGCACGATGCGCGGGAAGGTTCCCCTGCCGTGCGTACTCCGGTGGACACCCCCGAAGCCCCTCACGCTGCTACCGAAGAGCCCATCCCTGAAGAACAAGCACTCGGCACTCAAGAAGGTGGAGTGGGAGCTGCGTCTGCTTCGGTTGCCGACCCTCATCAGGCCCCTGCTTTAACCCCCTCTGCATCGACCCCTGGAGTTTGAACCACATGTAGGTGGTGGTGAAGATACATTAAGTTGTTTATTAAACTTGCGTACTTTTGAGGCCAGCATGTTGGTCGGATCTGGGTTTGCTGTAATGATACACAGTTTGAACTCTGCATGTTGCTTCGGTTGTATAACCGAATCGCCATCGGATTTCACTTATGCATCACGGTATTTTCGTAACCGAGTGCGTGATAACTTAACCGTCGTGAACTCATCGATTTGTGAACTGCTTTGACGCCCTTCGGTCTTCGTGCCGAATTGATGTATGCTTTGGAAAGCGCCGTCCCGCCCCGTCTTTTTAGACCGAAGGGCGGTTTGCTGCTTATCTTTGCATGTAGCTTCAGTATTGTAGCCGAATCGCCACCAGGCGGTAATTATGCACTGGGGGGTTTTCGTGACCGAATGCACGCCGGTTTGAGTGGGTTAAATTTGTCAAGTAATGGGCTGCTTTAATGCCCTTCGGTCTTTATACCGAATTAAGTATACTTGAAAAGCGCCGTCCCGCCCCGTCTTTTTAGACCGAAGGGCTGTATTCTGCTTGGGTTTGCAAGAGTTATTCAGTTATTGCACCGAAGTATGCCCTTGGTGAGAGTGACTCAGTCGTTCTACCGAAATTGCTGCATGATGTTGTTGCCAACTTACACGAGTAATTCGGTAGACTTACCATTTGTTCCGCCCCGTCTTTTTGGACTGGTGGATTGATGTTAAATGAGGATATAACATAGCTTTTCTTTGTATTTTCTTGTTATAAATTTGCCAACAATGGTTGTTACAATTATTAAGTGCTCTGTAGCGCTATTTTTGGAGCACACATCACCTCCCAGAATAGCTTCGGTCAGGCTGGGTTCTGGCTGTGACCTTGCAATTTGTTGGTAGGATGCAGAAACCCGTGGCGGGTGTCTTGGTGTAGAATGCACGTTATTAGTTGGTACATCATGTTCCAACGCCACCCGCTGTTCTGGATGAGGAGTTTTTGGTGCCGAAATAAACCAAGCTCACAGATGGAGAAGCTCTCGTGGCGGGTGATGTCGACCGAAACATGTCGGGTGTTGGATTCGGTAGGGTAACCGAATCTTTCCAGCCGGATCCCGATGCTGATATCGCACTGCGTTGTACCATGATTCATGGAAACTACGCTAGGTTTCCACCTCACCATTAGTTGGCACATGGTCATGCAGGACAGAACGTGGTGAAAAGCAAATGCTTTTCAACCGTTTGCTTGGAGGGAACCGGGTCTGACCTTGGGACTAAGACCGCTGAAGTATATCCTGCGAGGACCGAATTGGTCTTGCCAGGAACACTGAAACCAAATGCGGTATTTCTCTTTGCTATCCGAATGCGCTCTTTCCTGAGGCCTCTTATGCCTATTTGGCAGTGGATTGAAAGACTTTGTAATCAACGCTTTCCTCGTGTTTGAGGCAAAACAACCTTGATGGGATGGCTTGTGGGGAGGTTTAGGTGCCCTTATATAGGCTGATGTGCCCATAGAGCTCATAAATATGCTGAACCACCTTGGTTATTAAATTTTGACAACTACTTTTGTCATTTATTAAGCTTGCTGCTGTGCACATGCCTGTGTGCTGAGTGTGTTTCCTGCTGTTTTAGCAGGTTTTGGTTGCTTGCAACCTTTTTGATTCGTTGCCAAATATATGGACAGGTGTTTGTTGCCTGACCGTTTTCGGTATTTGCACAACTTCTATTGCTGCATTTTTGCGCAACATAGTCATACAGGTAAATATACACACGATTCTGTGTGTTGGGAGTATCTCCTGCTATTTTTGCACGAGTTCCCAGCCTTTTCTGGCTTTAGAGGTTGCTTGCAACCTTTGGATTCGGTCCCGAATATGCGTACAAGCATTTTTCCCTGAGCATATTCGGTGAATATGTAACAGATATGAATACATTTCCGCGCAGAATAACCATAATGAAAATTTAACTTATTACATGGGATGCCTCATTAAAAAACCTCAGTGAGGAAAAAGAGTGCATAGCCCCGAATGTCTTTATGTAAAAGTGCCAAACTTGCATAAAATTAAATTGTTCCAACTCCCTTTTCCGCAGCACGGCATTATGGATAGAATCGGCGCAGATTGTCTGCATTCCACGTTGTTGACGGTCGGTAACTCATAAAATTAACCATCAACTTAGCATGCAAATGGACCTATTCATAAATACTTGATAGATATATGGTTACCACCGACGTAATTCCACAAGTTTTGGTGAATATCTATTTTCGCAGGTGACAATTGAAAACTACCCAAGATGGTCCACATGTCGGATTTACATAGAGAGAAAGACCGAATGGGTGAAAAAGTATAATCTAGAAGACTCCAGAAGGTGACACCTGAAGCCTGGGGCCCACCTGGCATTGGCCAGAGGCGGCCGCCCCAAGCTCAGAGTCGGCCGCCCCTCCACCTGGACCAATCAAGTGGAGGCTCGCGGATCCTACCTCCACCGACTTTGAAGATGAATAATAATAATCGTCCATTTAGGTCGGTTTGATCCGAGGGCTGTGGTGCATCCTAGGGGGCTATATAAGCAGAGCCCCTGGCCCCTGGGTGAAACCCTAATTCATTCTCCAATTCATTCCAGACTTCAGAATCCAGAGAGAGAGAATTAGATAGAGAAGGGTCCCTCGAATGGATCTATCTCTATAGGGTATTAGTATCAAGAGAGATTAAGAGAGTATAGAGTGGAGCTAGATTTGGAGGAAGCCCGGCCTGTCGGTGTCTCCTCTCCAGTGTACCTGCGGGATCAAGTCTCCTAACCCGAGGCTTGGTTTCAGGATCATTCGGCAATTCAACTTCTAATACTAGTAAGTTCGTTGTTATTATTGTTCTTTGGTTTACAAGTTTACTTTATTCGCTTCGCATTGGGAATAGAGTAATCGTTCTTTAGCATAAGCATGGTGCTTAGGCTAGGTTCACTTGTAGATGCTCCCTATTCGGCCGGAACCGTGGTAGTAGTGAGGAAAGTGACAATCCCTTTATTACCTTTGTAATCCACTTCCCGTTGGTAGGTAAGGTAGGTCCTTTGTGCCCGGTTTAGCATCCTCTGTGGTGTCTTTTCCTCAGGTACCCCCTTAGAACAATAGTCTCAAAGCTTGCCATAGGTTAGAAGAAGACTGACGAAGGAGTTCTCTCTATATCGCTTAATTCTCACTTGACTAGCAGCCCAGGGGTAGTAGTAAAGATCGGGTTAGTCTATTGCACGTTTTCTCCTAGCGGATAAAAACAAATACGATACTCAGGACTTATCTCCTGGGTGAAGTGCTCACCGATATACGTGCGCTTGCGGATTATTTCTCTTTGATTCTTTCGTGTGCGTATCTAGTCACAACAAGCATTTCTGGCGCCGTTGCCGGGGAGAAAGACGGTCTGCTTAGATAACCTAAATCTTGCTCTACCTTGTACCTGTACTTTTACTTTTTTCTGTCACTTTACTTTCCCGTACATTTTATCTTTTTCTATCCTTATGGATAATTCAAATTCCATTCCTATCTTTCAATTTTCTGCACCCACGGAGACCAGCCTAGTGCCACATGAGTCATCACAACCTATCCAAACACCTAGCTATAGGCTGAGTCCGTTTTTGATTGCATTGGTCCAAAGCCTATCCTTTTCAGGAGAAGGAGACAAAAACCCTTACCTTCACATTAGAGACTTTGAGCAAACATGTGACTTTCTTCGCATAGAGGGCATGTCCGACAAAACCCTCCGTTGGAAGCTATTTCCTTTCTCATTAAAGGGAAAAGCTAGACAATGGTATGATAAAGTTGTAGGTAAGCAACAAGGGGATTGGGGATCCTTACGTTTGAAAGGTCCTAGATGGCTAGAGGGGGTGAATAGCCTATAAAAATTTCTACAAACTCACTAAGCAAACTTCGTTAGATACACAAACGGCGGAAAGCAAGTTATGCTTAGCCTACTAGATGTTGCAAGCCTCCTATCCAAGCAATTCTAGTAGGTGATCACTAGTACACACAAAAGCTACCACTAGTGATCAAGAGTTCTACCCACGGGATTTAGTCTACACAAGAAGTGGTTCCCGACCGACCACACAAGCAATTCTACCCACGGGATTTAGTCTACACAAGATGTGGTTCCCGACCGACCACGCAAGCAATTCTACTTTGCAAGAATGTAATCAAAGTAATACAAGAGAGGGTAGGAGCTTGTTATACCGACGTGTCGAGTCGAGGTTGCCAATCACCAAGGAGATGAACAATCAATCACAATCGGCAACACACAAAGGATGATGACCAATCACCGGGAGACAAGATGAACACAATGATTTATCCCCGGATGTTCACTTGGGCACCGCCAAGCTACGTCACCCGTTGTGTCGACCAACACCTAGATGGTTCCTCGGTGTGACCCTCAAGTCACTAGCCCCTCAAGGCTCGCCCCGCAAGGCACCGCAAGACACCACTCACAAGCGAGGTACTCAACGACACGCGCAATCCACTAGGATGCTCTTCGTGATCCCGACGAGGTGAGCTCAAACCTCTCACAATCAACCGAAGGTGGCCAAGAACAACCACCTTCTCTTGCCAACGCCTCCAACAATCTCCAAGCCGGCTAGGAGCGGTACTCTCCAAGAGTAACAAGAAATCCACCGGCTAAACCACCCACAAGTGCCACTAGATGCCCTCAAGCAATGCAATGCACTAGGTGATCTCTCAATCTCACTTTGGATTCACAATCAAGCAAGAGAGATGAGAGGGAGAGTGTTTCTTCAGCTCAAAGGATGAATGAATGAGTTGGGAGAGCCAAGAGAGAGAGCCAAGCCCGGCCTCCCGTCTATTTATAGCCCAAACTCTTCAAACTAGCCGTTGCCCCCTCGGGGCCGAATTTTCACTGTGCCGGACGCGTCCGCCGCAGGCCGCCGGACGCGTCCGGCGCTCCAGCCCGCGCGCGCGCCCCAGACGACCGTTGGCGCCGCGGCCAACCGCGTGCCGCCACGTCGGCGTCCGGCGCTGCGTCCAGCGCTCGCCAACGCGCGTCCGGCGCCCGCGTCCGACAGACCGGCCGAAACTCAAAAGTTTCTGGTCCGCGTCCGCCGGCTGCCGGACGCACGGCCGGCGTCCGCCGCCGGCTTCGCCGGCCAAGCACCACGCCAAGCCTCGCATGCTCCGGACGCTACCTGATGTGAACACGCCGCGTCCGACGCCCGCGTCGTCGTGCGTCCGGCGCTCGGCAGAGAACGAGCCACCAACCCGAGCCAAGCTAACACGCGCCGGACGCGTCCCGGCGCAAAGCCCGCGCGTCCGGCGCTACAAAACTTCGCTTTTCAGCCCGTCGAGATGCCAACTTCTCCGTCATGCTATCCAACAAGTATACCAACTTGAACAACGGAGATAGCATGATTTCAACCAAATTTTGCATCCGGCGCAATAGAAAATATGCTTCTAATTTTCTCGAAAGCGCCGAATCAACCCTACAAACCACAGCGCGAACATTCGCCACCTTTGTAAATGTGCCAACACCACCAAGTGTACATCTCCATGTGCTTGTGTGTTATGTTTTCACAATCATTTTCCAAAGGTTAGGTTAGCTCACTAGGCCCTACATGCAATGCACTTCATGAATTCACCTAGTGGCACCCGTGCGTCGAATAGCCGATAAGGCTTCCCCTCTTAATAGTGCGGCTATCGACCCTAAACCACTCACACCCTCTATGGTGTCTTGAGTGCAAAACAAAATGGCCCTAACGATTATACCTTTGCCTTGAGCCCATTTTGTTCCTCCAAATGATATGAACACTTCACACCATCATATGACCGTCTCGATCCATCGATCTTGACTTTACTTGCCCTTCACCGTGCATCGGTCCATCGGCGCCTAGTCTTGCCCGAGCTTCACCATCGCATGGTCCTTCACTCCCAAGCCTTGACTAGCCCTTCACCTTCAACACCGGTCCATGGAGCCAAGCATCGTCTTGATCTTCATCTTTGATCACATGACACGTGTCATGCTTCATATTCAATATGCTCATCATGGGGACAACCTTTCTCTAAATCAACCACTTAGATAGACAAGGTTAGTCCTAGGTTTCATCAATTAGCCAAAACCAAACTAGGGACTTTCAATCTCCCCTTTTTGGTAATTGATGACAACCTCAACAAAGATGATTTTATAATAAAGATTTTTGAACTTGTCATACTTGTCCAATCATTAAGCTCACAAGAGAAATTTGGACAACTATAGCAAGTTCGGTTTTGGTAGTATTGCTCCCCCTACATATGTGCATAGAGTTTGGATTTGAAGCTTTGCACATATGCAAGGATAGAAGTGTGGGGAGAGTAATTCTACCAAAATGATGCTAAGGTGTAAGAAATGGACCTTTGAAGCGTGACACCAATCGGAGTTGCAATTTACACCATCCTTAGCACCATGAAGTAACTAGACATCCATCAAAAACTCAAGAACCCCTTGAGATCAACATTATAGGCAAAGTTCTTGAACCACTTGTAAAAGCAAAGGAGGAGTCTAGTTACAACCTATGCATGCTAGTAGATCATTTCATCAATCAAGTTCTATGCTAGCATTGCACCACACAAGCAAGGAGACACCACTTGTATAAAACTTTGAAACTAGGTGCCATGAGCAAGTCATATGAGAATGCGCAAAAAAATGCAACAACTTTGTTCATGAGCTTGCTCCCTCTTCTTGTGTGCATCAAAAAAATTTTATTTACCCCTTTATCATGTTCAATCATCTTTTTCTCTCCCCCTTTGTCAACAATTGCCCAAAAATGGGATCAAATTGTGGAGAGAAAAGGACTTTGATGGAGTAAACAAAACTTTAGTCAAATTTTGGTTCAATCTAGACCACTTGCCAAAGACATTTAATTCGGTTTGAACCAAAGACAAGCTTCTTCACACCTCATGACAAGGGTTATCTTGCCTATGTTGAATTAAACACTTGTAGCAAATATTCTAGATTCAACACTAGGATTGCAAGCCCACAAACATGTCATATGTCACCACTAGATCAAGCAAAGCATAGAAGCAATAGTGGTAAACATATATACATCAAACACATTTGATTTATCATGAATGCTCCAAATGCACCTTGTATGTCTACATGTGCTACCACAAGTATAATCCTAAGCATGAATGACATGTCAACCAATGGTACCTTACTTTGTCGAAGGAGAGGCATGTCAAGTAGTGGTGGGGTGCATTCAACACATGTTTGAGAAGTCAAGAATGTTCAATTCATTCCTTAGCTTGCAAAACCTTCTTTCATCAAGTGGCTTGGTGAGGATGTCGGCAAGTTGATCATCGGTGCCCACACTTTCAATGGAAATGTCACCCTTTTGTTGATGATCTCTTATGAAGCGATGCCTTATGTCAATGTGCTTTGTTCTTCCATGTTGAACCAGGTTTTGTGTCATCTTGATTGCACTTTCATTGTCACAAAACAATGGCACATTCTTGAAGTTGATGCCATAATCCCTCAAAGTTGACTTCATCCAAAGCAATTGTGCACAACAACTCCCGCACTAACATATTCGGCTTCGGCGGTAGAGATTGCCACACTATTTTGTTTCTTTGAGGACCATGACACAAGTGATCTTCCAAGAAGTTGACATGTACCACTTGTGCTCTTTCTATTGATCTTGCAACCACCATAGTCGGAGTCCGAATATCCAATCAATTCAAACTTTGACCCCTTGGGATACCACAATCCAACATCTCTTGTTTGCTTCAAGTACCTCAATATTCTCTTTGCGGCCGTGTGATGACTCTCTCTAGGTGAGGCTTGATATCTAGCACACATGCAAACACTAAACATGACATCCGGCCTTGATGCGGTGACATAGAGTAGGCTTCCAATCAATGACCGATAATCCTTTTGATTCACCATATTGCCATCATGATCACTATCAAGATTCCCATTGGTGCCCATTGGAGTTGAGATTGGCTTTGCATCTTGCATTCCAAACTTCTTCAACATGTCCCTTATGTATTTCCCTTGACTCACAAATGTCCCATTCTTCAATTGCTTGACTTGAAGACCAAGGAAATAGCTAAGTTCACCAATCATGGACATCTCAAATTCTTTTGCCATCATTTTACCAAATTCTTCACAATATGCTTGATTGGTTGATCCAAAGATAATATCATCAACATAGATTTGCACAATGAAGAGATCATTACCAATCTTCTTGGTGAATAGAGTAGTATCAACCTTGCCCATAATGAACCCCTTGGAGTGAAGAAAAGTCTTCAATCTCTCATACCATGCTCTAGGTGCTTGCTTCAAGCCATACAAAGCTTTCTTCAACTTGTACACATGGTTGGGCTTCTTCTCATCTTCAAAACCGGGAAGTTGCTCAACATATACTAGCTCATTGATGATCCCATTGAGAAATGCACTCTTGACATCCATTTGATATAACTTGATGTTGTGGTTCTAGCACTTGCACTTGATTGCTTGAGCTTCGTTGATCACTTGACTTGTCCTCATTGGATGAACTAGCACCATGATCTTGCACTTGAGCATTGCTAGCTTGCTTCAATGGAGAATTGAGCACTTCATCTTTATCATCTTGCACATCAACCACTTGCTTTGCTCTTATGTCACCAATGTCCATGTTCTTCATAGCTTCAACCAATTGGTTTCCACCAACATCTTCTAGATTCTCATCTTCATCTTGTGAACCATTGGTTTCATCAAATTGCACATCATGGACTTCCTCTCTAATGCCACTTGAATTGTTCCAAACTCTATAAGCCTTGCTTGTAGTTGAATAACCGAGTAGGAACCCTTCATCACATCTCTTTTCAAACTTTCCCAATCTAGTGCCCTTTCTCAAGATATAGCATTTGCAACCAAACACTCTAAAGTAGCCAATGTTGGGCTTTCTTCCATTAAGTAGCTCATATGGGGTCTTCTTTAGCAAAGTATGACAATAGAGCCTATTGATATAGTAGCATGCCGTGTTGATTGCTTCATCCCAAAATGATTGACTAACATTGTACTCATGAAGCATTGATCTAGCCATATCAAGCAATGTTCTATTCTTCCTCTCAACTAGGCCATTTGATTGTGGAGTGTACTTGGCCGAGAATTGATGACCAATGCCATAGTGATCACATAATTCTTCCATTCTTGTATTCTTGAATTCACTCCCATTGTCACTTCTCACTTTCTTGATTCTCATGTCAAACTCATTGTGAACTCTGGTGAGAAAAGTCTTGAAGGTGTCATACACTTCACTCTTGTCACTAAGAAAGAATACCCATGTAAATCTTGTGAAGTCATCCACTATGACAAACCCATACTTGTTGCCACCAATACTTGTGTATGTAGTTGGGCCAAATAGATCCATGTGCAACAACTCAAATGCCTTGCATGTGCTCATTATGCTCTTCTTTGGATGTGAGCTTCCAACTTGCTTCCGGCTTGACATGCACTACACAACTTGTCCTTCTCAAATACAACATCTTTCAAGCCTTCAACAAGATTGTGTTGTGTGAGCTTCTTCAATTGTTTCATGCCAACATGCCCAAGCCTTCTATGCCAAAGCCAACCCAAACTTGATTTTGATATCAAACATGTTGTCAAAGAAGCTTCACTAGTGTTGAAATCAACAAGATAGAGATTCTCATATCTAAAGCCTTTGAACACCAAGTTGGAGCCATCAAGAGAAACTACCTCAACATCATTTGCCCCAAAGATGCACTTGTAGCCTATATCACAAATTTGTGCCACCGAGAGAAGATTGAAATCCAAGCTTTCAACTAGTAACACATTGGAGACACTCATGTCATTTGATATAGCGATCTTGCCCAAGCCAACAACCTTGCCTTTCTTGTTATTGCCAAAAGTGATTGACTCAATGCCACTATCATTCTTCTCAATTGAATCAAACATTCTTGATGTGCCGGTCATGTATTGAGAACACCCACTATCAATAATCCAATGCCTTCCTCCGGCTTTATAGTTCACCTACAAGCAAATCAATGAAACTTAGGTACCCATTTTTGCTTGGGTCCTTGTAGGTTAGTAACTAAGCTCTTTGGAACCCAAATAGCCTTCTTCTTTGGGCCAACAATGGGTGTACCAACAAACTTAGCTTGCACACCTTTCACACCCTTGGTAAGCACATAGCAAGAATCAAAAGGTATAGCATTGTCAAGTTTCTTGTTTTGTTGCTTCTTGTTGCAATTTTGCTCTAGGTGCCCAACTTGCTTGCATCTATAGCAAAACCGACCATTGCTCTTCACAAAGCTAGGCTTTGGAGTTGCAAAGGCCGACTTGCCCTTCTTGGGGTTATAGCCCAATCCCTCTTTGTTAAGAGAGAACTTTTGGCTACCCAAGCACTTTAGCAAGCAGGCCTCACCACCATAGGCTTTGCCTAAGGCATGAGTGAGCTCATCCACCTCCTTCTTGAGGGTCTCATTCTCTACTATTAGTGTAGCATCACAAGTGAAGCCATCACTAGTAGTGGAGATAGAGTCGGTGGTGGTGGTGGATGATGTGCTACAAGAAGGGTTAGCATTTGTCATGATGATAGGTTGATAAAATGACTCATCAATGATGTCATAAGTAAGGCCTATATCACATGATGCAACCACCACTTTCTTTGCTTGTTGCTCAAGTAGAAGTGAGTGAGCCTTTGCAAGCTTAGAATGAGCATCACCAAGTTTCTCATGGTCTACCACTAGATTCTCATGAGTGGTCATAAGCTCACCTAGGGCTTTCTCAAGTATTTCTACCTTCATTGAAAGCTTCTTGCACTCCTTTTCCTTGGCAATAGCTATATCTCTAGTTTCTTGCATTAAGTCATATAATTGATCCTTAGTCGGTTCATCATCATCATCAACATTATCAACATCATGAGCATATTCCATCTCACTATCATCATCACTATCATCATATTGTACCTTTGTTTCCTTGGCCATGAAGCATGATGGTGATGTAGAGAATAATGAAGACTTCTTGTTGATGGCGATGGAAGCCATAGCCTTGTTGCTTGAATCTTCATCTTCATCATCATTGTCACTTTCCCAAGTGACCACAAATGCACCATTCTTGCCCTTCTTGAGTGTCATCTTGGCCTCATGCTTCTTCTTCTCAAACTTGCCCTTGTTGTAGTTCTTCTTCTTCTCATATGGGCATTCGGCTTGTAGATGCTCGGTGCTATCACAATTGAAGCACTTTCTTGGTTGCTCTTGCTTCTTGAAGTTGTTCCTCTTGAAGCCTCTTCTCTTGATGAACATGTGTCCCATCTTCTTCACCACAAGAGCAAGTGCCTCATCATCAATCTCAAAGTCTCCATCTTCCTCATTGGTTTCTTCTTCTTCAAAGATTGGTGCTTTGCCCTTGGAGGATGTGGCTTGGAATGCCACGGTCTTCTTCTTCTTCTCTTCTTCCACCTTCTCATCATCTTGATCAAATTTGTCATATGTCAAGACTTCCCCAAGCAAATCATTTGGCTTCTTGTTTTCAAGCCCATCTCTTTGTAGCATTAGCTTCAACATCTTGAAGCTCTTCGGCAAGCAAATCAAGAACTTGTGACAAAAATCTTCATCTTTTGTCTTGTGCCCCAAACTCTTGAGATCATTTACAATCACTTGCAAGCGATGAAACATTTCAATGATTGTTTCATCCTCCTTCTTCTTGAAGTTCTCGAACTCACTCTTGAGTCCATATAACTTGGCACTTTTCACAACCTTGGTGCCCTCATAGGTCTCACCCAACCTTGTCCACACTTCACTAGCAAGCTCCAAATCTTTGATCCCCTCAAACACCTTTGTATCAATGCCATTGTATAGGGTGTTGAGAGCCATTCTATTGCATGTGATGTTGGCTCTATCTTCATCGGTGAGGTGATCATGATCAAGTATAGCATAGTCATGCAAAGTGACTTGCAAGACTCTCTCTTGAATTGAACCAAGATACATGATCATCTTTCTCTTCCAATGATCAAAAGAACTAACTCCATCAAACATAGGCGGTTTGCCCCCAACATGGTTGAACACAATTTGAGCCATCTTAACACCGTAGGATGTTGAGCCTTGCACTAAAATGGTGACCTCGGCTCCGATACCACTTGAAAGGTCCTAGATGGCTAGAGGGGGGTGAATAGCCTATAAAAATTTCTACAAACTCACTAAGCAAACTTCGTTAGATACACAAACGGCGGAAAGCAAGTTATGCTTAGCCTACTAGATGTTGCAAGCCTCCTATCCAAGCAATTCTAGTAGGTGATCACTAGTACACACAAAAGCTACCACTAGTGATCAAGAGTTCTACCCACGGGATTTAGTCTACACAAGAAGTGGTTCCGACCGACCACACAAGCAATTCTACTTTGCAAGAATGTAATCAAAGTAATACAAGAGAGGGTAGGAGCTTGTTATACCGACGTGTCGAGTCGAGGTTGCCAATCACCAAGGAGATGAACAATCAATCACAATCGGCAACACACAAAGGATGATGACCAATCAACGGGAGACAAGATGAACACAATGATTTATCCCCGGATGTTCACTTGGGCACCGCCAAGCTACGTCACCCGTTGTGTCGACCAACACCTAGATGGTTCCTCGGTGTGACCCTCAAGTCACTAGCCCCTCAAGGCTCGCCCGCAAGGCACCGCAAGACACCACTACAAGCGAGGTACTCAACGACACGCGCAATCCACTAGGATGCTCTTCGTGATCCCCACGAGGTGAGCTCAAACCTCTCACAATCAACCGAAGGTGGCCAAGAACAATCACCTTCTCTTGCCAACGCCTCCAACAATCTCCAAGCCGGCTAGGAGCGGTACTCTCCAAGAGTAACAAGAAATCCACCGGCTAAACCACCCACAAGCGCCACTAGATGCCCTCAAGCAATGCAATGCACTAGGTGATCTCTCAATCTCACTTTGGATTCACAATCAAGCAAGAGAGATGAGAGGGAGAGTGTTTCTTCGGCTCAAAGGATGAATGAATGAGTTGGGAGAGCCAAGAGAGAGAGCCAAGCCCGGCCTCCCATCTATTTATAGCCCAAACTCTTCAAACTAGCCGTTGCCCCTCGGGGGCGATTTTCACCGCGCCGAACGCGTCGCCCGCGCGCAGCCGCCGGACGCGTCCGGCGCTCCGGCTCCAGCGCGTGCGCCCAGACGACCGTTGGTGCCGCGGCCAACCGCGTGCCACCACTTCGGCGTCGGCGCGGCGTCCGGGCTCGCTAACGCGCGTCGGCGCCGCGTCCGCAGGACCGGCCGAAACTCAAAAGTTTGGTCCGCGTCCGCCCGCCACGGACGCACGGCCCGCGTCCGCCGCCTTCGCCCGGCCCGGCAAGACACGCCAAGCCTCGCATGCGCCGGACGCCGCAGTGAACACGCGCGTCCGACGCCCGCGCCGTCCGTCGCGCGTTCGGCGCTCGCCAAGAACGCAGAGCCACCAACCCGAGCCAAGCACACGCGCCGGACGCGTCCGGCGCCAAAGCCCTGCGTGTCCGGTGCTACAAAAACTTCGCTTTTCAGCCCGTCGAGACGCCAACTTCTCCGTCATGCTATCCAACAAGTATACCAACTTGAACAACGGAGATAGCATGATTTCAACCAAATTTTGCATCGGGCACAATAGAAAATATGCTTCCAATTTTCTCGAAAGCGCCGAATCCCGCCGAGCTTGAGAGGGAACCAAGCCCAACTCAACCCTACAAACCACAGCGCGAACATTCGCCACCTTTGTAAATGTGCCAACACCACCAAGTGTACATCTCCATGTGCTTGTGTGTTAGCTTTTCACAATCATTTTCCAAAGGTTAGGTTAGCTCACTAGGCCCTACATGCAATGCACTTCATGAATTCACCTAGTGGCACCCGTGCGTCGAATAGCCGATAAGACTTCCCCTCTTAATAGTGCGGCTATCGACCCTAAACCACTCACACCCTCTATGGTGTCTTGAGTGCAAAACAAAATGGCCCTAACGATTATACCTTTGCCTTGAGCCCATTTTGTTCCTCCAAATGATATGAACACTTCACACCATCATATGACCGTCTCGATCCATCGATCTTGACTTCACTTGCCCTTCACCGTGCATCGGTCCATCGGCGCCTAGTCTTGCCCGAGCTTCACCATCGCATGGTCCTTCACTCCCAAGCCTTGACTAGCCCTTCACCTTCAACACCGGTCCATGGAGCCAAGCATCGTCTTGATCTTCATCTTTGATCACATGACACGTGTCATGCTTCATATTCAATATGCTCATCATGGAGACAACCTTTCTCTAAATCAACCACTTAGATAGACAAGGTTAGTCCTAGGTTTCATCAATTAGCCAAAACCAAACTAGGGACTTTCAATCTCCCCCTTTTTGGTAATTGATGACAACCTCAACAAAGATGATTTTATAATAAAGATTTTTGAACTTGTCATACTTGTCCAATCATTAAGCTCACAAGAGAAATTTGGACAACTATAGCAAGTTCGGTTTTGGTAGTATTGCTCCCCCTACATATGTGCATAGAGTTTGGATTTGAAGCTTTGCACATATGCAAGGATAGAAGTGTGGGAGAGTAATTCTACCAAAATGATGCTAAGGTGTAAGAAATGGACCTTTGAAGCGTGATACCAATCGGAGTTGCAATTTACACCATCCTTAGCACCATGAAGTAACTAGACATCCATCAAAAACTCAAGAACCCCATGAGATCAACATTATAGGCAAAGTTCTTGAACCACTTGTAAAAGCAAAGGAGGAGTCTAGTTACAACCTATGCATGCTAGTAGATCATTTCATCAATCAAGTTCTATGCTAGCATTGCACCACACAAGCAAGGAGACACCACTTGTATAAAACTTTGAAACTAGGTGCCATGAGCAAGTCATATGAGAATGCGTAAAAAAATGCAACAACTTTGTTCATGAGCTTGCTCCTCTTCTTGTGTGCATCAAAAAAATTTTATTTACCCCTTTATCATGTTCAATCATCTTTTTCTCTCCCCCTTTGTCAACAATTGCCCAAAAATGGGATCAAATTGTGGAGAGAAAAGGACTTTGATGGAGTAAACAAAACTTTAGTCAAATTTTGGTTCAATCTAGACCACTTGCCAAAGACATTTAATTCGGTTTGAACCAAAGACAAGCTTCTTCACACCTCATGACAAGGGTTATCTTGCCTATGTTGAATTAAACACTTGTAGCAAATATTCTAGATTCAACACTAGGATTGCAAGCCCACAAACATGTCATATGTCACCACTAGATCAAGCAAAGCATAGAAGCAATAGTGGTAAACATATATACATCAAACACATTTGATTTATCATGAATGCTCCAAATGCACCTTGTATGTCTACATGTGCTACCACAAGTATAATCCTAAGCATGAATGACATGTCAACCAATGGTACCTTACTTTGTCGAAGGAGAGGCATGTCAAGTAGTGGTGGGGTGCATTCAACACATGTTTGAGAAGTCAAGAATGTTCAATTCATTCCTTAGCTTGCAAAACCTTCTTTCATCAAGTGGCTTGGTGAGGATGTCGGCAAGTTGATCATCGGTGCCCACACTTTCAATGGAAATGTCACCCTTTTGTTGATGATCTCTTATGAAGCGATGCCTTATGTCAATGTGCTTTGTTCTTCCATGTTGAACCAGGTTTTGTGTCATCTTGATTGCACTTTCATTGTCACAAAACAATGGCACATTCTTGAAGTTGATGCCATAATCCCTCAAAGTTGACTTCATCCAAAGCAATTGTGCACAACAACTCCCCGCACTAACATATTCGGCTTCGGCGGTAGAGATTGCCACACTATTTTGTTTCTTTGAGGACCATGACACAAGTGATCTTCCAAGAAGTTGACATGTACCACTTGTGCTCTTTCTATTGATCTTGCAACCACCATAGTCGGAGTCCGAATATCCAATCAATTCAAACTTTGACCCCTTGGGATACCACAATCTAACATCTCTTGTTTGCTTCAAGTACCTCAATATTCTCTTTGCGGCCGTGTGATGACTCTCTCTAGGTGAGGCTTGATATCTAGCACACATGCAAACACTAAACATGACATCCGGCCTTGATGCGGTGACATAGAGTAGGCTTCCAATCAATGACCGATAATCCTTTTGATTCACCATATTGCCATCATGATCACTATCAAGATTCCCATTGGTGCCCATTGGAGTTGAGATTGGCTTTGCATCTTGCATTCCAAACTTCTTCAACATGTCCCTTATGTATTTCCCTTGACTCACAAATGTCCCATTCTTCAATTGCTTGACTTGAAGACCAAGGAAATAGCTAAGTTCACCAATCATGGACATCTCAAATTCTTTTGCCATCATTTTACCAAATTCTTCACAATATGCTTGATTGGTTGATCCAAAGATAATATCATCAACATAGATTTGCACAATGAAGAGATCATTACCAATCTTCTTGGTCAATAGAGTAGTATCAACCTTGCCCATAATGAACCCCTTGGAGTGAAGAAAAGTCTTCAATCTCTCATACCATGCTCTAGGTGCTTGCTTCAAGCCATACAAAGCTTTCTTCAACTTGTACACATGGTTTCATCAATTAGCCAAAACCAAACTAGGGACTTTCAACGTTCCAACTTTTGCCTAGATTTCTATCCCATCTCCCAAATCGTCGGCCTTAGAGTCAAGGTTACGACTATTAAGCAAGAACCTAAAGAATCTTTGGCCTCATCCTGGAATCGTTTTACTACACTTTTAGCATCGAGCCCGGACCTTAGTCTACGAGATCCCATTCTTTTACAACATTTTTATAAAGGTCCGAGTAGAGACGGTAGAAAATTGCTCGACACAACTTCGGGAGGATCATTCTTGCATATCTCTCGCCGAGAAAGCAAGATCAATCCAAGACCAAATCCTATCCGGTGAATTAGACTACCTCCTAGAAGAAGAACCTCAAGTAGCTGAAGTCAAACCTTTGCCAGATACACCATCAACTTCAGCTAATCCATGTCTTGAGCAAGACAAGGAAGATATTCCACTTCCCGATTTTATGCTAGATATTGGACCTGATCTGTTTTCCGATTTTGGAAACATCTTCAACTATCACAAAGTGAAGAAGCCACAAGGCAAATATTACCCAATCAAGCCATGCAATATTGATGAGGATATTCCATCAGGAAAAACCTCGGGAGAGTTGGTGTACGGTATAAGCAATGAATGGCTAGAAGAGTCAGAGCTTTCCTCTGAAATAATTCGTTTGAATTCATCTTCTCTTCCCATTCATTGCATGATTAACAAAGATCACATAGACGCTCTCTATAATCCAGTTGTGGGTATAAATATCATGTCTACCACACTAGCAAAATATTTGCGAAGGACATGACATTAACCACAATAGTGAAGTTCATAAGAAATCTTTCAAGACAAATTCTTCCCCGTTTAGGAATCCTACATGTCCAACCACTACGGGTAGAAGGAACCCCTGTTCACTTGAGCTTTTATGTCTTTGACATAGGGGATTTCCACCTGTTGATAGGACAACCCTTTAGAAGACTTCTTTATGAAGGACAAACTGGGAAACTAAACATTTGTTTAGGCAAGAAACTCCAGTTTGCAATGTCCATATCACACTCTCTAAATGCTAGGACCGAGCCCTATCCACATTATGATCTATTGGAGGAATTTAGAGCAGCCTCTCTAGAATTCCTAGTTAAACCAGAATTAGAAGACGAAGCTAGATTCTTCATAGAAGAAGAAGCTGACCCTTCTGAGAATGAACCATTAGATGAGTTCACCTTACCACCTAGGCCTCCTATTGAGTTCAAACCCTTACCAGCCAGTCTTAGATATGCTTTTCTAGGAAATGATCCAGAGTCTCCTGTCATCATAAGTGATACTCTCACTCAGGAGCAAACTTTTTGCTTAATGGCTGTCCTAGAAAAACATCAAAAAGCTTTTGGCTACTCACTCCAGGACCTCAAAGGAATTAGTCCTGCCCTTTGTACCCATCGCATTCCCACGGATCCCGATGTTCCACCATCTAGGGAACCCCAACGTAGACTCAATAATGCGATGAGGGAAGTTGTTAAGAAAGAAGTTTTAAAATTGTTGCACGCTGGGATTATTTACCCCGTGCCACACAGTGAGTGGGTCAGCCCTGTCCAAGTTGTGCCTAAAAAGGGAGGCATGACTGTTGTCCAAAATGAGAAGAATGAGTTAATCCCTCAAAGAACCGTCACAGGATGGCGAATGTGCATAGATTATAGAAAGCTGAATAAGGCAACAAGAAAGGATCACTTTCCTTTGCCTTTCATTGATGAGATGCTAGAGCGATTAGCCAACCATTCTTACTTTTGCTTCCTTGATGGATATTCTAGATATCATCAAATTCCTATCCATCCTAATGATCGAATAAAACAACCTTTACATGCCCCTATGGAACCTTTGCTTATCGTAGGATGTCTTTTGGGTTATGTAATGCACCAGCTTCTTTTCAAAGATGTATGATGTCTATATTTTCTGATATGATTGAAAAGATAATGGAAGTTTTCATGGATGATTTTTCTATTTATGGAAAAACTTTTGATGAGTGCCTTGAAAACATAGATCGAGTTTTGCAAAGATGTGAGGAAAAACACTTATTCCTTAATTGGGGAAAGTGTCATTTCATGGTTAGAGAAGAAATAGTGCTAGGACACTTAGTGTCTGTGAGAGGCATCGAGGTAGATAGAGCCAAAATAGAAGTAATTGAGCAACTGCCTCCTCCTATCAATGTGAAAGGAATTAGAAGTTTCCTTGGCCATCTTTGGTTTTTATCGTAGATTCACAAAAGATTTCTCTTTCATCGCTAGACCTCTTACCCGCTTATTGGCTAAGGATGTTCCTTTTGATTTTGATGATGCCCGCTTACAATCATTTGAGATCCTTAAGAAAGCACTTATCTCTGCTCCAATCATTCAACCCCCTGATTGGACTTTACCTTTTGAAATTATGTGTGATGCAAGTGATTACGCTATAGGAGCGGTGTTAGGACGGACTAAGGATAAGAAGCATCACGCAATAGCTTACGCTAGCAAAACTTTAACGGGACCTCGGCTTAATTATGCCACCCGAAAAAGAGCTTCTAGCTGTTGTCTTTGCTATTGATAAGTTTAGATCTTACTTAGTGGGTGCCAAAGTGATTGTTTACACCGATCATGCCGCTTTGAAATATTTGCTCACTAAGAAAGATGCTAAACCTCGTTTGATAAGATGAATATTACTCCAAGAATTTGACTTAGAAATAAAAGATAAAAAGGGAGTAGAAAATTCGTTGCCGATCACTTGTCTAGAATGCGGTTTGAGAAACCACAGAACCGCCCATCGACGACTCACTCCGGGACGACATGCTCTACGGAATCAACGATCGACCCCCGGTATGCAGATATTGTTAATTTTATGGTTACGGGTTACGTACCACCGGGAGGCAACAAAAGGAAACTTATCCGGGAGAGTCGTACTCACATATGGGATGAACCCTACCTCTTAGGGTATGCTCGATGGCCTCGAAGATGTGTGCCCACCGAAGAAGGAATCAAAATTATTGAAAGATGCCACTCATCACCATATGGAGGCCATTATGGGGTGTTCCGTACACATGCAAAGATTTGGCAATGTGGATTCTTCTGGCCAACAATGTATGAAGACACAAAAGACTTCATTCGGAGATGCAGTCCTTGTCAAAGACATGGCAACATTAACTCAAGAGACGCCATGCCACTTGTCAACAATCTCCAGATCGAGCTCTTTGATGTCTGGGGAATTGACTTTATGGGACCATTTCCATCGTCGAAGAAATGTGAATACATCCTTATAGCAGTGGACTGCGTGTCCAAATGGGTCGAAGCTTTGCCATGTAAAAAGGCAGATAGTTCAAACTCCAAGAAGATGTTCGAAGAAATAATATTTCCAAGATTCGGTGTCCCGAGGATAGTCGTAAGTGACGGAGGATCACATTTCATCGACAAATGTTTCGAGCAATACTTATTGAAGCATGGGGTACGTCATAACGTCGCTACTCCGTATCACCCTCAGACAAGTGGCCAAGCAGAGACATCAAACAAGCAAATCAAGAATATTCTTCAAAAGACAGTTAATGAAATGGGAACTGCATGGAAGGACAAGCTTCCCAATGCACTATGGGCATATCGAACAGCATACAAGACACCTATTGGGATGTCACCATACCAACTAGTCTATGGAAAGACCTGCCACTTACCAGTAGAGCTAGAATTCAAAGCTCACTGGGCCATCAAGAAGTGGAACATGGATCTAGAAGCAGCAAGAGAGAAGAGGAGGATGCAAATCTCTGAATTAGAAGAATGGAGAGAAAAAGCCTATCACAATGCCAAGATATACAAAGAGAGAGTGAAAAGATGGCATGACAAGAGAATCAAGATCAAGGAGTTCACACCCGGAGACAAGGTATTACTTTTTAATTCCATGGTCAAACTCTTCGGACTAGGAAAGCTTCGAAGCAAATAGGAAGGACCATTCGAAGTGGTAAGCTCATCATCGCATGGAGCCGTTACGCTTCGCAACAACGAAGGTACGATATTCAAGGTAAATGGTCAATGTCTTAAAATATTTTTAGAGCCCATTGAAGAAATAGGTGAAATAGATGAATTAAATTTCTTTCTCAATTAGGTAGTTGGGCCCGACCTTTTTACTTTTCGTTTTTCGGGGTCCAGGGAATTTTTCCGAATGACAAAAATACGCTAAATAGGTTGCAAAAAACCCTGAGCCGGAGCCCACCTGCCAGAGGCGGCCGCCTTTGGCTAGGAGTCGGCTGCCCCGTGGACTCGTCCATTCGCCGCCGCCTTTTGCATTCGTGATCCTTCTATACTCTTCCTCCGGGAATTTTTGCCGATTAGGGTTTTTGAGATCGCGTTGACGCGTTATTCCTTCGGAGATTCCTTTTAGATGCTTTCCCAGCCCCCTATATAAAGAAGCCCAGCCTTAGGCCAACCTCATTCCATGTAAAGCCTCCTCCTCCTAGCATCAAGCTTGCTACGCAGCAATGGTGAAGCCTGAGCCAGAAAATTTAGATAGGAGATTGATCCACTTCGGGATTGATCTCAACACCATCCCAAGAGAGGAGCCTGAGAGCAAGGCCATCGTTCTTGCTGAGCCAAAACCTCTAGCCTCAATCCCTTCAAAACCCCAAGCTTACAGCCATTGCTACTTCGCCCAACCAGTCATCGCTGCACCCAAGCCTTTGCTCCTAGATGGACCTCCACCAAAGGGTCCTATTGTGAAGCTCCCTGAAGGCACCAAGATCCTCCCTCCTAAGCACAATGAGATGCTTATGGGAGTGAAGACCAACAAGCAAGGGGAGATCGTCTGTGCTAGGTATAGCACTGGAGAGCGCTCTTATTTTGAGGGAGTCCGTGCTCATCCGAGCAAGGTCAAGTTTGTCCCTCCGAAGGAATTCCCAAGAGCTGCTCTCGCCGCCTCAGAAGCTCCAAGGAAGCATCGCAAGACCGTTGCAGACCTAGAGAAGGTGCTAGAAACTCAGCGCGAAATTATTGCATCTCTGCAAAACTCCCAACGTGTCCAGAGCAGTAGTATTGTCACTGTCATAGATAGACTTCGTGCGCTAGAGAAGAAGACGGATAAGTTAGAGAAGAAGTTAGACACTACGAGAAGCGAGTTGATTAGACAAAATTTATCTTAGTCAGAAAGGCCTAGGAGATTTAGATTGCTCAGTTTAAAGTTTTAGTTTGCAAGTGTGCTTAGTTAAAATTTAGCTCGATCTTAGTTGCTTTCAATACTTGTAATCCAGGCCTTAATGATGATGAAATAAAATTTATTAGTTATATTTATTATTGGACATGTGTTGCCTCTTTTGTCTCCACCTTGTTGTGAATGAAGATAACAGGAATCTAGTGTGGGAGAGGCAACCGACAACGAAACTAACGGATATCAGCGAACCAGCAAAAATATTTGAAAAGATATGACACAAAGATCACGCTCGGCGAAGCGGACCCCTAGGGGCCACCGCGAGTCGGCCGCCCCACATCTAGAGGCGCCCGCCCCTGGGGTGGGCCCACTTGGCTCCAGCTTTTGTCCACGGTCAGGTTTGCTTCCTTACGTTCCAAATTTTATACCGATCACGTTTTTTCGATTCGTTTGGGGAACACCTTGAATTAAATCACTTGCTATATATATTGAGAAGGTAGATTATTTTAATCATGACCCCAAGATAGACTCACACCATGATAATTCCTGGGAATCCCTGTTACTGTTGGGAACGTTATTTATAGGGACCCCATCTTACTTAGGTTATTGTGGACAGTGAGATAGCATGGACCATGAGAACCTGAATTCTTGATGTCTAGTTGCTTGGAGAATTTCTTTTCTAAAATCTTAAAATTTTAGCTTCACTTCTCCTCTGTGGTAATAAATGCCTATAGAGCCTCGTCGACAGAATTCTGAAAGACCAGCACATAAGTTTTTTTTTGTTTGTGTTGAGAATAGTCTTGGTGGTGTTAGAGCCAAGAGAAGGGTCTCTTACTCATATGATCAAGTGCACTTACACCCACATATATACCTGCTGCTCCTACACTGGGAGTACGCAAAAACATGCTTTCCGCCATTCATCCATCTCCTACACTGGGAGAGGATACATACACTTTTTAGGACTTCTATATGCTCCAAGGATTGTTATCATCTAGTGTGATTGAGAGAAGATTATCATCATCATCGTCATCATCATGTTCAAGAAAGTTATTGTGTCCAAGATCGAGACATGGGCTATGCAAAAATAGTTGTAAAAAAAAGAGAAGAAGAAAGAAAATAAAAGAAAGAGATAGCCCATGAGCTCCCAAGTATTTCGATCCCAAGAGAAGGAAGTTCAAAGAAGCTCAAAGAGTTAATCGAAGAAGATCAATTTATCATTTAAGAGAAGATCGGCAAAGCAATGTTCAAGAGAAGAGTGTGCAAGAGAGGGAAGGAGCATCATTATCATCAATTTAGCCACCAAATATTCCACACACTTGTACACACTTGATCTAGAGTAAGGTCCCCCTCTCCTTGGTTCCTATTTTTGACTAATCAATATACGCAGGTAAAAAATGCTATTCCTTGACATACCTTAAACTCCATATAAGCCTTTATAGAATAGGAGGCATACCCTTCACATGCCTCAAGAGAGTTCCATAAATGCTACATACATTGAGTGATTTGAGTGCTCTATACATAATGGTGAGTTCCACAAATACCACATATAATGAGTGATTTGAGTGTGCTACATGATGGAGAAGGGTAAGCTAAGTTTTCTTTGCAAAAATATTACAAAAACTCCAAGTGACAGGATTGATAGAAGAAGGATCTCTACTTCGCGTTGTTCCATCTTTCAACTCCCCAAAGTTCAATGGTAGACACTTTGAATCCCGCAGTACAGGTATGATCAGGGATAATCTAATGTTGATGTCTTGGTTTGAGGCTATGCTTAAAGTAATCCATCCTTTTCCTCGAGGATGAGTAAAAGACAAGTGTGGGGAGTTTGTTGACGGTCGTTAACTCATAAAATTAACCGTCAACTTAGCATGCAAATGGACCTATTCATAAATACTTGATAGATATAGGGTTACCACTGACAGAATTCCATGAGTTTTGGTGAATATCTATTTCTTCAGGGTGACAGCTGAAAACTACCCAAGATGGTCCACATGTCGGATTTACATAGAGAGAAAGACCGAATGGGTGAAAAAAGTATAATCTAGAAGACTCCAGAAGGCGACACCTGAAGCCTGGGGCCCACCTGGCATTGGCCAGAGGCGGCCGCCCCAAGCTCAGAGTCGGCCGCCCCTCCACCTGGACCAATCAGGTGGAGGCTCGTGGATCCTACCTCCACCGACTTTGAAGATGAATAATAATAATCATCCATTTAGGTCGGTTTGATCCGAGGGCTGTGGTGCATCCTAGGGGGCTATATAAGCAGAGCCCCTGGCCCCTGGGTGAAACCCTAATTCATTCTCCAATTCATTCCAGACTTCAGACTCCAGAGAGAGAGAATTAGATAGAGAAGGGTCCCTCGAATGGATCTATCTCTATAGGGTATTAGTATCAAGAGAGATTAAGAGAGTATAGAGTGGAGGTAGATTTGGAGGAAGCCCGGCCTTTGTCGGTGTCTCCTCTCCGGTGTACTGCGGGATCAAGTCTCCTAACCCGAGGCTTGGTTTCGGGATCATTCGGCAATTCAACTTCTAATACTAGTAAGTTCGTTGTTATTATTGTTCTTTGGTTTACAAGTTTACTTTATTCGCTTCGTGTTGGGAATAGAGTAATCGTTCTTTAGCATAAGCGTGGTGCTTAGGCTAGGTTCACTTGTAGATGCTCCCTATTCGGCGGAACCGTGGTAGTAGTGAGGAAGTGACAATCCCTTTATTACCTTTGTAATCCACTTCCCGTTGGTAGGTAAGGTAGGTCCTTTGTGCCCGGTTTAGCATCCTCTCGCGGTGTCTTTTCCTCGTGTACCCCCTTAGAACAATAGTCTCAAAGCTTGCCATAGGTTAGAAGAAGACTAACGAAGGAGTTCTCTCTATATCGCTTAATTCTCACTTGACTAGCGACCCGGGGGTAGTAGTAAAGATCGGGTTAGTCTATTGCACGTTTTCTCCTAGCGGATAAAAACAAATACGATACTCAGGACTTATCTCCCGGGTGAAGTGCTCACCGATATCCGTGCGCTTGCGGATTATTTCTCTTTGATTCTTTCGTGTGTGTATCTAGTGTCAACACACGTGTGGGCTGATTCATTTCCATCTTCGGTTACCAGGGTGAATACGCCAGTGCTAACCCTCCTTGCCACGATGTATGGTCCGTACCATGGTGATTGCAATTTGCCCTGCTTGTCTGGCTGGCGGATAAGTACCATGTCCCCAGGATTGATGTCTTTCCTCAGGATTTTCTTGTCTCTCCAACTCTTGGTTTCGGCATGATATCTGTCTAGATTATCTGCAGCCTGGAGTTTCCTTTGATCTGAAGTTTCTAAGTCCACCATTCTCTGTATCGGGTTGGTAGCCGATATCTCTGTTCTGAAAGAGCCCATCCTTACTTCCGCTGGTGTTATGGCTTCTTCCCCGAACAACAACCGAAACGGGGTAAAACCCGTAGCTCTGGATCTGGAGACATTGTGACCCCATACTGCGGTGACCAGCTCTTGAGCCCATTTCCCCTTCTTTGCTTCCTCGATCGTCTTTGAGATGGTGGTGAAGATATCACCGTTTACTCTTTCGACTGCACCATTTGATTCCGGATGATTAACCAAAGCAAATGACAGTTTGATCCCCAATTCATCACAGAAAGTTCTAAACTGTGCTGAATCGAATTGCTTGCCATTGTCGACTGTAATGCACGAAGGTACCCCGAATCGGCAGATGATTCGCTGCCACACGAAGTTCACCAAAGTTCCAGATGTTATTTGAGCCAGAGGCTTGGCTTCTACCCATTTGGTGAAGTACTCCAGAGCCACTGCTACATATTTTAGGTTTCCGGGAGCTGGAGGTAACGCTCCGACTATGTCCACGCCCCAACGCTGAAGTGGCCATGTCGGGTACACCGGTGAAGTGGGGTTAGTTGGGAGGTTTTGCTTTTTTGCGAACATCTGGCAACCCCTGCATGTTTTCACTATCTCCTTGGCGTCTACTACAGCTGTAGGCCAGTAGAATCCCTGCCTCATTGCTCTGTGGGCGATTTTGTGATGACCTCTGTGAGCTCCGCATGAACCCGAATATATTTCAGTAAGCATCTGTTTTCCTTCTTCTCGACTTATGCACTTGAGCATGGGATCGACTACACCTTCTTTGTACATGTTTTCCCCCACGATGGAGAATTGCCTTGTCCTGGAGTTCATTCGGTGCGCGTCTTTCTTTGAAGTTGGTTCGTATGTACCGTTGAGGTATGCCTAGATGGGTGCCCTCCAGTCATCACTTGCGATTGCGTGAATGACCGAAGGTGACTCTTCTTCTTCCTTGACTGCCTTGATCGTTAACACCTGATAGAAGACCTCAGCTGGCAACGGATGAGCGTTAGCTCCTGCTTTCGCTAACTCATTAGCTTCGGTGTTCTCAGACCTTGGTATGTACTTCAGGGTGAAACCTGTGAAATATTTCTCCATTCTCCTTACTGTGGCTAGGTATGTAGCTAGCTCAGGATCCTTTGTTGTGTACTCTTTCTGAATGTGTCCGACCACTACCTGTGAATCAGACCGAATTATACGGCATCGGACCCTAAGTGCTCTAAGCTTTCGTAGCCCCAATAGTACTGCCTCATATTCGGCTATGTTGTTTGTGGTAAGGAACTGCAATCTTGTCACGTATCGTATACTTGGTCCATTTGGTGGTGTCAAGATGGCTGAGATTCCTGCGCCCGTTGAACACCAAGACCCATCGTAGTGTACTGTCCATTCGGGTTCGTCAAATTGCTTGGTAGAGTCATCTGCATTCGGTGTCCAGTCTGCTATGAAGTCTGCTAGCACCTGTGACTTGATGGTTGATCTGTGCTCAAATGATATTACATACTCGTTCAACTCAGCTGCCCATTTACCGATTCGGCCCACAGCTTCGGTGTTACGGAAGAGAGATTCCAGCGGCTGAGCTGACAAGACTCGAATCGGGTGTGCTTGAAAATAATGCTTGAGCTTTCTGGAAGCCATCACTACCGTGTAAGCAATCTTTTCTAGCTCAGTGTAATTCACCTTAGCACCCGAAAGAGCTTCTGATACGAAGTAGATGGGGAATTGCTGCATCTTGCCTTCATATTCTTTCTCCTCAATCAATCTTTGCGCTTCACATTTGCCGGTCTTTGTGACAAGTATAGTACCGAGTTGCTCCATTTCCGTTGGTTTTGATAGGGTGGTGAACCTGGTGAGGTACTTCTAGAGTTCCTCAAAAGCTTGCTGTTGCTGTTGTTCCGGTCCCCAACCGAAAGTCGCTGCATTCCGAAGTGCCCGAAAGAATGGTAGTCCTCTTTCAGCCGACCTAGAGATGAACCTGCTCAGCGCTGCTATTCTCCCTGTGAGTTTCTGCACCTGTTTTCTGTTTTGAGGCGATGCCATATTTGCGATGGCTGCAATCTTCTCTGGGTTGGCTTCTATTCCTCTTGCAGAGACTAGACAACCGAGTAGCTTTCCTTTGCCGATACCGAAAACGCATTTGTCGAGGTTGAGTTTGAGGCCACTGGAGCGCTTGTGTTTACGAATGTTTCTCTGAGATCGTCGATGTGCGAATCCCTCCGGTCACTTTTCACCATGATGTCGTCCACGTAGGAGACGAGGTTGTTTTTTTCTTCTCTGTTTCCGGAATATTTCATCCGTTAACCTGGAGAAAGTCGGTCCTGCGTTCCTTAGCCCCTCGGGCATACTCTTGTAACAAAAGGTGCCATCTGGTGTGATGAAACTTGTCTTTTCCTGGTCTTCCGGGTCTAGCCATATCTGGTGATAGCCCGAAAAACAATCGAGCAAGCTCATTATCTCACAACCAGCCGCGATGTCCACCAGTTTGTCTATTCGGGGCAAGGGATACGGATCCTTGGTACAGTGCTTGTTTAGGTCGGTGAAGTCAACACACATTCGCCATTTGCCATTTTTCTTCTTTACCATGACCACGTTAGCCAGCCATTCGGGATACTGTACCTTTCTGATTACATCGGCATCTAAAAGCCTCTGTACTTTAGCCGTTGCCGCCGCTGCTCTTTCATCTAATATCTTGCACAGTTTTTGCTTTCTAGGTTTTGCTGATCTGTTGACGTTTAGGCTGTGCTGGGCGAGACTTCGGTCTACCCCCTGCAGATCTCGTGTTGACCATGCAAATACGTCTCGGTTTTCCAGTAGGAATTCAGTCAATCTTGAGGCTTCGCCTTGACCCAGGCTTGCGCCGATATTGACACATTCATCAGGTCGATTCGGGCTCAAGGATACCCGAATTGTTTCTTCTGCAGGGAGCGCCTTTGGCTCTTTGCTGTTGCTTTGATCTTCATCCTCCTTCTGCTTGGGCTTGGACTTCACCTCATGCACCATGCTGTATCCTGGTATGGGTTTTCCGTCGATTCTTCTCGCTGAGATCTGATCTCCGAATACCGAAATGATGCCGGTGGGTGAAGGTATTTTCATACATAGGTGAGTTTGCCGAATCACCATGTCGAATTTGCTGATGATACCTCAGCCAAAGATGGCTGTGTAGGGGTAGTCTATGTCGACTATATCAAATGTGATCTCCTCTGCTCTGACTTTTCTGTCCTCATTGAACGCCACTGTGATTGTTTTCTTGCCGATTGCATCTATTCTCCTTCCCCCGAAGCCGAATAAGGGGTTGCCTGCCTGATCTAGTGTTTTTCGGTCCAGTTTCATGCTGTCGAATGCCTTGGTGAATAGTATGTCTGCCGAGCTGCCATTGTCGATCAGAATGTTGTGGAGCGTGTATCCCCCAACATACGCTGTCACTACCAAGGCATCACAATGTGGAGAGTCCTTGACTCTAAAATCAGATTCTGAAAAGGTGATAGGAGCTGTCTTCCAGGCAGGCTGTGCTATCGGTGTTTTTGGTGAAATCGTCAACACCCTCTTGACAAAATCACGTCTGGCTCTCTTGTTATCGTGCTCCAAGTTGGATCCACCCGTGATGGCGTAAATATGCCCGCTAGAGTTCATCATGTTAGCTGGTGCAACTGTGTTGACTATTTGCTATTCTCTAGATGCTTCTGGATTCGGTGCCTGTTGGACGGCATGCTGATCCACCATAGCCGAAGAGGATGCAGCTGCTGGAAGTGCCTGGCTGTGCATCGGCATGCTCTGGTGATACTGCGCAATAGGGGGCATGTGCCATGCTATCGGCTGCTGGAACACATGCGCCGGTGACAGGTTGCACGGCGCCTGGGTGAAAGCCGGGTGATGAAATGCCTGCTGAGGAGCTGCCATGGTTGGCTTCGCAGATTCATCTTTCTCGTGTTGTTCTCTTGCTAACTGGGTATACTTGCACTCCTTGGAGGTATGCCCATTGTTCTTGCCACACACAACACAGTACTGCGTTCTTGCCTGGCCTCGCCCTCTGCCTCTTCCACGTCCACCTCCGGAGCCTCTACCGCCTCGGCCTTGGTTACCAAAATTTTTGGTTTGATTCGGTTGGCCCTGAAATGAATTTTCCTGCACGTTGTTCACTGCTACAGGCTTCTAGTCATTCTTCTGCTGATTTTGTTGATTCGGTTGATTGGACTTGGGTGATGCCTGCTTGATGTTATATCGCATGGCCTTTCATTGTACTAAGTCTTCCTCAGATCTAGCGAACTGACGCATCTGATCAAACAGCTGTTTGATGGTGGTGGGCGCTACGCCAGACATAGCTTGGGCACAAGGCCCTATCTTTAATCCTTTGACCGCTGCGGCTATGACAATGTCATCTGACACATTCGGTAGCTGAGCCTTCAATTGAATTATCCTCTCAAGGTACTTTGAAAGTGACTCATCGTCCGGCTGGAACAGATTCATGAGGTCGGTTGTTGTCTTCTTGTCTGTTTGGAACCCCTGAAAAGTGGTGAGCAGATCCGCCTTCACCTGATGCCATGAAGTAACTGACAAAGGCCTTTGTGATACTAACCAGACGTAAGCTACATCTGTTAAAACCATGACCAACGATTTTGCGAGGATCATGTCATTGCCCCCAGCCGAATGGACACAAGCTTCGTAACTTGTAATGAATCTTCTCGGGTTGGACTGCCCATTGAAATTTGGTAGCTTCGGCCTGTAGCCTAGGGGCCAGGGACATCTTTGGATATCCAAGGATAACGGGGATGCCATATCTATTTTTGAGGAAAACTGTGGAGCTCCGCTCCCCAGTGCTTATATTAAAAAACCGGGAAGAAATACAAAGTCATTACAAAGTGTTAGCAGGGAGCTAACAAAGAAAAAAAAAAGAAAAGACTGACCTACTCTAAGGAGGAGATGGCAGGTAGGGGTTAGTGTGACTAAAACTGACTATACATGACTGACCAATTACAAAGTATTTAACCAATTCATAATTACAGAATGAGAGTGAATAGGGACCCGGAGGATATGAAGTTTAACTTCCTCCTTTAACATTTGCTTCCAATTTGCCATTGAAGGGGGTTTATGATTGAAGATATAATTATTTCTCTCTTTCCATATGCACCAAGATGCCAGCATAAAGAAATTCATAAAGAAAGGTCCTACGTAGGCATGTTTTTGTTCCACTATCATTTGATGAATATCAGCTTGTGTGTTCCACCGCAAACCAATACTTGAACCATCTACTTTCAGCCGATGAGCATTCAAAAAACAAGTGCAACAGGGTTTCCTCCACATTTTCATGACAAAGTGCACAATTATATCCCTCCTCAAGAACTTTGTGTCTTCTTCGCAACATTTCTCTCGTGTTTAGTCGGTCAACTAGTAGTAGCCAAGCAAAAAACTTTATTTTTGGCATACATTTAGTTTTCATATCCATCGAAAAGGAGCTGCCGGTGTGATATCCTTGAAATGATGATGATATAGTTTCTTTGATGTGTAAAGTCCAGTGCTCCATTGGTATACCCATATATCATCTTGCTCACCTTCCCCTCTAAAGAGTTCTAGATCATTCGGAATAGAAGATATTCATTGAATGCCGATCTAGACATGGGCGTCGAAAAAGAGGTTGAGTAGATTGGAAGTTTGCAAGCATCTTTGCAGTAATAGATTTTTATGTTGGGCATATGAATAAAGTGCAGGATATTTATTTGAGAAAGGTAGCTGCATTAGATTATCTTCCCAAACTCCAACTATATCTCCAGATCCAGGTAAACAATGAGCTACTTCTTTGAACTTGTGTGTCAATTTGAGTATATCCTTCCACCAGAATGATCCTCTTGGAGGGGTTAAATGAGGCACTTTACCTTGGTAATATGCACTCCAAATTAGTTGTACCCATGGAATATCTACCTTGTTATAGAATTTATGAAGATGTTTTATAAGTAGAGCCTCATTTTGTAGTTCTAGATCCTTGATCCCAAGTCCTCCTTTGTCCTTTGGTTGTATAACCATTTCCCAAGCTGCCAAATTATATCCTTTTGCATTTATATCTGATCCTCTCCAGAGACATTGTTTCCTAAATTTATCAATCATCTCAATCACCGTCTTTGGCATCTTAAGAGTACACATAAAGTATGTGGGTATAGATGAGATCACTAAGTTAATAAGTTGTAATCTGCCAGAGTAATTGAGGTACATGGAGCTGGCTGAAAGTTTCCTTTCAATTCTACACATGAGAGGAGTGTAATCTCTGACCAAAGGTTTGGTTGTTCCCAATGGAATTCCCATGTAAGTGAAGGGTAATTTTCCTTGTATGCAGCCAAGGACACCAGTTAGGAGAGGAACTTTGTTGCTTGGAACATTAACTGGAACTAAGCAAGATTTTTGGAAATTCACCCTTAGTCCAGTAGAGGTAGCAAAACTTTGTAGAAGACCTTTTAAACAGAATAGCTGCCTAGCATCAGCTTGCATGATGAGCAGAGTATCATCTGCATACTGTATAGTTGGGAAGTGATTCACATCTCTATTTGGAATTGGTAGCTGAAAGAGGCCTTGTTGGTAGGCTTTGTTTACAATGGTTTGCAAGAGATCTGCTGCTAGGACAAATAATAATGGGGATAGTGGGTCCCCTTGCCTCACACCCCTTTTGCAATGAAAATCTTTTCCATGGACACAATTAAGAAGTACTGAAGATGTTCCTGTGCTTAGCACTTGTTTGATCCAAGCACACCATTTTCCAGGAAAACCTTTTGCTTCCAATATATTTATGATGGCAGCATGTTCAATCATATCAAAGGCTTTTTCAAAATCTAGTTTCAATATAACAATTTCTCTTTTGGAAGCATGACATTGATAAAGGTATTCGAAGGCCCATCCCAAGCAATCTTGTATAGTTCTGCCATGTATAAACCCATATTGGTTTCTATGTATCACTTGAAGAATTTCTTTTTGTAGCCTGTTTGCTAGTAATTTTGTAACAAATTTCATGCTTGAATTTAGAAGTGAGATTGGTCTGAAATCTGTTACTCTTTCTGGATTTGTCTTTTTTGGCACCAAGGTGATATATGAATAGTTGATGCTTTGTAAAGCTGCTTCATTGTCATAAAACTCATTACACAATCTGTAGAAATCATACTTTATGAGGTGCCAAAACTTTTTGATGAAGTACCCATTGAAACCATCTGGTCCTGGTGCTTTGTCCACTGGTAGTTCCTTAGCAATCATGTCTATCTCTTCATTTGTGAAAGGTTCCACTAAAGTTTCAAGGTTATGCTGTGGCAGCAATTGATTGAGTTGAAATAGCATCTGAGTGTTGACTGAAACCCCCATTCTGCTCTTAAATTCATTCCAGAATAAAGCTGCTTTTTCTGAATGATCTGTCACCAATCTTCCATCTTCAGCCGTGACTTGAGATACGACATTAAATCTGAATCTTTCAGTAGCTCTAGCATGAAAAAACTTTGTATTCTCATCTCCCATTTTTACAAGATTCTCTGTATATCTCTGCTTCCAGTAGATTTGCTGACATAGTAATAGTTTCCTTAACTGAGCTTGGATGATGGATCTAAAGTTGCTTTCTGAGATATGTAAGGTTCTAATATCCTCTATGTCATCCATAAACGCAATCACAAGGTTACAGTGCTGAATCAAGATGGCTAGATTTGATCTAGATCTGTTCCATAGCTTAAGTGCAGCTCTCAAAGCTTTAAACTTTATTGAAATGCTTCTAGTTGCATTGTTATGTGAGCAGGAGAACCAGGCAGTAGAAATTGTGTTATAAAAGTTTGGCAGCTGTGTCCAGTAATTCTCAAACCGAAAAAGAGATGCCCTGGGTATGTGAGTGCCAATCTGTACCTTACATGGGGTGTGGTCTGATGTATTCTTTGCCAGAGGCATGACTAAAGTATTTGGATATGCTAGGGTCCATGCTAGTGAGGTGAAAAACCAGTCCAATTGTTGCATTAGTGGTTGATCCTGCATATTACTCCATATATAACTTCTGCCTTTAATTGGTAACTCAGTGAGCCCTAAATGATGTATGATGTCATTGAAGAGGATCATGTCATTTGTGTTTCCACCTGGCCTATTTCTATTTGTTGCTGATCTATAGAAATTAAAATCCCCCATAATAATGCAATTGTCATCATAGGCGATGTCTAGACTGTATAGCCAGGAAACAAAATATGTTCTTTCAGGTACTTTTGTCGGTCCATAAACAGTGACCAGAGTCCATTCAGTTAGATCATGGACAGATGTGATTTGCATTCTCATTGCAAAAATTTGTGAATCAATCACTACAGCAGAAAACATTCTAGAATTCCATGCCACAAGTATTCCACCAGATGCTCCATCTGAGGGGCAGTACTCAAAGCTATCAAATCTCTTGGGTGCAAATTTTCTTATGAAGATAATGTCTATTTCTTCTCTTTTTGTCTCCTGGAAGCAAAATAGAGAACAAGAGCTTTCCTCTAATTTATTCCGAATGAGATTCCACTTATCAGGTTCATTTAAACCTCGCACATTCCAACATAACAGGTTCCAAGTACGATTATTATCCATAGGTAATGTGATAAAGAAAGATAAAAAGTGGGTGCACAGCCACCACTATCATAGAAGTAAAATAAACCATAAATGTTCCAGCCAAATAGAGTAGAATATTGATCTTCAGTATAACCTGATAGCTCTTGTGAATGGAAAGTCTTCTATTCATTTTCTTTCTTGTTGGTGAGCAGCTTTGCTAAAGTGACATCCTCAGGATCCACTTCACAATATGCAATTGCTAGGTTCTGCATAAATGGCACTGACAGTCTGTTTGCTTCATGCTTGGCTTGCTCAGACTGACTTGATGTTTCTTCTCCTCTGGTTTCTACGTCTTCCAAGGCTAATATGAGTTTCTGCTGCATCATGGTTGTGTCTTTTTTATTTAGTTTTCTTGGCTTTGACTTCTCATCTAGATACAATAGCTCAACATCGGGTTGCTTGCTCAGTCTTGTGCTTCTCCTCACCTCATCATCTACAACTGGTGTAGGCCTCTTCTTGCTAGGCCTTTTTGGTTGTGCTTGTATGATCATAGCATTTCTTGGAGTTGTAGCTAAATCGTTGGGATATATAGTCTGTAGTGGCTGAACATCTACCATAATCTGAAATGGAGGTTCTGAAGAATGTTGTCTCTCCTGCTGATGGATTGCAACTGGGTGTAAAACTAGCTGCTGATCTTTTGGTGCCACTTCTTCACTTTTTTCTGTGATAGCAATTTCATTTGACACTAGCTTTTCTGAATCAACAGACAGGACATCGTTCAAGGAAAGTTGAGTGGAATGTTGCTGCATTGCTGAATTTTCCTGAAATGCTAGAGTGCTAGAATTTTCTGGAACAGAGATATCTGAAGGAACCATATACACATCTTTTGCAATGCTATCATTGGTGGCAGGTTGGATCAGGTTAGTGGTTGTTAGAGGAACATTTGCCAAAGTACTGCTATCAATGGTGACAAACTGAATCATATTAGCACTTGGTAGAGGAATAGTAGCCACATGGTGGTGTGAAGGAAAACCTTCATTTACTTCTCCATTAGATGCCTCTATCATATGGTTGTCATTTTCTTTTGCAGCCATGTCAAAAATATCATCTTGAACTGGTAATGATTCATCCAATTCAGTTGTATCAACCATGGAAGTATCTTCTGATATATCTGCCAGGTCGGTTCTAGCTGTACCATTGTACTCATTGGCAGTTGGTATAGGTGGCTGCATATTCTGATTGTCAAGCTCTTGAAGTCCTGTAGAGATGGAACCACTATTACCCATAAGACACAATCTTGAGGGTGGAGGAGGTGCAGAAGTGGAGGCTCCCCAGTTATCTCCCCAGAATGGGTTGATCACCCACTCTTCTAGGTCCTCCATGTAGATGTAACTAGGCTCTTCTATTTGAGGGAATAGTAGACTCATTGGCTTTTTTCCTTTGAGGACAAACTGTGCAAATCCAAGACCAATTGGTGCAGGTATGACTGGTTGGTCTAGTCCAGTTTTGTGTAGAATGTCCTGCATCAACACCTTTGCTGATGGCATTGGCCCAAATTCATGATGGATGTTCATGATCTTTGCAAGCTGGTAGATAGGATAATCACTTTCCTTGTCCCAGCTGTTATTATGCAAGGGAAAGATCTCTTGGTTATCTTGTACCAAAGGTACTTCGAGCCTGAATGGGTTGCCTTGCCCTCTGAAGAAACTTTGTGTATCTGAACTGACTGACTCTGTGGTCTGTTGGTTCTCCGGATTCTGCATCATGGCCTGGAATACAAATTCATTGGCTAGATTCTGAACATTTTCTATCTCGTTTTGATCAACCTCTTAATCTTGCTGGGGCCAAGCAGGCCAGTCATTCTGTACAATTGCCGCTGCAGCTGTAGCATTTGCCATCAGGGGCTGAGACCCTCCTTCATTTTCATTTGCTTGTTGGATATCATGCATGTCCTGCTCATTTTCCCAGAGACCAAGTTGATGTTCAGGGTTGACCCCAGGGAATGGATGTGGGTTACCATCCTGTGGCACTGGTTCCTCATCACCAGGGATATGCTCATTGTTTTCAGAGCTTAGCACAAACACAGGTACTGACCAAGACTGTCCAGCAGCACCGACGCCACCAGGTTTGCAAACTACAACACTTCTTGGGATTTTGGTAATATGCAGGACTGAACATTTAACCAGCACTCTAGACTTGAAATTTTCATTGTTTGTCCATGTAACAATGGTTCCAAAGTTATTAACAACCTGCGTGATGTACTCTTCTGTCTGATAGTCTAAAGGGAAGCACAGAAACATCACCCAACATGTTCTTGCAAAAGGACAATTTCTACAATTAATGCCTTGGTCATGAGCCACTAATCTGACTTCTCTACCAATAGGTAAAAAGTGTGGGCTAAGGTTAATCATAGTTTGCCTTCTAACTGCTGACCTGAACCGAATCAGACATAAACCCAGTGGGAAGGGCAGATTGATTCAACCTGCACATGCCTGACCTGCTGGAAGTAGTCACGTACATCCTCCATGGCCTGGTGCAGTTGATTCAGGTTCTGCGGTGCCGGCGTCATTGTCACGATGGCGAACATCTCATGGCGTCGTGGGGGGTTCCCAGCTATGACCATGCGACCTCGAGCAGGTCTGTCCCACTGCTCAAGATAAAAGCCTTCAGGAACGTATGGGGTTGGATCAACTTCGAAGTTTGCCATCTCAACGTTGTCAACGTCAATCTGCAATGGTTGTGCTTCAATAGCGGCTGGTGGCCGCTGTGTTGTTTGCTCTGTAGATGGGTTTGTGGTTGATGCTGATTTGGTGAGTGTTGGACTCGATGGACTCGAGGAAGCCGGCCGGTCCACGCCGTTATCGCAGTGGAGGTTTTGATCTGCAACAATATCTTTCTGCTTGGGCCTCCAAGTTGCACGTGTAGTTTTGCGTGTCAAGCACCGCTGAGCTCGGTGGCCATAGTTGTAACAAGAATTACACCTGGTCGTGCCAGTACAGTAACGGGCCACGTGTCCTTTCCTCAGACAATTCCAACATGCAATATTTGAATAAATCAATGCTTTGGAACTGGATCCTCCATCATCGCTGCTATGGCTATTCTTGCTTGTTGGTCTGCATGCCAAGTTGAAATCACCTCGCGAAGAACACGCAGTGTTGGAGACGAACGGATTCAAACTTGATCCAAAAGTGAAACTAGTCTGATCATCATTTGGAGGTATTGGACAATTGAATTCTCCAAAAGCTATCGAGGTAGTTGATTCAGCACTCTTGTTTGTTTGACTCGGTATGCAAGTTGGAGATGAGGCAAAAGTAACTTTCTTTGAAGATTTGGCCTTGCATTTCTGTGCTTTGGATAGAACTTTGGACCACTGTTCTTCTTGTTCTAGATCCCAAAGACGTTTCTCTCTTTCCCAATTAGCAGTACCATTACCCCACAGATGGAAATAAACATCAAAGTGATCACCAATGAAGCGCCTAAGAGAATACACATGAAATCCAACCAATTTGTTTGCAACCGAGAACTTGAAATGACGTTCACTTTGAAACTGAACGTGAAACCCAGCAGGTGCACCACCGAGGCATGATGCCAAAGCAAAAGCAACTGATTCTTCTGATAAATGAAATGTAAACCGGCGAAAGGTAGCCAAGAGAAAGAACGATCCTGATGGGGTAGCCAGAGTGTGATGAACCGACGAGCCAAACAGTTGTAAAATTTCTTTACGAAATTTTTGCCATGTGAAAAATCCAATTTCTTTGCCAGTTCCTCCGGTAAATCCATAGGGAAGGGGAGGAGGTGGAAGACTCACTTGCAGATCGAAGAAAGGAAGGAGGGATTAGCGTGGGTGATCACCGGAGATGAGGTTCGCCGGCCGTCGCCATGGGGAGGGGTCGCGTGGATGAGTTAGTGGATGCCATATCTATTGCTTTGGTTATGTCCCTTCGTGACTTTTCTCCCAGGATGATAACATATTTTTCTTGATTCTTCCCAGAGGATGATCGGAGGGCCCGAATCTCCCTTTCTAACTTCGCCGCTTCTTCTCTTGCTTGATTGATTGCGTCCTGAGTTACCAGCATTCGGTTTTGTGTGGCCATCTGAACCTACAACTGGTCGCGATGCTGCTTCAGGGCATTCACCTTGGCAGACTGCTCTTCTAATGCTTCAGTAACCGGGCGTTTTGGACGTCCGATCCTTCAGGCTCTTCGGTTTCTTCTTCTTCGGGTTCTTTGGTGATGCGGCCTTCCGAAAGCACCCCTCCCAGTGCACCGAGTTCGCCTGTACCGCCGTCTTGAGTGATCTGAACCGCTGCGTCGTTGGTCAGTGTTGGTGCCCCCGCACCTTCGGCCTGCTGAATGGATGCTCCCGACTGTAGAGCACTGGACTGCTCTGGAACTTCGGTAAGCGGAACCGAATCTGTGGCTGCAGGTTCCTTGGATGACCCTACACCTACCTTCGCCTTGCCCTTCGGAGCCATGGTATGTTCGGCGACGACCACGGTGGGCGCCAATGTTGTTCTAAGGCAGAACCTTAGAACCCCCTCCGGTGGTAAACCCGAATCAACTCACGGAATGATGCTGAATCTACCTACGAAATGGTGCACGGAACACGAAATGGAACGTAGAACACAATCTCAATGCTTTCCATTCTATTCCGATCCTTTGTACAGTCCCATCAAGGCAATATTTATAGGCACCCGTAGGCTTTTACAAGACCAAAGTGCCCTTGGGCCGCTTCTCCTGAGTCCTCCTGCTGGTTGGTAGTGAGGGCGTAACAGTCTTCTTGGTGCTTTTCCAGGTTGCAGGCCGAATGGCCGACAACACCAGGCCCACAAAGCAGCGAGTAGTCCTCACGGGAGCAGCAGCGTGACGTCCCTGCACAAGTAAAATATCCGCCAGCCGCCCAATGCTGATTCGGTTAGGGCACCGAAGCCCCCCTTGCACGGGTGCTTCGGCAACCTTACCCATGGGCGGGCCGGACCGTCAGTTCACCGTCAGCCGACGCAGATGACCGAATCATCTCGGTAGCTGATTCGGTTGCCTGACCGAATCAACATTTCATCACTTCAGCGGGACGGGGTGCCCAAGTCCCGGTTGTCACCCAACAAACAAGAAGTAGGAAGCACCACCTAGTGTCTTAGGTGTGATGTGCCCACATAAGTCTGCATGGACAAGTTCTAGACTTTTTTCTGCCATGAAACCTGAAACTTTTGGGAAAGGTTTTCTATGCTGCTTGCCTAGAGCACAACCATCACAAAGTTGCTCCACCTTCTTTATAGCAGGCATTCCTTCCACCATCTATCTCCCACTGAGTTCATTTAAACTCCTAAAGTTCAGATGGCCAAATCTGGCATGCCACTGCCAATCTTTTTCAGCAGAATGTGCCAACAGACAAACTGGTGAACTAACATCAAACTTGATTGTACAAAGTCTAATGGCATTCCTTGGAGCAGCTATCAACAGTGATTTATCAATGTCATAAACACACAGCTTCCCATCTCCCAAAGTGCATTTCAGACCACTTTCTTCTAATTGGCCCAGACTGATAATGTTACTTCTTAACTTAGGTATATAGTAAACATTAGTCAGTACCTTAACTCAAGTGACTACAGAATAAGTTATTCTATTGCCAGCTGTAGAACAGTAGTTCTATATATATACACACACACATATATATACACATATATATATACACACATATATATACATATATATATACATATATAACTTCAAATTCAAAAATTAAATATGAACAGCGTGCGAGCACTCACCTTGAGTGACTCAGGCACAAAATTATATGAGGCACTATTCGCGGATGTTTAAATATTCAGCGCGACTATTCAGACGCTATTCGTGCACTATGCGTGTGGTTATAATATATGCGCGCACTATTCTGTGTGAATATTACATGCGTGGGTGATAGCGACGTGCGTGATTATTAGCACGAGCGATTAATTCGGGCTATATATATATATATATGCACACATATACATATATATATATATACATATATATACATATATATACATATATACATAGGGAAAGTATTTTCTACTCCTAGGGAGTAACTACTCCCATGTTCATATCTCAAGATCTAGGGTATGTATGACCAAAAAAAGTATATGGACGCGAAGTATATGATCATACTAGAAAAATCTATGGTAGTATATATGCCAAGTATGCAAGCATACGTAGAGTATGTGGTCATACTTATTTTATATAGTACAGTAAGTGGCATTTTCGTAATATATTAAAAAGTATGGGTTTCCTTAAAAATTTTTCGCGTAAGAAGTTTTAGAGTATCTTAGTATTAGTATATAGACATACTCTATGTCATAAACAAGTATGAACACAAGGTATGTATATGTGTAGTTCTGAACTTTAGATGCCTCCATATAGTAAGTATATTTGGTGGGGTAGAGAAAGCCTTCTCCTTAATATTCTATCACTTCAAAATAAGTCACATTGACCTTTTTGTACATTCATTTTGTTATGCACTAGATATAATAATATGTTTAGGTCAAAAAAATCAAAGTGACTTATAATTTGGGATGGACGGTGTATCTAAGTGATGTCATGTTGACAAAATTAGTTTCTAGAACAGCGAAATACCCCCCCTGCTGGGAGCTATCAAATATAGTGGAAATAGAATGACACAAGAAAAAATGTACAACAAGAAAGCTGGCACAGGTAGTACTCACCAAACAAACAAATATTGGTCCTAATATTTCTAATTAGGTTTAGGAAACTCGACCCCGCATCACCACTGAGCCGATCCCTTGGATCTCGACGCGTGAACCATCGCCAAAACGCACGTGCCTCTGACTCTTTCATTCAGGTGTGTCAGGGCCGACCTGGTGCCGATCATATGATTGCTGGCACCAGTGTCCAGCACCCAGACACCATCTGGTACGTCCACATGGACGACCTTCTCTGACAGATGCACTTCATGCTCCAGCCCCCGCTCTAACTCGCAGGTCGCCAGCAGCAAAGCACCGCTGTGGTCACCACCACCAACGGCGACATTGGCCTCGGGTTCCACCGCCTCCTTCTTCTCTTCCTTTGGGCGCTTGCAATCTTCTGCCCAGTGCCCATAGATACCGCAATTGCGACACCGGCCTTTTCTTCTCGGTGTGCCCATGGATGTCATCTTGACATGACCTGGGGCACCACCATCTGGGCGTGTCGCCGCCTTGTTCTTCGAGGAGCCGCCTCCACCACCGCTCCCTCCAGTCTTCTTCCCAGATTGGAAACAATGTTTATTCTTCTCAAGCCAGTCATCCTCAATCATCATCAGTCGCCCCATCTTGTCGGTGATGAGCTCTGACTTATCGTCCAGACGCTCCTCCGCCGCCCGGAGCCGGCCGATCAACTCCTCAACTGTTAGTTCCTTGAGATTGACGAACATCTCAATGGACACAACGATCTGCGTGAACTGGGGTGGCACCACGCGAAGGAACTTCTTGACGACGTGCTCGTCGCTGATCGTCTCTCCCAGGGTTTTGAGGTTTCCGACGAGATTGGTTATTCTCATCCCAAAATCATCGACGGACTCTCCTTCCTTGAACTGGATGTTCTCAAACTCCTTCAAGAGCCTCTGGGCATTCACTTCCTTCACATGATCCGCACCTACACGCATCAGCTTCACCGCCTCCCACGCCTCCTTCACAGACTTCTTGCCTCCCAACGTCTGCCACATCCCTTTTGGAACCGAGCGCAAGAGCGCGCTCATGGCCTGCCGATCTTGTGCACGCTTCGGCTTGTCACCGAGCTCGATCACTTCCCAGATCTCAAGCGCTTCGTAATTACACTGCATCAACATGGACCACTCCGTGTAGTTATCGCTGGTAAGCATCGGCCACATCAAGGAGCTTTCCTTCACCGTGGACTTGGTTGACGACTCGGCCGACATGGCGCCCGACGATGAACTGGCAGCGCGGCTGGCGTTCTTCCTCTCCGGCGTCTCTCTGGATGGACCACTGGATCCACCTGATCTCTCAACCTCACGCTCTGATACTAGAATGTAAGTATCGGCGGCTCGCCGTCCTTGGAACACTCGAAGCCGACGATGCCCGGCGGCACGGTGACCGCGCTCTGGAACACGAGTTTGGAAAGAACAGAAAACGCGAGACTTGGGGGATATGTTTTAGCTGCCAACTGCAGCCTTGCCTGAGGCAATCTTTGATTTATATATGGCTCGACCGAGATCCCCGCCACCGTTTGTTGCTGCGAGATACGCCCTTATCTTTGGAACGTCCTCGCGACAAGCACGGCATACAACCGATGGCGGAGCTGAGCCTTCAGATGCGGTCACAACGCAGGGTGTGCAAGTCTCCACCTCTGCCCGCGATTCTACGCTTACATAAACATGTTCATGCACCTAAACAACAAACTAATGCAGCTAAACATGGATACAATTGTTCTGACACGATTATGAGAGCTCCTGCTCCAACACCATATCCAAATGGCGAATTTTGCTGTGGGACATTGGGAAAAACCGTAATTAGCCAGTACACACCGCAAACGGCGAAATATGCTGGGTACCATTATAAATTTGAGCTTCTTTGTTGAGACACACCGCGTCGATTATTTTATTAATTTCGCAGATTTTAGGAGAGAGAAAGTTGGGGAAATATCTTCTTTGCCCTCATCTTCAACCTCCAGCCCCATCACCGTAGCACACCGCCGCCTCCAATTTAGTGTCCGTACGTCGGCGACCTCCTGACATGCCGCCTGGGCCACCGCCTCGTCCAATCTACTGCTTCGGCGAGCTCCTCTGTGCCGTGCGTGGGCTTGCTCGGCCTGCTCCTTGCCTAGGCTCAGCTCCAGCTTGTCCGTGACGGACCTGTTCTCGTATTCGTGCAGCACGTGCTGAAGTTCAGAGTGATGGACAGGTACGAGTACGACGATGCGACGGACGCGTTGGCGTCAGCGGAGCCCGAGAAAGGCGACGACGTGCGTGCCTGGCAGTGGCTGCTGCTGGAACAGCCAAGCCACGTACATGTAGTTGCGTTGAAGCAGGTCCCCGAACCTGACGGCGGCCTGGGCGGCAAGACGAGAGCTCATCGATCTATGGATGAACAAATCCGTGGTGGCAGTGTGTTAATTACCGCAAATATCAGCGGAGACTAGAGATTGAAGACGAGGGCAAAGAAGACATTTCACCAACCTTCTCTCTCCTAAAATCTGCGAAATTAATAAAATAATCGGCGCGGTGTGTTTCGGCAAAAAAGCATAAATTTATAATGGTACTCAGCATATTTCACCGTTTGCCGTGTGCCTAGCGAATTACGGTTTTTTCGAGTGTCCCACAACCAAATTCGCCCAAATATGCCAGCACTTCATTTTTGAGCTAAAGTGGTGATTGAGCAGATTGATGTCACTACATCACTTTCTGCTAACCTTCCTGGCAACACGATTTTGCTACTTTTTTTTCTGCATATTTTGAAACATTTTGATGCTACCTCAAGCAAAGACATTTCTATTATCTTTGCCCATGGTATATCTGTTCCAACTTTCACCTAAAAATTGCAGGAAGCATTTTGCTTGCTGGAAGGAGAAGTTGAAAACTCAATCCTGAAAGCTGAAGCTATATGATGGAGTGGAGACAACCTCTCATGCTGTGGTTTGTTGAGAAGTTCAGGGCTCATCACCCCTGCAAGAAGACAGAAAACTTGATTCCTCACCTGCTTGTTATTGGATCGTATAACTCATACACGGCTTGACCTCGTTAAGCACAGACTGCTATCCTTCCATGATCAGAAATATATAGTAGTTGATCACACAAGGGACTAATATATATGTTACATAATTAGTATCATAGGAAAGATTTTTGAATCTAGTTTTTTTTACAAATATTTAGTGATACAAATATTTCACGTATTTTGTACAAATCGAATCAAACTTGTAGCATAGAGGGAGTATGTGCTGTGTCTCAAACTTTCTAAACATTGCACCCACTCAATCTAGCAGAATATATAAAACATATAGGGTAAAAATGCCAACATTGGAAGAAAAAAAAGTTCTTTAGCCATGCATCACCAACACTAAAAAGGGAATGTGCATAGTCTCTATCACCCTTGGGAACAATAATCAGAAACACTACTAACATCTCAGTATAATATGGTGCCTGTCTGTCCTGTTCGAATGTATTCAAGAAGTTAGTGCTCAAAACTGATCTTTGCAATTATATATTAATAACTTTGTTAATGAGGATCACTACGGGAGAAGTGAATTTTCCCGAGTGTCGCACGCTTTGCAAAGCCTCTCTTTATCGAGCGCCAGGATAGGGGGCACTCGGCAAAGAGTTGCACTCGGCAAAACAGGCCTTTGCTGAGTGCCACAGAGTGCCCGGCACTCGGCAAAGGACTGCTTTGCCGAGTGCAACACTCGGCAAAGAAGGCACTCGGCAAAAAAGGTGTATATTGTGAAAATATATGTCGCCAAATAACAGATCTATGCAATTATTAATAACATAATAGGATATGATAATAACATCAATAACACCAAATAAATATATTGTAAAAATATATTATCTAGTGATACAAATTTGATGTCATAAATATTGGTGATCTTTCCTATAAGATTGGTCAAACAGCTAAAATAGTTTGACTTAGGAAAACTCTAGAAGTTGATTTAATTTGAGGCACTCACAAGTCACATTGGCGGTGCCTTCTGAGAATTATAGCTCGTTTGCTATCTGCCTAAAGCTTCGTGGGGTTGATTGAAACTGATGCAGAATAATACGCACTCATTGCTTATTGATTCCTCACCAAGTCCATGCACGGGTCCAACTTATCAACATCAACTTTCAATTTATGGAACAGGTGTCGTGCCCTCAAGCACTACTTGCTGTATATTAGGTGGAAGACACGTCTTACTAATTCAGGTTCAACTCTATGAACTGGGCATATATACAGGAGACCTCCTCCTTTAGTAAAGTCATCCCAGAATACGTTCTCTCGTTGAATAGTGACATGCTATGAAATGAGGAAACTAATTGTCACATTGTTCAAATGAACAAAGCGAAATGCAGCACTGCTACCTTTAATTTGTGTGGCAAGAGTTAAATGCCATCGACTCTATCTACTAGTAGAGACCGTTGCAATCAGTCACGCAGCCCTTTGAAATGATGACTTTAAAAGGAAAAAGAAAGAGATGTACTTTGTACGAAAAAAAAAAACATTTTGCACTGGCCCGGGCAGACCTGCAGATGGACATGGTTATGTTAGGATGTCCCTGCAGATGGTGATCGGTTGGGCGGCGCCGACGGCACGCACGTGCGTTTTGGTAGAGTCACTGTCCAACCGGCGATCAATTATGCATATCTGCCGCTAACGTTCAAGTCGGCGATTAGGTTAATGAGATGGTCGTCGCCGGGTCGTTGCAAAGCCCTTCTGGGCTGGACTGGCAGTACTTACATTGCAGTGCATAATTGCATTGTGTGTAAGCATTGGTTGTTTCTGATTCTCAAAGGATACGCCTAGAAAACCTTGAAAAAGTGGAAGGAAAATACCATATGCCTCCCCACACAGTAAATTAAGTTGAAAAAAAAAAGTTGCATGCTATGTCTAGGTCTCTCATTCTTTCCCAGTCGTGCTAGGAGATTTTCTAATAATTAAACTAGGCAAATTCTCCGCGCGTTGCTGCGAAAATTACGAAATATTGAATTTTGTGGTATGATGACATGGTGAATAAAGTAGTCTTACCAACATGACATAATAATTGCATGTGTTAGTGGATTTTAATTATATGTGGTAGTGCATTGTTTAGTTGGACAACTTATATATATTAAATCTTGCTTAGTGGATGTGATAGTGGATTGGCTTGTTGGATAGCTTGCATGTTGAGATAATTAGCTTGTGGAGTTTGTCTATATAGGATGACATGGTGAATAAAATAGTCTTGCCCATATGACATTATAATTGCATGTGCTAGTGGATTTTAATTGTATGTGGTAGTGCATTGTTTAGTTGGACAACTAATATTAAATCTTGCTTAGTGGATGTGATAGTGGATTGGCTTGTTTGGATAGTTTGCATGTTGAGATAATTAGCTAGTGGGGTTTGTCTATATAGGAGATATAGAAGCCATAATCATTAGTAAGCACATATAATAAAATATACATGAGTGGAGTTCGTGAGTGAGGACATCCTGCCATCATCGGATCTATGTGAACTTGTACGATCACCTTCCAATATGCAAAAGCTAGAAAACGAAAAATTGTTGGAAAGATGATGCAATACACGTCGTGCAGCCGGGCATTATATAGGAAAGCTGACAGAGACAGCAGGCCCCAAACAACAAGACAAAGCCAGGCAGCTATCCTTTTCTTGGGATCTCGTTTCCTTGTCGCGCACGTATATGTCTCACATTGTTCACAGATAGAGACATTGGAGTTGGAACTACGGTAGGGATTGACGAGGATCTCACATGTCGTGGTCATGCATGGTACGTAGTAGTCTAACTAAAATTATGTAAAACTTGAGTAGATATAGGGTAAAGACTATATACACTTTGCTCAACTAAGCGCACGCAGTCGTGCGTGGTGCGTCCGCTCACTCGTCAAAGCCGTGTACGGAAAACGGAGGGGGCTTCGAAGGCTTGGATTATATACTTATATATTTTGATGAATCTTCGGAGCACCTGATGATTCCCTGCGGGTGAAAGTAATTATTAATGTTGTCCCCCCCCCCCACACCCACACACACAAAGATCCGTTGCCGCCGCGGCTTTGTCCTTGATGGTTAGTTTACTCAACTATATATGACTCGTCCTTCTTCATTTGGTCTCTGAATTTCATTTGCTTATTACTCCACAATAGCACCTTTACGGCCGGCGTTTGATCCATCGAATCGTAATGCCGAAGGTTAAAAAAGAATACAAATCCCATCGTCTGCCCTGCGTTACCACCCGCAGTACAGATTTGTGGCACCAACCCACTCACACTAAAAACTTTAATTATTTATGTGAACCAAATGCCAAAAATGATAAAAGTGTTTGGTGCATTGCACAAGTTTATTTTACACAATGATGAGTTGTACCGAAGAACTAGTAAAGACATGTTCCTGAAGTGCTCGGGATGATGATCAAGCAAAAGTGGCTATGCATAGAGGTGAAGACAGGGGGCAGGGGCCAAGCCACCGTAGGAATGTGATTTCTCTAACAAATTTAAAATATGCAACACTGTTGCCCCGCCTAACACTAAAAAAGTTCAAATTTTAGGCTCCACCCCTGGTATGGGAGAGGATGATGAAGGTATAATTGATACACGCATCAATCCGCTTCAAATACAATGGGTGTGCAAAGAGTGCCAATTGTTTGGTAATATATATGCAAGTGTTCCTACTGTGTTGATGCATCCTATTGTCAAAGTTGTTACTTTGTCTTGGTATTACCTTACAAAGTGAACCAATTTTGTTCCTTTGAAGAATATGACATATAAGGAGATGATTCGGTTTATTCCTTAGGATATCATATATATAAGATTTGGTATCCTATGGACGTTGTTTAGAGATCAAGGGATGTCTTTTGTGTCAAAGGAAGTACCAAATGTTGCCAAATTATATAAAATTTTGTTGCTCAATTCATCTCCGTATTATTTTGTCACCTAGCTAATGGACAAGCTAAATTTAGCAATAATACTTTGACCAAGCTTATCAAAAGATTGAGAACAATCTCGAAAGTTGGCATGAAGTTTATCTGTATCTCAGAGGGCCCATCGCATATCACATAGTGCCACTAAGGCTACTCCTTTTGAGGTGGTGTGTGGGGCAAAAAGTTGTGTTATCGGCCGAAGTGAAATTGAATGCATATAGATTAGCAAACAAGAAATTATATGCTATAATGTATCACGATATATATGATGAGGAACAATATTGATGAGGTTACAAATGAAGCAATACAAGCTTTGAAGTACATTGAGAGGGACGGGGCTCAAATGGTCATCAAGCTAGAAAGCTATTTTTCCATTTGAGACGAAGGGAAACAAGTTTGCCAAGTGGTCACCAAGCTAGGAAGGCCCATCAAATGTGGCCAATGTGACATTCAGAAATTCATACATGCTGGGGATGTTGTTTGATGATAAACTCCCAAGAACAATTAAAGACCATTCTAGACATGTCCACTTCGGCCATAAAAATTTAATTATAGCCAACAATACCATCAAGTAAACTGATAATGTGATGCCTTCAAGCATCATTAATAAGCATATTATATATAGAATAGATCTATTAGGATCTCTAAATTTGATGCAAACTTGTAACTTCTAGGAGTCTTTTTGCTTAATGGGAAACATTTTAGAGAGCCACACCATATTTGAATGGCTTAAAGAAACTTACTTCCAACAATGGATTAATTCCTTCTTTCTATAGTATAGTTGTATATTATAGAGTTAAAGCAACACAATTGTTGTTTGTGAGGTCTGAACCCAGGTTTAATAGGAAGCGAATGCCAATAACCACACAGCTCAATTTGGATATTTTAATATGATTCCATGCTAAATAATCAACATATTATTTGAGAAACTTCATTAACTTAATTTTATAATCAGCCTCCTAGACTTGGTTTACAAATGTCATCCTTGGGGCAAGGCGATTCCCAGTGTCAACCTTTCCTAGTGGATCAGTCAATCTAAAACCTTGTCCTAAATTATCTAGTTCATCAAAAATGTCATAGTAGCCTCACAAACATTTATCTTACAAGTCCAGTATTGATCAAGACAATGTTTTAGCCGCCCTAAACTAAAATACATTAGTAATCGTATCATGATATTAAGCCAACATGGTATGAACTTCAAAGAAATAGGAACAAATCCCTCTCAAGTGACACTAATTGAAAATCAACAAGGTCATGCTTACACAGATAGATGGCCCCCTTTCGGTTGAAGGAGCAATTGACAATGGCAACATGGGTCGATGAGTGTGCTTGATGAATGATCTCCACTTCTTCGTCCACCCACATGACGAGGAACTGGTGCAGGATCCAATCACGCCAGAGAATTAAGTTTGTAGCTTGGTTGCACTTATGCAACAAAGAAAACAATTACTAATGTTTGCTCCTCATGGGTGAACGCCATCGAAACAACATCCCGTTGTCAAAATTGGCTCTCCTCCTGCAATGCCGATGATTGTTATATTAGTGACAATCAATTCCTCATCCATGCTGCCAGGGTTCTTGTATAGTGAATATATATAACAACAGATTCGCAATCGCTCCATTATACACCAACCTGTTAAAGATTATTAATTGGGATGCCATTAATGTAGCCCTTCACATACATTAGTTAGAAGAGTCATGGAGTCCTTGGCCTTGTGTCGCAAAATCAAATTGAGCCAGCCTTGCATTATCTCCCCGATAGTAGTATCTGATAGGTACACCAGCATATTAACATCTATCCTTTCCGTAGAGCATCCTAATCGACCATCTTTTCCTCTCTGTGTCCTTACACACCTTAAACGTTGTGGGAATTGCAAGAGATTCAACTGAATGGGAGCCTTAAAGTTTCTTTCGAAACTTTTTGTCCTTGGCTCGTCAAATAACCCCTAGAAGCAACACAAGAGCGGTGATATCCACAAACTAAGATGAGGGTCGATGTTTCCTAGGAACATAACGGGACACCACAAGTTCAGCGAAGCAAACAGTGAAGCAAATAGAGAGCAAGCGAGCAAGATCTGGGAAAAACAACACTCACTGCGCAGGCGCGAATAGTCCTGAAATAAGGTGCAGAATGAATGTTGTTCTAGAACTTAGACTATCAGGTTGTACGGTCACGGACACTCCGATGACACGACAATGACATGTATAGTAAATGACGGAGTGTCCACAGGTAGAGGCTCGGACTGTCTACAGGCAAAATCCCATAGAACAAACCAAACTAAGCTAGTTCTGGACACGGCTCGAGATTGACCGGCGGACTATCCACGTGTTTGCTCCGGACAGTGCGCAAGTCACCAGAGAAAAATTGACTTATAGTCAAGAGCTCAGCGCCACAAGCCATAGACCCCAGAATATTCGCACTCATAGGTCGGATTGTCCGCGGGTATGAAGCAGCGAAGAGACATAAACTTAAACTCTACGTCTGAGCTTGATGCCTAGACCGTCCGCGATTGAGGCGCAGACTTTCCGTTATTAGTGATTCAGCTACCCCAAAAATCGCCTCCGACACAAATCTATGTGGATCTCATCCAAATCGGAACCAACAACCACCAAAATTGACATAGATTAGGTAGTAAGTGAGCTATGTCTAAGAGATCATGACCCAATTCGAACTAAATCCGCGGGAAATCAATAGGGAAGGGAAAATCACCCAACATGAACCCTAGAACAAGAATCATCCCAATCTACAATCTCGTGAGAAATTAGCCAATTTCATTCAGTGGAATTGCTCCTCTCATGTCATAGATCGAATCAACACAAGAAAAATGAACCAAAACAATCGAGAAATGATGAATTGAGTGAAGAACTAGAGGGGGGAGAGATGAACTCATGAAGAAAAAATCACAAACATAAGACACAACCTGAAAATCGAATCAACCATTTGGCACGAGGTGGTAAGGGCCACCATTCCTACAAGAATTCGACCATGTTGTGGACCTCTCTCAAGAATGCATAGGGAAGAAATGAAAATCTAGCCACTGGAATGAAAAATTACAAATGGGGGAGGTAAGGGAGATGGGTGCTCCCTCATCCTATTTAACAGGGCTATTACACAATCCCAGTTTTGTTCTTGGTTACAATTGAGCCAAACAACTAAGCACAAGGGCGTTATGGTCCAGCCCAAGGTTTCTTGATCCGATGGCCACCGTGCCTCCTCAGCTATAGCTTCGCCCCAACTCAAACCCCCCGATGTCGCCACATGACGACCGATGGTTTTGATGCAAAGCCACCAAACCTCCATCACTAGCTTACTCCATACATGTCCCCGCTGCCTACACGTGTCACCTCGTCCTTGATCGCCCGGCCGCCAAGCCTTACAGAGCCTCCCGCTTGACTTGCACAACCACCATGTTGACTTGGCCAAAATATGGTCACTCTCGTATACACTTGCACTAGTCGATATCACAAGTGTCAGCCACTGTGACTAGTTACCCGGCCTCCTGGTCCCTCGGTCCAAACCATACATATCCTCCACGGTCCTACTTGACCTTCACCTCACCGTCGACCACCGCCTCCTAGGTTAACACCTGTACAACACAAGCCAAGCTGTCAAGCGGCATGTTGCACGACACACCTTGTGCCAGGTTTGTTCAGAAAAAGAGTCAAAATTCCGGCTTGTTGACAATCATTCATCACAATTCTAAATCACATGTCAATCATGTGTTCGCAGTGTATCAGTTGCCACTAGAACAAGCAACCGACTTGGCCAATTTTGGCAGCGTCTGCACAGGAGCCTGACTTCTATGCGTTCTTAACTGGAGGAAACCAAAATAGGATAGATCGGGGAATAGCTCGAGCATCCTGCGAGAGCAATAACATGTCAAAATCAAGAGAAATGCCTCCTCAGGAAGACGGGAGAGAAGAAATGGGCGTGGTTCCCAGAAAATAAAAAACTGAGGTCTCTGTGGGCGTCTCTCTATAGAGAAACAATACTACTTGTAGGATGGTAACTTTTCAATGCTTAGCTTTTCTGTAAACTTTTCAATATAATGCTTCGGTTAGCACCTGCTCGTTTTTTTTATTTCTAATGCCTTTTATGTCGTGCCCGCGGTCCGCTGAGACGTTTGGACACAACCAAGCTGGTGTTGATGTTATCACGAGACGTATCTTCAAAGGCAAAATCAAAATGTACCGAGATTTTACCTTACTAAAGTGCGCGCGCTTTCACACGTACGTTGTTTCGCAATTGCGGATATAAAACTCATGTCGCGGCATTCAATTCTATCACCCTGAGCATTGTTTCCTGTTCGTCGGTCAGTTCAGCTTCATTCATCGGTCTGCGCAGTTTTGCGTCACCGCAATCGTCGAGGCAAACTGCAGTGTTTCTAGCGACCTCGAAGTTTTTGCCCGGCCGGTTTAATATTGCTTGCTCCGACATTGCTTCAATCACGCTCGGGTTGGTGCGCAGGTCCGTCATGAGCGGGACGCTCGCGGCATGCCTCAACGCATCCGCGGAGGCCGCAGCCGCCACCGGGAACACCTCGTCGTTGGTGGAGGCGCGGCAGGTGGAGTCGTCCGGCTGCACGAAGCCGCCGCAACCGAAGCCCTACGACGTGTTCATCAACCACCGCGGGGTGGACACCTGGCACACGGTGGCGCGCCTGCTTCACGACCGGCTGCTGCAGCTCAGCGGCGGCCGCGTCCGCACGTTCCTGGACAACGTGTCCATGCGCCCCGGCGACAGGCTAGTGGAGTGCATCAACCAGGGCATGAGCCAGTGCAAGGTCGCCGTGGCCATCTTCTCGGAGCGCTACCTCGACTCCGAGTTCTGCCTCCACGAGCTCGCCGCGCTGGTGGAGGCGCGCAAGGTGATCGTCCCAATCTTCTACGGCGTCAAGCCCTCCGCGCTCGTCCTGCCGCAGGCAGTCGTCGACGCCCATGCGCCCCATGACATCGAGCGCTTCAGGGTCGCGCTCCATGAGGCCAAGTACACCGTCGGCCTTGCCTACGACCCAGCCATAGGGTATGGTACGCGCGCGCGCGCCTGATGACCTAGCTACTCGGATTCGGATTCATATATATGTATCTCTTAAAATTTATATTATTAATTAATGGCGATCTGACTGTCTGCATGCAGTGATATGGCGGAGCTCGTGTCAGCGGCAGCGAATGCGGTGCTGCAGAGGATTGAACAAATTGATAGCATGCAATAAATGACGATCGTTCGCACTGTGTGATTTCGAAGATGCTTGGCATAATGACAAGAGAAACCATTGAAAATAAGCTACTAAACACCAATTATTTTGGCAATCGATATACAGATATTCCCCCTATAGTTTTTTGAGATAAACAAGATGCATTTTCTACAAGCTGTTCCCGCCAAGAAAAGAAGTGTAGCACTGATAAATCCATGAGATAATATTTGTGAAACTGCTCCATTTAGTCCAATGTTGGTACCGCGCAACCAATTCTCTTATTATAATGCGCATCTGTAAACATGGACAATAAATTGTAATGTATAACATGATATTTTTACAGAAATCTGCTATAAGTCTCAGTGCAATGTCAGTCGTGGCATGGCGGTGTGTTGGACTCAGACATTTTTTTGGTTTATGGGTTATGGGTTACGTGTGTGTCGTGTGCACCTACATATATACATATGATTCATGTCGTTGTTCTTTGTACTTTTGTTTCATTTTTTTTCGAGACCACGCCATTGCGCGCTTTTCATTAAGCAGGATAAAGGGAAAACAAAAGTTCAGGTACAAGGGGAATCGTTGATAATCCCAAGATTACCAAAGAAACCCCAACACAACACAAAGCAAGAAACGTGGGGGAGAGGGGGGGGGGGGCTCCACCTAACAACCCCAGCAAGCTACACCTAATACAAGAACTCGACACCTAGGTAGCCAGTAGTGCACGGAGTCGCAAAGAAAGACACGGCGGCACAGCATCTGCCCGAACTCCTGACGGCCAAGCATCCGTCCCCACCTCAGCGACCTCAATGCCCATCACCGACGGAGGCGCGTCCTCAGTGGCAAAGCAACAGACACGGCGGCAAAGCATCCGCCCGAACCCTGACGGCCAAGCATCCGTCCCCACCTCAGCGACCTCAACACCAGCACCGGCGGAGGTGCGTCCTCGGTGGCAAAGTAACCCGCTCCTCCGAGTCACAGGGGCCAAAGCCGCCCGGACCACGGGCGAGGAGGAAAAACAAAGCACCTCGGCGGCAAGGCATCCGCCGGAAACAGACCCAAACTACGGCTACAACACACACTAACTGGATACAACTAGGTGAGGAGAGACATGAAGCCCCAAAAGGTGCAGCAAGACGACCAAACCGCGACGAGTGACGAGGAGGCAACCCCATTCCAGCGCTGGTGACAGGGGCAAGGGAACTTGAAGACGACGCGTTCAAGAAGGATGTGGCGCCCCAAGAGGCATCAACGTCGTCCCCCCGACCAACATCGGGCTGAGCTTTCGCCCCTAATTCCTGTAACCATGTCACACAATGGAACGCACGAACCGACGTCACCAACGCCACCACGGCGTCGCTGACGTGCCGGCGTAGCCGTCGCCCACACCACCATGGTGTGATATGGACGCTAGCCGCCCAGCCGCGCTGCCAGAACGCCAGCCCCCCGAGCTGCCGGGGCCAATTGTCGACGAGGAGCCCCACCAGCGAGCAGAGGCCCCACCGGGGGGGGGAGGGGGGGTCGCCGCCGGTGAGAGCAGGAGCCAGGCGCGGGGCCGGAACCGGCCCCCGGCGGGCGAGCCTCGGCGGCAGTAGCCACCGCCGGCCGGTCGGCCAACCAAGGCGGTGCCACCAGAGGGCGGCCAGAGCCCGGGCCGGCCCCCAGCCGCCGCCACCGGCCGGCCACCACCAGATCCGCCCCCCAAGGGGCCAAATCCAGCGAGCACGGGGCCGGACCGGCCCCCATCCGCCGCCGGACGCAGCTGCCACCGCCGGCCGGCCACCACTCGGAAGAGATGGAGACGGAGGAGCCGGGACCAGATCCGCCCCCCAAGGGGCCAGATCCGGTTAGCACGAGGCCGGGCAGGCCCCCAGCCACCGCCGCAAGGGTTGGAGCTAGAGGAGGGAGCTAGAAGGGGAAGTTGGGATGGGAGGGGAGCGGACAGCAGCACCATGCAGGCCGCCGCCGCCGCGGGGGGCGACGACGGCCGGAGGGGAGGCAGGACTCGGAAGCGCTGGCCAGCGGTGGAGGTGCCTCCCGAGTCGCCCCGTGGGAGCGCTCGGGAGTCGGGCGAGACTGTACTTTTGTTTCATGATCATCAAACAAGAATTTAGGAGGTGTTTGATAGAGATTCAGATTCTTCTAATGAGTTCTTAGTCAAAATACATTCTAGAACATTTCTCTGCTAAATCAGAATCATGAATTATGTCATATAGAGCTGTTTGGCTAGCTGGCTCACTAATTTTTTAAGTTAGAACTAGAATCAGGAAAAAACAAGTCTCACATGTTTCTCTAAACTAGTAAAAAATGAAAATCTATTCCATGTGATTCTTCATGCATGGAATGTTTCTAGCTGCCAAATGCACTCCTCTAGATAATTTCAAAAGGTGGTTCATATATGGCTTAACACGTTAGTTTTGTTGGAATATAAGTGAATTGTCCACCTCCCATATCAATCTAAGATTTTAGGTTCAAATAGTTGATGCATGCAACTTAATATGGTATCAGCTTCAAAGGTCTCGATTCGAATCCTGGTTAGCGTAATTAAAATAAGCAATTTATACTCGCTCCTATTCCACGTCTGCGTCGTTGAGATCTCTTGCCGGAGCCTCGACGTGAGGGCGAGCGTTGGATTATAAGTGAATTGTCCACATCTCCTCATCAGTTTAAACTTTCTGGTTCAATTGGTTGGCACATGCAACTCAATAAGTTTCTTTACCATGACATGTAATGCAACTACATTGCATGCATGCAAATGTTTTGTGCACATTCTCATTATTAGGTAGTTAGACCGATCTGTGGTAGATCTCTATGATCTTAGGGTATATTGTGCTATATATAATATTTGAACCATCCCAATGCTTAAACATTAACTCACCTTAATTCACTGAAAGTTTCAGCTGCAGTACACAGCAGGAATATTCGGAACTTCAATAATCCTTAAATCAACTGTTATGGATCGGACTGGAAATTGTTTATTAGTGAAAAAAGTTTAGTTTAGTTTGAAAGACAATACTATCTTATTGTGCTCTTATTCTATATATTGTTTGTCACTTAAAATAGTCTTCAAGTATTTTAAATCTATTTATCAATCTGAAAATTCAAATGATATTTAGCTGTCTATCATGTTGCCATATCATGTCACGAAACGTAGACTCAAACTACTTTAAATTTGAGTCAAGTTGAAAATTAAATGGCGGTATTAGTTCAAAAACTAGATTTGTTGAGGCAGCTAACAATTGCTGCCTTTACAAATCTATCTTTAATTAGATCAAGGAGGTTGGGCACCATGTAATCGCCCTATAAATAAACTTTACAAAGGTGGCCGGCAATGGAATTTTTTCCTGTCAAATGCTCAAATTGAATATTTGCCAAAAGCAACCTACTGATATGACCACCTCTAAAAGACTTGGCTAACCGATCTCATGAAGTCACCATAGACACCTCGCTATGGACTCTAAAAAACTTGGCTAATTAACAGATCTCATGAAGTCACCACAGACACCTCGCTATGAATAGGTACATTGCCTATGGCTGAAATAATCGCCTTGATAAATTCTAGAACAAATTGGAAAAACAAGAGTATTGTCTAAATCATCTGTAAGAAACTTTTTCTGTAAAAATTTCTAGGAATACCATTTTCCTAGCTTTTTTTAAGCCTTTCTCGTTTGGACATCGCGGCCAATGCAAACCTTACCTCAACCGATGTTGGACACAATCTTTTCTTGAGTTGTTACTATGCCTAGATTACTATATATGTATATATATCCAAAAATAAATAAATAAATAAATAAATATAGTCTTAATAAGAAAATGGAACTCTAAGACCAAATTAAGACCGACGACCGATAGTTGAAAGAAGTTGATTTCTAATTTCCAAATCATCAGTCGCAGGTCCAATATATATAATCACCGGAATCATCGATCAACAGCATGCTACGAAGATTCATCAAAATATATACTGCCCTGTAGGGATAGAGAAGAGAACCGATGGAAGCCCCCTTCCGTTGTCTCTCACGGCTTGACGCGTGAGCTGACGCACCAGACGCTGCGCATGGAATTCGTTTGCTTGGCTCTGACTGCTGACCGACCTTCTTGAGGACAAAGTAAACAAAGTAAGTGTAATTTTATCTAGGCTAGCTAGTACACGTACCATGTACTCTCAGTCTCTATCTATCAGTAGTGAATAAACAGACGGGTCCTATATATGATTCCTGTTAAAGCTTGGAAAAAACATACGTATACGTAGACGAAGGTCTATGAGTTGACAGTTCAATATAATGCCACACTCTGTGTTTCGTTCAGCTTTACTATATGTGGTCAGCTTCTCGAACTTTTCTCCGCGTTGTGCCTGGTGCACGTAGGACTTGTGTTGCAACATCTTTCCAACAATTCTTCGTTTTCTGGCTTGTGTTGCATTGGATGTTGATCGTGCATTTACACGCCTCCCTCGATGGCTGCTTGTCCTCACACACATATTTTTATTACTGATGATCGTGCCGTTAATTATTAGAGATCGATCACCTAGACATGGACGTAGCGTGCAACTTAATTTTTTACTGTCAGTAAGCATGGTATTTTTCCTACCACTTAATTTTCTACAGCGTATCCTTTGAGAATCAGAAACAGACAATAATTTATGCTTACAGAAATGCAATTATGCAATGCAAAGTAGAATTACTGGCCATTCCAGATCGAAGAGCTTAGCTACGACGACCCGGCGACGACCATGATTAACTTATAGTCAACTTGAAGGCGATGTACAGCGGCTCACATGCATGCTTGATATGATCGCCCGTCGAACAGTGACTATACCAAAACGCACGTGCGCGCCGGGCACGGCCGCCGGCGTTGGCGGTTGAGACTGCCAAGTACTGCCACATATACGAACGTGCTTGTCATGTCCGTACTGTATTTTTTTCGCTTTGACAGTTGACTTTTTGTTCGCTTTTTTTTTTATGAGATGACTGTACGTAGTTCCCTTTATCGGTAATATAATTAAAAGCATAATGTCATTATTCGTACATTACATCTCTTTCCTTTTCCCTTTTATAGTACGTCATCATTTCACACGGTTGAGTGACTGAGTGCAACAGTCTCTACAAGTAGTAGAGACCCAATGGCTTTTAACTCTTGCCTCACGGAGGTAGCAGTACTGCATTTCTCTTTGTTCATTGAATAATATAATGTAACAATTAGCAGTTTCCTTCTAATATATATAACCCCTATGGCCCCATGGTAATTATAAATGTCATTTGAACGACAAGCTAGGTAACCCTTCTCATGCATTTTGTAGCTTCAACGAATTAGCATGTATGTCATGACACATGATGTCACTTCAACGAGAGTACGTACGTAGATAACAACTTGCTAAACGAGGAGCTCTCCTTTTGCCCAGTTCAGAGTCGTTGGACACAAATTGGCAAGCTAGATTTATCTTGCTCACAATACAGCAAGTGCTTGGGGGCACACGACACTGTCGACCAACTCTCTGTGTACTTCGTTCGCACTGGTGTGAGTGTGACACCTCTTCATAAATTCATAGATGATTTTGAAAAGTTGGACATATACATGGACCTGTTGAGGAACCAAGCAATGAGTGGGTCTTTCTGCATCAGATTCAAACATCATGAAAGCAAATAAATAGCAAATGAGCTAATTGTAACAAGGCACTACCAATGTGACTTTGTGAGCTAGTTTTAAGTACCCCCTTTGTCTCAATCAACTTCTAGAGTCGTCCTAAGTAAAACTATTTTAAGTCTGACCAAATCTATAGGAAGAGTTTCAATATTTATGACATCATATTAGAATCACCAGATACATCTTGAAATATATTTCTTATATTTATTTGGTGTTATAGTTGTTATTATCCTTTCCCTTAAAGTTCTTCATAATTACGAAGATCAGTTATTTGGTGTCATATATTTTCACAAAGATCAGCTAAATAATAATCATCCTCATTAACAATGTTTCATGTAGTGCCTAAGGATTGCCCCCTAATATTTATGAAGATCATATAGCCCCCTAGGATTGCCTCTCCACTGTCAATTTCCAATACGATAATAAAAGTATCCTAGCCCTCTTAATAACTCAAGTCATAACATAACTGTATTGTACACATATTCGACACAACTCTAATAGTGGCCCAGAGGCTAGCAGGCGTCTGGACCCTCCATGGTGACGGCAGGGACTATCACCGACAGCATGATTGCAAGACGAAGTCGACGGTGACCTATACGGCCACACAGACTACAGATCTGAATATCCCCCTTAGGGGATCTAGTGCTTTTCTGCCTGCTGCCTCAGTGAAATTGAGGGCAAACCAACTAGACATAGGTGAAGAGAGTGGAGGAAGCAGCATGATTAATTGAGACACTGAAGAAGTAGAAGCGTGGCAACAACCCTAATGCGAGATCGGCGGCAGCTGCAGAGGACACCCCTGCCAGGCACAATGAATCTCTTAAGTGTGAACTACCGAGGCTGCAAGCGACCCAAGGCAGTTCAAGAACTCCGCCATCTGGTGGAGGATAGAAGGCACGCAATGGTTTTCTTGATGTAAAGAAAATTGGTGAAGAGCGTGCTATCAGCTTGAAACGAGGCCTTGGCTTTCCTAACACCATTATTGCCAAGTCGGAGGGCCTTAGCGGTAGTCTAATGTTGTCGTGGTGTCAAGATGTCCTAGTGGCAGAAATGAGCAAAGTTGGCTGCATATCGACGTCATCCTGTCTTGTGAATGTTTGCAGGTCTCACAATGGCATGTCATCGGCTTCTATGGTGCCTAGAAGGGAATGACGAAAGGAGAGATGGTTTCTGATGAGGTTTCTCAGAGCGTTGTCGGCCGCTCCAAGGTTGTGCTAAGGGGACTTCAATGAAGATTCTTTCGGTGGACGAGCTGATTGGGGGCAAATGAACATGAGGAGTGGCAGGTTGCAGCTTTCGAGGAGGTGGTAAATGATTGTGGGCTCACTAATTTTGCCTTCCATGGCCTCCACTACATGTGTGACAACCGGCAAGGGGAGGGAAGCAACATGAACGTCCGTCTAGACCATGCGCTGGGGGATAATAAATTTATGATGTGCTCATCAATGATGTTCCACTTTCGTCACGAAAGACTCCAAAATCGTCACAAAGTTTCTTCGTGACGAATTTGTGACAAAAATTTTTCGTCATCGAATGAACGTCATTGATTAGACTGTGACGAAATGAGAATTTTTCGTCATAGATGTGTTTTTATTCTATGACAAAATTTCTAGCGTCACAGAAGTGATTTCATTCTATGACGAAACGTTTTCGTCATTGATGTGCTCCACTTTTTGTCATAAGATGCTAGTCAGTCAGGCTTACAGACGGCGTTTGCCACGCTGGCAGCTGACGTGTAACGCCACGTGGCAGCTGTCGACAGACACGTGGCAACTGACGTGGATGGACACGTGGCGGGTGACGTGGACTGAGGTGTTCCACTTGCTGGTGTTCCACTTGCTGCTTCCAGAGTCAGACCACACTAGGCTCTTGGTGGAGGTGAGGCAGAGGGAACCAGCTGCATGTCATGGTCGTCGAAGAACTAAGCCTTTTCGGTACGAAAACATGTCGAGAAACCATGGCGAGTATATGGAGTTTTTGAACCAATCCTAGGATCCGGGACCAGGTTTGGTGATATATTTCTTCGGCCGTTCATGCTCCCTTGTCTCTATAAAACTCTCCTAAGACATGGGACCGAGAGGTTTTCGGCTAGGTTAAAAAGAGAGTTAATAAGCTAAGGGCAGAGCTGGAAGCAGAGAGGGGAAACACCCTATACCGTGGACCCATGGATAGGGACGTGAGATCATAGCTCAACTGTCAGATACTCTAGCTAGAGAAGAAATGGAGAGACAAAGATCGCGAATCCCTTGGCTGAAAGAGGGTGATTAGAATACTAAATTTTTCAGGCTAAAGCTCGAGCAAGGGGCCAGGCCAACCGTATCATGCTCCTCACAGATGATAACGCCTAGGTTTTCACTGACTAGGAGGATCTTCAACGGCTAGCTTGCGACTTTTACAAAATATTATTTGTGGCACAGGATGAGCTGCAGCCTTAGCTGATATGCAACCATGTGCCAAGGAGGGTGACTTTGGACATGTGCAACATTCTTGAGAAACCTTTCGTAGAACTAGAAGTGGAGACATCCCTATTATTCCAAATGGCACCGAGCAAAGCACCGGAGGTGGATGGTCTTAACGCCGGGTTTTTCCAAACACATTGGCAGCTAGTGAAGCCGATTGTGTTGTATGCGGTGTTAACTTTCTTAAACAGTGGTGATCTACTAAGGAGGTGAATAAGACCTTGCTGGTCCTCATTCCGAAGGTTTGTAATGGGCATGATCTTTCGCAAGACAACCTCATCTCACTATGCAATGTTCTCCACAAGATTTGCTCCAAGACTATGGCCAACCATCTACGTCTTATCCTAGAAGATGTGATCTTAGTGGAGCAAAGTGTGTTCATGCCGGGTCGGTTGATCACGGATAACATATTGGTCGTGTATGATTGTATCCAATATCCGAGGAACAAGTAGGGGAAAACTATATGGTGTGCGATTAAACTCGACATGGGGCATGAAGTCATGCTATCAGCCGAAGCGAAATTAAATAAATGCATATAGATTAGCAAAGCAAGTGATTATATGCTATAATGTATCATGATATATATGACGATGAACAATATTGATAAGGTAACAAATGAAAGAATACAAGCGTTGAAGTATATTGAGAGGGACAAGGCTCAAATGGTTATCAAGCTGAAAAACTATTGTGCCACTTGAGACGAAGAGAAACAAGTTTGTCAAGTGGTCACCAAGCTAGGAAGGTCAATCAAAGATGGCCAAAGTGATATTCAGAAATTCATACATGTTGGAGACGTTATATGGTGATCGTCTCCCAAGAACAATTAATGGCCGTTCTAGACATGTCCTTTTTGGCCATAAAAATTTGATTATATCCAACAATAACACCAAGAAAAGTGATAATGTGATCATGTCGCTGCATGCATGCGACCAATTCCTTCATGCTTGTTAGGTAGTAGATTTGTTGATGAGTGGATCACAACTTGCAAGTATGCAAATCTACACACATAGTTTATTATTCTTACAGAATTTCAATTCTTCATGGCAATCTACATAGATAGAACTTAAAAAATATAGATTTTCCCATAATTTCAAATTGTTCATACTATTATTGGTAATTACAGTAGTGGTATTACTTTGAATTGGCCCCCTCTATATACATTCATGCAAGCTCCACCACTGAATGTAATGTCCCCAACCATCATTAATAAGCATATCCACTATAGGCATAGGACAATCATATTTTGGAGTATATCTAATAGGATCTCTAAATCAATACAAACTTGTAGCTTTTGTGAGTCTTTCTTCTATCAATGGGCAAAGTTTTAGAGAGCCACACACATACTTGCAAGGCTTAAAGATACCTACTTCCAACAATTGATTAATTCCTTCTTTAGTATAGTTGTATATTATAGAGTTGAAGCGACACCTTGTTTTAATATGAAGCCAATACTCAATAAGCCCACAACTCAATTTTGGGCATTTCAGTATGGTTTCATGCAAAACAATCAACATATAATTGGAGAAGCTTGATTAACTTGACTTTATAATTGGCTTCCAAGATTTAGCTAACAAACATCTTTCTTGGGGCAAAGCGATCCCCAATATCAACCTTTTTCTAGTGGATCAGGCGATGCTAAACCTTGTCCTAATTTATCTTGTTCATCAAAGCTATCATAGTAGCCTCACAAACATCAGTCCTACAAGTTTCAACCTACATTAGTTACTGCATCATGATATTAAGCCAGTTATTTATCAGCTTCAAAGAAACAGGTACAAATCCCTCTCTATTGTCACTAATGATTGAGCTCATGCTTACACAAACAGACAATGCCATCATGCCCTGCCCTTTCCGGTTGAAGGAGCATTTGACAATGGCAACATGGGTCGATGAATGTGCTTGAATGATCTCTAGTTCATCGTCCACCTACAAGACAAGGAACCGGTGCATGATCCAATCACGCCTGAGAAATAAGTTTGTAGCTTGCTTGCACTTATGCAACAAAGAAAACAATTGCTAATGTTTTGCTCCTGATGGGTGAACGCCATTGAAGCAACATCCCTTTGCCAGAATTGGCTCTCCTCCTGCAATGCCGATGATCATTATATTAGTCATGACTAATTCCTCATGCGTGCCGCCAAGCTTCTTGTACGGTGAATATGACAACAAATTTACAATCGCTCTGGTATACATCAACTTGTTATGTATTAATTGGTGTGCCATTAATGTAGACCTTCACATGCCACGGGTAGAAGATTCATGGAGTCTTTGGGCTTGTGTCGCAAAGTTGAATTCAGCCGTCCTTGCACTCTCTCCCATGAAGTAATAGTCAGATGATAGGTTTTTTTTTTAGATAAAGGATATATTTCATACCCGGCTTCATCTATCAATACGTAGAATCAGGCTAATTATTACAAAAAGGTATCCAGTGTATCAGGTAAGACCAAAGTTACCGGACAACACCGGTACAGCTAAATAAAAGAAATAAACTGAGGAAAAGAATACATCTCAAACAAAGAGCTCGCGATCTTGGCAACGGCACAAAGCACTTGGTAGATGCACAAAGGAACCACCATGATGCTGGCACCAAAGCCGACGAACCAAGGGATCTTCCAAAACGAAGCTTTCAACAAGGAAATAACATCCGAAGATGCCATCATCACCCACCAGTGGCACTGGTGTGTGGTTTTCACACGGAGGGATCATCCTGAAATAAGACAACGTCTCCAACGAGGAATATGGCACCCGCAGGCGTCACCGTCGTCGAAACATGGTAGCATACCAACGGCCACCAAAAGCCATACCATTATGCCAATGATCCAAATGGACGCCGCCGACGAGTTGCCCCGCCGTCACCTCTGTCTTGATTTGGCCACCGTCGTAGCCGCCTAGGCCGGTTAACACCACCGCGCAGCAGTTATAGCGAAGAGCCAGTGGGCAGCCGATCTACACGTGTCACCGCTCATGGAGCAGATCAACTCTGACGCCACCACTCCACCACGGCCGAGGAAGGACCTCCTTGAATCCACCTGCTAAGTGCCATGGAACAGCAAGGCGACCAGACAAAACTCCGGCCAAGCTCCGTCAGTGCACCACCTCCAAGAATGAAGCCCGCCACCATCGATCCATCTTGCGCCTGCCCGATCTCCTGGTCGCCGCCGCTGCGGTCGCGAACGACGGTGGATCGGCGACCTTGTCGCTCACCGCCGCTGCCGCATGTCCGGGCTCCGACCTGACCAGAGAACCCATCCATCCTCGCCGCGTGCACCCCCGTGCTCTTGGCCCCAGCGCGCCGCCGCCTCCAACAGAGGAGCGACAGAGGGGACAACGAAGCCCGCCACCATCGGTCCACCTTGCACATGCCCGGTCTCCTGGCTGACGCCGCTGCGGTCGCAGACGACGGTGGATCGGCGACCACATCGCTCACCGTCGCCGCCGCACATCCGGACGCCGCCCCGATTGGAGAACTTCCATCCTCGCCGCCTGCTCCGGCCCGGGCTCCTGGCCGGCGCCACCACGGCCGCGAGTGACGGCCTCGCCGTGCCCCCACGCAGCACCGGCGAGGCGCCCCTCCGAAACGCAATTTCCGGAGCCGCCACTCCACCAGAAATGTGGCCCCGCCACCGCCATCATGGCAGGCAGCGCTAGCCTTGCCGGCTGCCTGCTCCAGCAGCGGCGCGGCGAAGAAGGAGGTGAGGGAGGGGGCGGCGGCGCAGAGTTAGGGTTCCGCCCGCGTGGGGGCGGAGATTTTACGTTTCCAATGTATACCTTGGATCTATTAGTTCCAGATATTGCTATGATAGGTACACCATATTAACATCCATCCTTTCCGAAGAGGGCCCTAATCGACCATCTCCTCCTCTCTATTGTCCTTAGGCTGTGGGAACTGAATGAGATTCAACAGGGACCAAATCACTCGAAGGCGTATCAGTTGCCGCTAGAACGAGCAACTGACTTGGCCAATTTCGGCAGCCTCTGCACAGGAGCCTCACAAATCTGTCCAAGCCGACATGGCCAGTTTTCTTTGCGTCAACTGATCGACTTGTATGCCTTCTTAACTGTTGGAGTGGAAATGGAGCAGGAAACTAAAATAGGATGCATGGGTACTAGCTCGAGCATCCTGCGAGAGCAATAACATGACAAAAATCAAGATAAATGTCTTTGAGTGACATGCCCCCCTGTGGTGCCTCGCCTCCTCATGAAGACACGGCGAGAACAAATGGACGTGGTTTCCAGATATTAAAAAACAGAGCTGTGGGTGAGCGTCTCGCATTAGGGAAACAAAACTGGTTGTAGGATGGTAACACCGAACAAAGCATCGTGGATGAGTTTCCTCAAAAAAAAAAAAAAAAAAAAAAAAAAAAAAAAAAAAAAAAAAAAAAAAAAAAAACATCGTGGATGAGATAAGCGTGAGCAAAATGTGACGGCCGGCAATACCCGTGAGCACGGAGAACAAAAAACAAGCGGTTGATGTTTAGCTTTTCCCTTAACTTTTCAATGCATCGGTTAGCACCTGCATACTTTTCTGATTTCTAATGCCTTTTATGTTGTGCACGCAGTCCGCTGACACGTTTGAACACACCCAGCTGATGTTGATGTTAGCACGAGCGCTGGGACGAATACATGTATTTTCAAATGCAAGATCAAAATGGACCGAGATTTTTCCTCTCAATGTAGCATGCGCTTTCACACACACGTTGTTTTCTGATGGCCACTGTAAAATTCGCCCACCGGCATTGTATAGCACTGTGTTGGCCCTTAGGATCAACTAGGTGTGACATCTAGATGGCTACAAACTCTGGAAACGTTGGCAGTGAGGAAGAGAGAAAGAGAGAGTGGGAAAGATCATCACCAGAGGGCTTGACGGGGGCGGAGGAGGACGACCCGGCGGCGGCGCTGCTGCCCTCGGCCATCGCGTCGGGGCAGAGGGGAGTTGCGTCGGTTGGTGAAGGAGTGGACGACGGCGCAGTGTAGTGGCGGCGGTGGAGGAGCTTCCCGTCACTGGCTGCGCCCCTGAGATCGGATTAGGGTTTTGTCGGTGGGTGTGGCGGCTCCCGGTGAACCTCGTACTGAGAGCCACCGGCGCCCACCTCTTTATATAGCGCAGTGTGACAGGGGCCCTCCAGCCATAGATGGGCTGGGCGCCCCCGATCAGGGCGCAAGGTTCAAAAGGGGCCCGAGTTGGGCCGTTGGGCCCAACTCGGGATTGAGATCATCCTAACATTCTCCCCCTTGATCTCATCTTTAACTTTACTCTTTTCACTTTAACCTTTTCATTTTACTTATTCCACCTCAGATTTGTGCATAGAACATGTTTCATCGTCACGGTCTATTGCCGTTGGATTTCACAGCTACAACACACATCTCTGGTTTGAAATAAATAAATACTTTATCTTTGGGCCCTTATTATTATTATCCAGGAATCATAGGCTTCTCCTTAAACCCATGCCGGCTACGTGTTCAGTGAACACTTTGGGTGGTAAGCCTTTTGTAAGCGGATCCGCGAGCATCTTTTCAAAGGCTTATGTGCTCAAGATTTATAACACGATCCTGGATTTTCTCTTTCACAACATAGTACTTTATGTCAATGTGTTTGGCAGCACCACTTGACCTATTGTTGTGAGCATACTCTATAACTGGATTATTATCACAGTATAGAGTCATTGGTCCATTGATGTCGTCGACCACTTTCAAACCGGGTATGAATTTCTTTAGCCAATTCACACCCCGATGCCTCATAGCATGCCACAAACTCGGCATACATAGTAGAGTTTGTAGTAACCGTTTGTTTTGAGCTTTTCCATGATATAGCTCCTTCGGAGAGTGAACACATATCCGGATGTGGACTTTTTTGTCATCTCCCGCATAATCGAATCGAGTATCCTAAGATCTTTAGGGAGTCGATCTTCGTACGTTAGCATCAGTCTTTTGTACCTTGTAAATATCGCAAAACTTTCTTTACCAATTTCCAGTGTTCAGCACCTGGATTACTTTGGAATCTGCCAAGCAACCCGGTTACATAAGCCAAGTCAGGGCGTGTGCATACTTGAGCATACTGTAAGTGTCCAACAGCTGAAGCATATGGCACACTTTTCATTTGGTTGAGCTCATACTCATTCTTGGGACACTGAAAATCCCCATACTTATCACCCTTGACTATAGGTGCAGGTGAAGGACTACATTTATGCATCTGGAATTTCTCCAAGACCCCTTCATTGTATGCCTTTTGTGATAATCCTAATACCCCCTTTCTTCTATCTCGGTGAATTTCTATGCCCAAAACATAAGAAGCTTCACCAAGATCTTTCATCTCAAACTTTGAGGACAAAACTCTTTTTGTTTCCCGTAGTAGACTCATATCATTACTTGCAAGTAAAATATCGTCTACGTACAGGACTAGAAAAATGTATTTCCCGTTCTTAAACTTTGTATAGACACAATTGTCCTCAACATTTGCTTTAAACCCAAAATTCTTTATAGTTTTATCAAACTTCAAGTTCCACTGCCTTGAAGCTTGCTTTAATCCATAAATTGATTTCTTTAGGCGACATCCCATCTTTTCTTTGCCTTCCACGACAAAACCTTTCGGTTGTGCCATATAGACATTTTTCTCCAAATCCCCATTTAGGAATGCCGTCTTCACATCCATCTGATGCAACTCTAAATCATAGTGTGCCACCAATGCCATTATTATTCTGAGAGAATCTTTGCATGAGACTCGGAGAAAAGGTCTCAAAGTGTAGTCAATTCCCTCCCTTTGTGTGAAACCTTTAGCCACAAGTCGCGCTTTAAATCTCTCTATATTCCCTTGGGAGTCATATTTTATTTTGTAGACCCATTTACACCCTGTTTTGGCTCCTTTGGGAATTTCTTCCAAGTCCCAAACATCGTTGGCACTCATCGATCTCATTTCATCTTCCATGGCTTCAAACCACTTGGATGAATGATCGCTTCTCATGGCTTGTTCAAATGAGGTGGGATCACTCTCCATTTGATATTCTTTAGTGATGTTATTTAACTCATATATATCTTTGGAGATAGCTGGCCTTCTTTCTCTTTGAGACCTTCTAGGGGCCTCTACATTTGGCACATCTACTATTGGAGGCCGAGGTTGCTCCCCCTCATTTGTGGCAACATTTTCAATAGGTTCCCGATGAACAGTTCCTCAGTTCCTCATTTTCCTCGATGTTACCACGGGAGGAACAACGATGTGTTCTTGCTCCACAGTGTCTTGCACTATTGGTGCAGGAACAATAGGTAGCTCGAAAAATGGCTCTTTGAATCACGGGATTGGGTGCACACACCCGCTTCTCTTCAAGATCAATTTTCTGAGCAGCCATACTCCCCCTCATCATTTCATCCTCTAGAAAAATAGCGTGTCTCATTTCCACAAACTTTGTGAGTCTATCAGGACAGTAGAAACGATAACCATTTGACCTTTCAGGATAGCCAATAAAATGGCAACTCACTATTTTGGGATCAAGTTTCCCAATATTTGGGTTAAACACTTTAGCCTCAGCAGGACACCCCCACACACGCAAGTGATCTAGTGAAGGTACCCTTCCTGTCCATAATTCATATGGTGTTTTGGGCACCGATTTACTTGGCACTCTATTGAGAATATGAATGGAGGTTTTTAACGCCTCTATCCATAAACTCAATGGTAAATCAGAGTAACTCATCATACTGCGCACCATATCCATCAGGGTACGATTATGCCTTTCAGCTACTCCATTTTGCTGAGGTTCACCCGGCATGGAATACTGGGCAACTATACCATTTTCCTGTAGAAACCTTGCGAAAGGTCTAGGAACTTGACCATATGGGGTATGCCGACCATAGTACTCCCCCCCACGGTCGGACCGGACTAGCTTAATCTTTAAACTATGCTGATTTTCCACTTCAGCCTTAAATATTTTAAATTTATCCAATGCTTCATCTCTTCCTTTAATTGGATAAATATAGCCAAACCGGGAGTAATCGTACGTGAATGTAATGAACGAATCATAGCCATCCACACCCTTTACGGGAAAAGGACCACAAATGTCGGTGTGAATGATCTCTAATATTCATGTGCTTCATTTGGCATTCTTTTTAATTTGCTTTACATATTTTCCTTTTATGCAATCGATGCATTGCTCTAATTCAAACGAACTCCAAAGGAGGAAGAATTTCATTCTTTACTAGTCTTTCTATTCTTCCCCACGAAATATGGCCTAAACGACAGTGCCATAATTTCGCCGTTGCGTTTATAGTTCGCTTTCTTTTTCTTTTCTCATTTGTAGACGAGGAAACGCTATCATTCACATTACATATGGAATACACACTTTCACATAGCGATAACATATATAATTCGTCTTGTCGGAAGGCAAGACCAACACAAATATCATTAAACCAAATGACACATTTGCCATGTCCAAAATTACAGGTAAAACCTGAATCATCCAACTTTATTACACTTATCAAATTGAGCTGTAGTGTAGGAACATAAAAAACATCTCTCAAAATAAGACTATAGCCATTAGGTAAATCTAATGCTACATCTCCAATTGCCTCCACTGCAGCCTCTACGCCATTTGCAACGCTAATGGCCTCTTCTCTTTTTAGCGTAGTTCTCGTCGAAGTGAATCCCTGTAAAGAATTTGCAACATGAATGGTTGCACCAGAGTCAATAAACCATGTTGACTTTGAAAACTTTGCATATAGAGATTCATTTACAAATGAAATAATATTCTCACCCTTTTTCTTCATAAGATCCCTTAACCATCCAGGGCAGTCAGTCTTCTTGTGCCCCTCCTTACCACAGTGCCAGCACAAGTTTTCACCTGCCTGTGGCGTGTCCTGTTGCTGAAGCTGTGGTTTCTGTTGCATAGGACCTCTCTTTGCTGGGGAGCCAGGATTGAAGGGCCTTTTGCCCTTCCCTTTGACCATGTTCACTTGGCCACCTTGTTGGCCATTGATCCCGAGCTCCTCATCAACACACTGAGCAATGAGCTTGTCTAAGTCCCATTTCTCAGGCTGCATGTTGTAGTTAATGACAAGGTTGTCATACTCTTTAGGCAAGGAAGCAAAAACAAAATGGATAAGGAGCTGTGGTTGTATCTCCAATTCCATTGTTTTCAGCTTATTTGCCAAGTGACTCATTTTCAGAATGTGGTCACGTATGCTACCTCCTTTGAACTTTTCATTTGTCAATTGCTTGAACAAATGGGTAGCATACACTTTGGAGGAACCAGTGAACTGGTTCTTGATCCTCTCAAAGTAAGCAACAGCAGTGTCACACTTTTCAATTGAGCCTGACAGGGCGGGCTCAATTGTATTCTCAATGACAGCACAACATTTCTTGTTGTCACTGACCCATCGAGCATGCTTTATGTCATAGGCCATCCTGATGGGGCCATAATCTTTCTTTCTTTTGTCCCATGCTTCATCACTTTCACGGCCTCCACCGGTTCCACAGGCACTGTGGGACACGGTTCAGTGAGCACCCAGTCAACCTCAGCTATAGTGAAAGTGAAGTCAATCTTCCTCTTCCACTCAATGTAGTTGTCTCCCTTCAGTGGTGGAATCTCTCTTAAGGCAGACATCAGGGAGGTACTACCTGAAATTACAATTCATATGAGGTGAGAACATAAAATAAATTTACTTTGCAATAATTCTAAATCACCGTTGGGCAGAAATAGAATTAATGTAGGCAACAACTATTAATCAACATCATAATATTGCTATTAATCAACGTTGGTCAGAATAATAACAACATTATAATCACAGTAAAATTATCCATTTTCAAACATTAAACTCTCCCGTTGGTTCGAATTTAACAATGAAAACGATAACAACTTTAAATACGCAGCGGAAACTTTAACTTTTCATAATCAATTTTCCAGAAACATAAAAGGCACTTTACTAATCTCTGAACAAAATTATCGTTGCACAAACATTTGTACAGAAATTAGCATCAAAATCAATTCAAATTGAGCAAAATATGCTCAAAACTGTTTTCGGAAAAAAGAAAAAACAAAAAATGCATCTTCCTATTCATTTTGGCCATTTCGGCCCAAAAACAACTGCGCGGCCCGCGGCCAACTTCCAGGCTGCGGGGCTGCGGCCGGCCCGGCCGCGTGCCCCGTTTAGCGCCAGCGCACTTTCTTTTTTCTTTTTTTTTTGTTTCTGTTTCTGTGAGTCGCGGCCCACTGTGTCAACAAACGGCCCGGCCCACCAGTGAGCGAGTGGCCGTCCCGCGCCCCAGGCCTTAACGTGGGCCTGGGCCGGGATTTCGGCCACGCGGTTGCCCCCGCCTGGGCCAAATTTGGCCCGATCAGTGTCAGCCGTTGATCCGCGCCATCCTGGATCCGACGGCGAGCTGGCCATATCGGGCGATCAAATCCGCGAGCAGGTTCCACCCGTAACCCTAGGGCCATTTCTCTTCCCCTTCCCTTTCTCTGGCCGCGCCGCAGCTCCTCCTCTCCAGCGCCGAGCAGTAGCAGCCGCGGCGGCCATGGCACCACCGGAGATGAGCGCCGCCGGACAAGGCCGGTCGGCTCCCCGCCTCCTTCTTCTATATTCTTCTTTCTTCCTCCCCCGCCCTACCTCTGTGCCGCGCCAGAGCAATAAGCACAGAGCGCCGCCCTGCCATGGCGGATTGAGGAAGAAGATGGGGCGGCGCCGTCGCGGAGCCTCTCGTTGGTGCGCGCGCTCGCTTCAAGCGGAGCGCGCCGCCGTCGAGCAGCTTCCGGGCGACGCCTTCTGCCCCCGACCCCGAGGCCCAGCACCCCGCGGTGGCGAGGACACGACGGCCGCCGAGCTCGGTTGGCCCGATCCGCGCGACGGCGTCGAGGTAGGGAACCAGGTAGGCCCGCCTCCCTCGGTCTTTTCCTTTCCCAGTCCAGAGACCCGATTAGGGTTAGGGTTTCGAACTCTTTTCCCCTTCCCCGATCCAATTCCAGTTAGGGTTAGGGGTACTTTGCTGATCTGAGATCGGTTTTGATTTCCTTTCGTGATGTCTCACTTCCCGATCTAGATCCACACACTAGGTGGCGTCTGATACCATTGTTGGCCCTTAGGATCAACTAGGTGTCACATCTAGATGGCTACAAACTCTGGAAACGTTGGCAGTGAGGAAGAGAAAAAGAGAGAGTGGGAAAGATCATCACCAGAGGGCTTGACGGGGGCGGAGGAGGACGACCCGGCGGCAGCGCTGCTGCCCTCGGCCATCGCGTCGGGGTAGAGGGGAGTTGCGTCGGTTGGTGAAGGAGTGGACGACGGCGCAGTGCAGTGGCGGCGGTGGAGGAGCTTCCCGTCACTGGCTGCGCCCCTGAGATCGGATTAGGGTTTTGTCGGTGGGTGTGGCGGCTCCCGGTGAACCTCGTACTGAGAGCCGCTGGCGCCCACCTCTTTATATAGCGCAGTGTGACAGGGGCCCTCCAGCCATAGATGGGCTGGGCGCCCCCGATCAGGGCGCAAGGTTCAAAAGGGGCCCAACTCGGGATTGAGATCATCCTAACACACTGTTCCCTGATCGTTTGTCAATTCAGCTTCATTCATGGGTCCGATCTAGCGTCGTCTCAGTCGTCGACGCAAACTGCAAACAGCATATATACACGGGCTGTTTCTACCGACCTCGAAGTTTGCCAGTCGTTCTTATTGCTAGCTCTCCGGCATTCCTTCAATAGTTTAATGACGTTTGGGCTAGTGCGCAGGTCCATGATGAGCGGTTCGCTGGCAGCACGCCTCAACGCGTGGGCCGAGGGAGCAGCAGGCGCCACCGGGAACAGCGCCTCGTCAGCGGCATGGGCACAGCAGCTGGAGTCGTCCGCCGACGAGAAGGAGGTGTCGTCGGGCTGGAAGAAGCCGCCGCCACCGTACGACGTGTTCATCAACCACCGCGGGGTGGACACCCGGCACACGGTGGCGCGCCTGCTGCACGACCAGCTGCAGCAGCTCAGCGGCGGCCGGGTCCGCACGTTCCTGGACAGCATGTCCATGCGCCCCGGCGACAGGATGGTGGAGGGCATTAACCAGGGCATGAGCCAGTGCAAGGTGGCCGTGGTCATCTTCTCCGAGCGCTACCTCGACTCAGAGTTCTGCTTGCACGAGCTCGCCGCGCTGGTGGAGGCGCGCAGGGTGATCGTCCCCATCTTTTACGGCGTCAAACCCTCCGCGCTGGTCCTGCCGCAGGCCGTCGTCGACAGCCACACGCCCCATGACGTCGATCGCTTCAGAGTCGCACTCCATGAGGCCAAGTACACCGTTGGCCTCGCCTACGACCCAGCTACAGGGTATGTATGATAGCATCCTTGGCTCCTTGCACACGCGCCATTGAAATTGTCAGCTTGCTCTGAGCCTCACTGCCGCTCTGCGTGCCTTGTTATGCATACAATGCATAGGAAGTCAAATTAATTAAAAGGGATTTGTGAGGCCACAGCAATGTGCCAATGTCAAAATATACTATGTAAATAAAAAAGGTGTTCTCTTAAAATCGTTTTATTATTGATGTTGATTTCTCGATCTGACTTCAGTGATTTGGCCGAGCTGGTGTCAGCGGCAGCGATGGCGGTGATGCAGAGGATTGAACAAATTGAGAGCATGCGATGACGATCGTTCCCACTTTAGTTTCCAGGCTGTGATTTCTTCGATAATGCAGTTTTAACAATAATGACAGTCACATCTGTAAACGCAGGAAATAAAGTTGTAATGTATAAAAAGATGATTCTTTTTTTTTAACAGAAATCTGCTGTACGTCGCCTCACTGCAATGTCAGTTGTTGCGTGGCGGTGTTGCAGTCAGACGTACGTCTTTGACCCTCCTCGACCATTTTTCTCGCTTTGGTCTCTTCAGGGTTACGCGGTCTGCGCCTACATTCATGTCGGTGCTCTATTTCCTTTTCTTTCATGATCAATGCTTCTCGAACCACTGATCGTTTCAAAAAGTAATATACTAGGTTTCAAACTTTAGCTTCTTTGCCACGACAATGCATATACCCGCTACGATACGTGTACTATATAACTACATATACAAGTATACTACAACAATGCATATACCAAAGTTCACTACATGGAAACAATGCAGGACTTCTTACGATATGCTGTTAATTCGAGGGTCCACCACCATATGGGCTTCATCATGGGTCCACTTTGAGGCTAGAGATATATGACAAGCTTTTCGGCAATGACATGAGTGCGGGCAATGCCGAAGCGCTAGCTAGCGTGCTCTTCCCGGCCGTTCAACCGCGAAGACACAAGGCAAGATGCAAGGCCACCTACTAGTCGCGTCATTGCGTCAGTATTAGTTGCTTATTTTATGTATACAGATCTCATGTCATGATGGTCATGCCACGGCTATGTTACCTTGACCTCCTTCGACGCTCATTTCATACACAACCCTCTGTGTATTCTCGAAAAAAACATGTTAATTACTAGAAGGAAACTGATTATCTTATTAAAAAAGGGCTAAAATAGTTTTTAGAAATGGCTAAAATATGATATAAAATTTTCACGTGTTGTCTTTACCGGGAACATCTCCTTCCGGTTCTTTGTTAATAATGACATGACATGCATGTACTACGGTTGTGTAAGGGGTAGTCAACGACGTGACCACCGACGCCGGCGGCGGCACGGCGCACCGCGCACGTGCGTTTTCGTGTGGCCACTGTTGATGGTTCAACCGGCCATCATGCATGCATGTGTGCCGCTGCGCTGAACATCGCGTTCAGGTTCGCGAATTGATAGTGGTGGCCGTCGAGCGTACGGGTCGTAGCATAAGATGAAAAGTGCTAGAAAAAAAATGACATGCCTCTCCCACTATATAGTTGCATATACGTTACTAAGCCTCCTTTTTCCCAATCGAGCCAGTAGTTTTATTTATGCTGATGGCATAATAATATTAAGCAGCCACCAAGACGTGTAGATGCATGCACGCACAGAAAACAGAGAACCTGAAAAGATATGAGGAGAGAGGCAGGCATAACTGCATAAAGCCAAGACAATGCAAGAGCAGCCGTTTAGGCGACCACGCATACAGTAAATAAAGCTAACAAAGACAGGTCCCAACAAGATAGAAAAATCCAGGCGGCCCACCATCTCCCACCATCCTCTCGATTCCTCGGTCCAGACCCCTCCCATGCCCCCTGCTAGCCATGGATTCCTTCACAACAAGCTTCTCTTCTATCCCTTCCCCCAAAGCGAGTCTGCAAAATCTTGCTGATGTGGATCTATCCTTCTTCCAAACATCACCAAACCCTACAGGGAACCAATCCTCGATGCTGAATATCTTGTTCTCCCAGAGTTCCCTCCTTACCCAAAACAAGATACGCTCCTCTCGCAACCCTAGCTCGTGGCGACTGCGGAAGGGAATCGGATTGTGGAATATAACATAGCTTCGCTGTGAGGATCTTGCTCGCTACGGCGGATCCCGGCAACCTCTCCGACGAACTCTACGGAACCACAGAGGGAGAAGGAGGCGTACGCCGGCAGGGAACCAAATGGGAAAAAGTAGATTGAGTTTGCTTTGGACATCAGCCACTAGCTGGAGGGCAGCAGGCCGAACATTGACCACTCAGGCCCAATGACTGCTGCTAGCTCGCTTGGGCCTTGTTCCTCTTCTATCCGCCTGTACTTTAGCATGGGCCAGATGGGGGATGCTGACACCCCCTCCCCCTTTTGAACCGGCTTGTCCCCAAGTCAGCGCTGCTGGAAATCTCTGCTTAATTGCATCTTCATCTTTTCAAGTAGCAAGAGCAGGATCGATATCAATCCATTTGATAAGGAGCTGTAGAACAGACCTAGAACCGCGCTAGTTCAGATGCCATTTGGGAACAGCTTCAGGAACTTGGACATCATCTTCATTGTCAGGAAGAGAGCTTAAAACAGCTACAAACATGGGAGGCGCCGACTTGAGGAGTGATTCATGGAAAGGTGGATGTCCCGAAGAGGAGGCAGGGAGCTTTAGTTTGTAGGCAACTGACCCGATTTTATCAATGATGAACAAAGGGCCCGAAGAACTTGAAGCAAAGCTCGTGATGGGGGCGAGGCACCAGTGGAGATTGACACAAGGTTGGAGCTTCAGAAATACACTGTCCTCAATGTTGAAGGAACGCTATGATCTATTTTTGTCCACTTGTTGTATCATTCTTTGTTGTGCTCGCAGTAAGTATTGCCGGACTGAAGCTTGCATTGTCCTACGTTCAGTTAGCTTGGACTCCATATCAGGAACCAGAGAGACATCATCCTCAGAAGTCCCAAAGTGATGAGGACCATGACCATAAAGCACCTCGAAGAGGGACCACCCCAGAGCCGAGTGGAAACTTGTACTGTACCAAAACTCCGCCAACGAGAACCACTTAAGCCAGCGCCTCGGACAAGAGTGGATGAAGCACCGGAGAAAGGTTTCGAGGCACTAGTTAACTCATTCGGTTTGGCCGTCGGACTGAGGATGACAAGCTGAGCTCAAACACAAATCAACCTTGGCAACATGAAATAGCTCCTTCCAAAACGTACTTGTGAAGATAGCATCCCGATCAAAAATAATTTGAGTTGGCATCCCATGAAGCTTATAGATGGAATGCAAAAATGCATGAGCAACCTTTTCAGCTGTTTATGGGTGGTGGAGAGGTATGAAATGTGAATACTTACTGTATTTATCGACCAGCACTAAGATACAGTTTGCATTACTAGAGGTGGGGAGACCATCAAATCCATAGATATAACCTACCAAAAATGAGTTGGCACTGGTAAAGGGGATAGAAGTCCTAGGTATTTAACTCGGTCTGGTTTTGCCTGGAGAGAAATAGAACATCAAAGACAAATGCCTTGATGTCAGCCTCATACCCCTCCAAGCAAACAACTGTTTTATCCTTCGATGGGTCAATAAAAAGCCTGAATGGCCCCCAAGGGCGCTGTAGTGCATGGTGGTCATCACTCTGAGTTGCAACTTTCTATGAGACCCCAATCAGATACGACCCTTGTTACAAATCACACCATCAAAAAAAGAGAAAGGAGGACGTCTATCTGGACTGAGAGTTAGTTGTTGCAGCAAGTCCGTCAGAGAAGCATCCGCCTCATACCCAGCCAACAATTCAGTCATCCAAGATGGTGTTACTGTAGAAATAGATTGAAGCTGGGCTCGAGCCGAAGGATGGTGGGATAGCGCATCAAGAGCTGCGTTTGAACAGCCAGGTTTGTACCCACTCTATATTGTAGACCTGCTAGCCTTATATACATCTTCAACTTCCAGAGTGTGTTTAATCGCTGGTCGGTGATATGGATCAAACTCTACTGCTGATCAATATAAATAATGAACTCATTGTGCTATAAATAAGAACCGCGACTAGGATTGTAAGGTACTCCTTGTTGTATGTCGAGAGACCGCGCATACTAGGGCCCAAAGATTTGCTAACGAAGGCCAGCAGATGGCCATTTTGGCGAAGCACTGCTCCCACCCCTAAATTGTTGGCATCAGTTTGCAGGTAGAAAGGCTTGGTGAAGTCCGGCAGAGCGAAGACTTGGGCTATGAGTAGTGCATTCTTTAGTGTCTGAAAAGCAGTAGTATGGGAGCTTGTCCAGACAAATAGCACGCCATTTTTCAGCAGATCATATAGAGGATGAGCAATCACTGCGAAGTGCTTGATGAATTTCCTGTAATATCCCGCCAAACTGAGGAAGCTATGAGTTGCTTCACATTGGTAGGCTTTGGCCACTAGGTGAAAGAATTGAGCTTCGAAGGATCTGTACTGACTCCCCTAGTGCTTACCACATGACCAAGATATGAAATAGATTCCTGAGCAAAGAGACATTTGGACAATTTGATCAACCAGCAATCCATTGCCAAGAGCTCGAACACCTGGTGTAAGTGAGAGAGATGCTCTTCAATAGTTTTGTTGAACACCAAGATATCGTCGAAGAACTCCACAGCACACACTCTTAGAGGAGGCTTCAAGTTGGAGTTCATCGCTTCCTGAAACGTGTTCAGTGCACCAGTTAACCTGAATGACATAATAGTATATTTGAATTGTCCCCAGTGAGTCTGGAAAGCCATCTTGTACTCTTCTCCCGAGGCTAAGAAAATCTGATTAAAGCCAGCATGAAGATCCAAGGTCAAAAACCAGCGAGCGCCAGAAAGCTCGTCAAGAAGCTCATCTATCTCCGGAATAGGGAACTTGGACTTGACAGTCACAGCATTCAACAATCTGTACACATTCTCCAGGACTAGTCCTTCTTCTTGATGACTAATATGGGTGAAGAGAACAAACTCTTGCTGGGACGGATTATACCAGTTTTGAGTAGATCAAAAACTCGAGCTTTGACTTCAAACTTCAATTTTGGCGAATACCGGTATTGCCGAATCAAAACTGGTTGTGCACCGAGAACTAGTGGTACGGAGTGATCACAGTCTTAGTAAGGAGGAAGAAAAGATGGCTCTACAAACAGCTAAGAAAACTGATCAATAATCTGCTGAACCCGAGGAACAATAACTTGTTGCTACACAGCTGATTCAGAAGATGAAATACTAAACAACTGCAGAACAGTGCAACCAAAAACAGACTGAGTCATCCATTGCAAGATAGCAGAACACTGCATTATGGAGCCATCAGCCACTCGGACCTGCATTGGTACCTACAAACTGTGGTTCCTAGGAACTGATGCAGCCACCTTTGAGCTGACAAAAGAATGTGTGCTTCTAGTGACAATTTGTACAACCTGATCACCCAATTGACCCAGCAACTGCATTGTCTGAGTGCCTTGTCCTCCAGTAATAGCATCAACTGTCAAAGCATGGCTGACAGGTGCAGCGGCAGCAGACATAGCCATCAACAAGTGGGGAGGAACATCTTGTGCAATGGGAGAAACTTCATCTTATGTTGGATCTTCCATTTGAGGTTCAAACTCATCTTGGAACAATTCCCAGACCTCTTGAAGAGCATGCAACTAGGGCTATGGGGCACAATGATGACACTAGACCCATTTTTTGCCATAGCGAATGCAAAGGCCTCGAGGTCTTCTATAAGTCTTCAGGGTCGAGAGCTTGTCTTCCGATGATGGATGTTTAAAGGATGAGGACTTGTCATCACTGGGCTTGTTAGAAACCGTTGTTGGCGGTCCTTATTGACAAATTTATACCGCCAACTATAGGTCAAAAAGGGAGAATTATATATTCTTATACACATATATCTTTTATACATACCCAATTCCACATGTACTGGAAGTTGTGACACTCTACAGAAACGTACACCAAGTATAGGGAATTTACAGCGAAAAGGCACCTTCCAGGAAAGCATAAAAGCACCCAAATGAGAGAACAGCCAATTCTGGGTCGAGTTGGGCCAAATCCACACTGACACAGCAATCCAGGCCCAACAAGCAACCCACCAACCGAAGCCTGTCGGCAGCAAGCGCTAGAGGGGGGCGACCGCCCCCACGAGGGGCGATCGCCCCTGCCAGGTGGCCCCCGGTTCATCTTTGCCGAGACGGTTCCATTAGTGCACAAGAGGTCGGTTCGGGGGTGGAAAGTCTAGGTTCATTGTATCTTGACGTCGGTTTGGAGGAATTATGAGGGGATCAAGGAATATTCCATGGACATTCCTCCAACATCCTCCTATAAATAGAGGGCTCCCTCCTCCTCATTCCACACACCACACAAGAAGCCTCTCTCTCCCTCACTTGTATCTTTCTTGGTAGTTTTAGCTTGTAGTAGGCGCTAGGCAAGAAGCTTTGTAAGAGGAGCAAGGATCTCTAGAAGGAAGAGCTTTGGTATGAATACTTTCAAGAATCCTTCTATGTTCTTGTTTGATTTCTATCAATATAGTTATGATCTTGACTTAGAGTAAAGTTCCTATGTTATAATCTTGATCTATGAGCTACACTATAGTTTCTATGTCATGATCTATTCTTATGGAACTTTATGCTTCATATATTATGCATACATGTTTAGACCTAGAGCTAAGTTGAGGAGATGAGTCCTCTCGTAATTTAGTCTTGGTCAATGTTGGTTTGCGGGATTGTCGTCTGTCCTCGTGACAGTTGCTCTAGTAGAAGGAGCCTGGGAACGGGTACGCCTTGCTAGCATGCTAGAGTAGTAGCCGATAGCTTAGACGTGGTGTCTAGGCTAGAGCTACCGTTGTTTGCGTCGTTCTCGCACGGTTGAGGGGTAGGTGGCAGGTGGTGACAGCCCTATCCATCCCTTGTATCCCGCACATTCGGGTTCGGCGTAGAGATATAAGCCAGTATTGCTTGGCAGACCAGGTGCGCTCCGGTGCCCGATGTAAGTCAATGGCGACCAGACTAACTTAACATAGGATCTCTGACCCTATATAATAGACATGTCTTTGTATGATCATCTGCTATCTTTCCATAACTATGTAGGATATGCCTGCTCCAGTTTAGGGTATTCTTTATTCTTTCTTTTATCTTTATCCTTGGGATTGGCTCGAGTGTGTGTGTCAAGTTATCCAAATACCTATCTTTCTTTACCCCTATTATGGATTTTGGTCTATTATGCAATCATGTTATTTTGTCCATGTCTCTTCTAGACTCTTTTACACCATGTCTTCCTTTGGGAAAATATAAATAACGATACCCTGAATATTTCCGGGTGAAATGCTACAACGTTATTTCGATGCACTTGCGGACTTGTTCTGTAAATGCTACAGAATACCAGTATGTGTTTCTTGGTGTTGTTGCTAGGATATACCAATCCTGGTGATAGCTTTAAGAAACTCCAACAACCGTGTGGCCTGGAGGAGGAGGAAAAGTACCCCGAGTCCCGGTAGGCTTGGGAAAACTCAGGTACTCAGGATGTCGTGAGTCCTTGCGCCTTGTGGACTCAATCTCCTCTTCCTGCAATAAGGCGAGAGTATACACAGCATCGAGGCTAGAGGAATGAGTGACAATAAGTGTTGGACATATGTCATCCCGAACTCCATCGAAAATTTTTTTGATGAATGAAATGATGCCTGGGTTTGGGTTATAGGATTTTAGCTGGTCCACAAGCTCAGTGAATTGGTCGACATACTCTTGGACATGACCGGACTAGCGGATTTGGTTCAGTTTGCGATGTAAGAGTTCATGCTAGTCTCGGCTGAATCTTTCATGGATTTTGGAGCAAAAGGTTTGCCTGTCGAGAGATAAGATAGTGGATTCGCTGGATTAGAACCAGTGGTTTCTAGCACCGATGAGATGCATAGTGGAGACACGAATCCACATGTGGGGTTCGACTTCATACATGTCGAAGTAATTGGTGGCACAAGTAATCCAATACTGGGCATATCCACTCCATCAAATTTGAGAAAATCAAGTTTGGGTAGGCGGCCAAGATATGGAGGATGGTGCTGGGTAGGATCAGATTGAAAGTAGTGCTCATCGGAAGGATTGCCCTGGGTAAACAGGAAGGATATGAGTATTGTGGGTGGTAGTAGGACTAGGAGTATTGGAATTGGTTAGGAGGCTTAGGGGGATGGGGACTGTGGAACGGGAATTGTGGGTGGGTTTTAGAATGCAGTGGATGTGGAGTGTGATGAGGATGGAAGACTTGGTTAGGGTCTGAGTGATGCAGGAAATGGTGATTAGAGGAATGTAGTGGTATAGGATTTAGTCTAGGGAAGTGTGGCAGAACCTCCTAAGTAATGTGGCCCATATGCACTAATCCTCGTCTTAACAGACCTTAGATTATGCATGTGTTCCACATGACTTAACAAGCTCTGTCGGGTTGAACCCGAAACCTCCACGATTCTCCGAGCAGGATCAATCATTATAAGAGATATTGCAGTATTACAACAATTTTGTATAAATAAAATATATCAGAGTAAAAGTGCGGAAGTATTATGATAACGTAAGTTTACAAATCATTTATAAATAAAATTTTAAAAAAAATAAGTTGTTGATTACAACCATAGTAGTGGAATACCATTACTTAACTTTATGAATCACCAAAACGTAGTGCTCTGCCCAGGAGCCAAACAAACTACTCGACGTCCTCACTTGACGGACACACCTGCAACAAGGGTAGAACAACCCTGAGTACAAAAGTACTCCGCAAGACTTACCCGACGAAAAAGAGGGGAGAAGACTCAGGAATGAAGGTCAATTAGGACAAGGTAAGGCTTTTCGAAGAATCAAAGCATTTTGCAGAAAAGCACTAAAGACTAGTTTCAACCTCTAGTTTTACTTTCCTGATTAGTCATTAGGTTCTAAAGTGAGTCTAGTCTAGCTTGAATACAGCAGATCAAGATAATTCATAAAGATCACATTCTTATACTTCCATCAAATTACTTCAAGTTCCATAAGTTACTACGATGTATGGTCGGAGGATCAAGTCTCCATAACCGAGGAGCACGACGATTCGAACCGATTTACTCAGCTGAGGATCCCTAAACACACGATATAAGTGGGACTCTAACCCACAATTATATCAACAATACCGTCGGACATTCTAGAACTAGGCTCAGCTTCCGCGCCACCCGAGAGTACGGTCCTCCTCGAACCCGAGACCTTGTCCCCCGAGGATACCCGCTACTCCCGCCATCTCGCCACTCCCAGTGCACGGGCTCACCGTACTAGTCCTTAGATTATCCTAGGGTAAAGCTTTTCCATAGATATGTGAGTAGTTGCAAAGTCTTGTCCAACTGGCCAAACAACGGCCGGTCCTTAATCGACAAGTCGGAAACACTACATCAAGACTCCATTCCCGATGCAAGTTACCCGACCGGTCTCAGCTTCATTAAAGGTATAACTGATCTAGACCGAAGGATTACTTCAAGACGTCATTCGATGTAACCCAATAGCCTGATCAAAGATAACATTGATGAGTAATATTAACCTTAGCGACAGGGTAAGCACTTCCTTTTGAAAACGTTTTCAAAATCCGAACTAAATTAGCAAGGCTAAGCATTGTTACGTATTTTTCAATCAAAATGGTTTCAAGGATGATGTTGGAATAATCAAGGTAGTTTATGCGTCAAGTAGGTGATCACTCAACTCCTATTACTTAATGCAGCAATACAAACTCAAGTGATCAAACTTTTGCAAAATCAAGGAATGGGTTGATGGATCCGGGGCTTGCCTTGAAAGTCGGTGTAGACGTTCTTCAACGACGTATCTGGAAGTTATGACTAATCACCAAAGATGGAATGATCTCCCCAGGAACTAGAGTTGACCCGACAATTACTTCCCAGAAACAAGATCGACAAGTCTCTCCTCGACCACGGGGACTACACGTGATAAATAAAATACTTCAACATGATGAAATATAAAATGATGCCCGACGGAAGCTAAACGAGATTAAAGACAAGCATAAACAATTAATTAAAGTACTGAAGATCATTAAGATTAATGACCTAGGGTCATCACTCAATCCAAAGTCACTCAAGAAAACCCTGTCATCAATTGCCAAAAAAACAATTGAAAATCTATTAAATAACCAAGTATAAAATAAAGATAAAATAAAAGTTGTCAAATAAATCTCAAAAATTAAACTTAAGCTCCTCAGGTCCTAAGAAGACTACAAAATAATTTTCATGATTTTTGGATAAATAAATAAATAAATAAAAATCATGAAAGACTCATTTTTAATTAAAAGAGCTAATTTTTGAACATAGCAAAACTACTCAAAATTAGCATTTTGAATTTTTCCTAGATAGAGGACATCATAAAGAGCGCACACAAAAATTTTGAGAATTTTTGGAACTACCAATAATTTTATATGAAAATAACAAAAGACATTACTATTCACCAAAACAAAAAAAGAATAAAACCTAAATAAAAAGAAAAGGGCGACCTGGGCCGAAACCGGCCCAACAGGCCCAGCTAGCTCGGCTCGGCCACGCGCACAGAAGCACGCTGGCCCGGCAGCGCGAGCAGGCCGGCCCAACTCGGCCTGCCAGAGGCCTGGTGTGGCAATTATGCAAAACGGCCCTCGCGGTTTTACCAAAACACAAACAGGTCCGTTCACTATTCACTGAGTCGCGTATTTTTGCACCAAGCACCCCAAGCTTCTACTAATTCTCGAAACGCGGTCCTCGCGAGTTTCAACAGGGGATCGGTGGCCCGATCGGCTCGGGCTTGCCGACGGCGAGGTCCCCGGCGGCGCTGCGGGCATCTACACGACCTCCACGACTTAGCGCATCACCTAGGCTAGTTAATGGATCGATGAAGCGATGAGGACAAGTTCGCCGGCGGCCAGCATGGCAGCGGCGGCGACAGCTCGCTCTTGTCCGGCGATGGTGGTGCGACTCCGGCCTAACGGAGGGCACGAGCATGAGAAAGAGCTTACCACGGACACGGTGCGCACGATGATGTCGGCTCGGACAAGGCGGGGGTGGGAGCTCGGTGTGGACAGGAGTGGCGGCGGCGAGCTCCGATGGCACGAGCTCCGTTCCGCGTCACCTGTGGATCAACGAGGAAACCATGGGGAGCATCAAATGCTGGAGATGAAGGCGACCTCGACTGCCAAAGGAATTTGAAAATGGATCACGGACAACGACGAATTGCAGTGTCGAGCTCGCGGCGGTCCGGCGACCGAACCCGAGGAAGATGATGGCTTGATGGCGATTCTAGGCGAAATGGAGGGCCATCTTCTTTCTCTATAGATGCGCGAGGATGAGGCGAGTGCAGCGGTGGTGTTAACACCAAAATTTGGTCAGGAATATGACAGGTGGACCCGCAGGCGGCAGAGAGAGAGAGATTCGGCAAATGCATATGCGGTCGGCTAATTTCCAAGTGTTCGGCAAATGGCCAAGCGATCGGCAACCGCTTCGTTTGAAGGCAAAAAAAGGAAAGGGAAGCTGATCGAAAAGGGAAGGAGTCGTGATAGTCAAGGGCTCCGATTATGGATAGAGTTAGCGTGTTTTTGTCTTTCCAATTTTGTTTAGATAGTTCGTAAGTGCTTAGAACTCATGTTCGTCCGGGGTATAAACATAAACCCTCGACCATTGTAATAGGGGTTCACAACCAAATCAATACAACCGGCTACGTGCCACCCTTCGAGTCCTTTAGTCGTGTCGTCGAGTTCTTCGAGAGGGCCAATCGATTCGTCGACCTCCGTAAGTCCGGCAACCTTGCTATCATGTCTAGTATCGTGCGGCGGATTTAGATTATGATGCAAGTAGTCTCATCCGTTTTGCTTAGTATCGTGCGGCGGATTTAAGCTTAATGATGGGAAGTTTTTGCTTGTGCCTTGTATCGTGCGGCGGATTAAGACATGAGTAAAGATAGTTATCGGCTCTTTTAGATTTGGCATGATCTAATAGATTCATTAAGTTATCACATGTTGCTTGCTTTATTTAATGATTTGCAACACTCTTTTGCCCAATCTAGATTGATACTCTTTCGGCTTGTTGATTGTTCCTTTCATGTTTATTCAATATCGGGTAGATCAAGCTCATATAGCCGAATTAGATCAATCTAGGTTGTTACGTGTTGTGGGTTCATTCGCGTTAGATGTAAATAAGCCTTGACAGGACTGGGTATCGTGCGGCAGATGCAGGTCTTTGGGTTACTCTAGAGCTAGTCATCCGGTGGACTAGAGATCGGTTTAATCTGATAGGTCTTTTTTACATGTTACTCGTTTGTTCCTTCTTCATGGATCCCGATTCGGCAATCTTGCCGATACGGTTGTGCTTACACATGTAGCGAGTATTTATAGATCTGTTAGGTAATTACGTGCTTTTAGCTCTTTATTGTTAGATTGTATCATGCGGTGGATTGATCTAGTAGTAAGGAGTGGTGTAAAGTCATAGCGAGTGGTATCATGCGGTGGATTAGCTTGCTTGGGTTTATGCTCGACGGGTTTATGAAGGCTAGACGTGCGGCAGACTAGTTGGAGTAGCCTATGCATGTGTTGTTTAATAGATTTATATTTATAAGTTACTTATCCTTAGTTATTAGTGCTTGATGATGCTTTAAACCCGAGATGTAGTTTGATATGCTTTGATAATTTAATCTTGTTCAAACATGTCTTCGTTTACCGTATTCGGCAAGTTCGTTCGTTTACATCGGTTATGTTACTTTAGCCGAATGAAGCGCAATGCTTGGCGAGATAGCTTCGTAGCTATGTGTCGTCGTAAGTGGCTTCGGGGCCGTAAAGATGGAAGCCATGCTGGTCTCACCCAAAGACGTTCCAGTTATGATCTTACCGTTTTATTCCTTGTCGATTTTCAGGTCAAATCGACTGGCACGCCACCGGATTCAGACGCCCGGGCACCCGATTGAAGCTAGGCTTTCCGGCTTGCTGTGTGTGAGACACAGTGCACCACATTTTGTGTCAACACACTTTTTGGCACGCCCAGTGGGACAAATTCTCAGTTTAGAATGGGATCGGAAATTGACAACAGTCACGTTCTGAACGTGACCATGGACGAGCTGCAGCCGGAGCAACGCCAGATGGTGGAGCAAGCAATGGAGCAGTATCAGCAGAAATGTCTGATGTCTTTTTCCAAGAACAAGAGTGGCAGAGTGATGGTCAAGCAAGCACTGCCACGAGTTCTTCTCGCCGGTCGATCGATATTGCGACGAGGAAGAGATGCAAAGGGTAGTTGGAGCCATTTACAAAGCTGTGGGAGACACTATGTTGAATCACAACACGGCTTCCCGGGCACCTTCCGCAAAATCATGGCGACACTTTCGGTCCAGCAGCGGTTGACAAGCGCTTTGAAGAAAGATTTGGAGAGCTTCTTTGGGCCGAGTGTACTTCAACACTCGGCAATCTTCGGGAAGTCAACTGGAGGAGAAGACATGATCGGTACAAGCAAGGATGGAGCTGTTCACAATGAAAAAGAGAAGCCTCCTGTGACCGAGCAGCAAACTCATGGCCAAGTAGCTTTTGGTGCAACAACAGATATACCTGCATCTGCTTACAAGATTTCCCCAGTGGCAAATAGATTGCAGAGGAATGTATATGGAGATGGGTACAATGAGTTTACCGATTACAGTGCCCTTAATGCTTTGCCGAATCTAGGGTATATGAGTGAGTCAGGAGTACCTTCGGGAAGGCAGGGGGCACAAGATGCCAATGATGTTCTGTTAAGCAGAATGGCTGATATGATGCAGAATCAGTTCGGCCTTAAACCAAAGAATCAAACATATGCATACAAATCTCCCTTTCCAGAGTGGTACAATAGAGTAGCTCTTCCACCAAGAGTAAAGCCACCGACAGATTTGACTAAATTCTCTGGTCAAGATGACACTAGTACCATTGAACACATTAGCAGGTACTTGATGCAACTTGGAGAAGCTGCTAGTGACGAAGCTTGGAGAATCAGATATTTTCCTATGTCTCTGACAGGGCCGGCTTTCACATGGTTTGCTTCTCAGCCGGCCAATTCCATTAGAACATGGGCAGAATTGGAGCAAAAATTCCATGCATATTTTTACACAGGAACCAATGAGAAGAAGATGGTTGATCTGTGGGCTATGAGGATGAAGACTACCGAAACACCAATGGAGTATCTTCGTAGATTCAGAGAAGCGAAGAACATGTGCTATTCTTTGACTATTCCCGATGATCAACTCGCACAATTGGTCATTGCAGGCATGCTGCCACATATCAGAGACAAGCTATTTGGCATGGAGTTTGAAGACCTTGGACAGCTTGCACAAAAGTTGACAGCCATGAGCAATCAAGCCCAAGGGTTCAGAAGAGATGCTCATTTTCAGAAGAATAGTGCAACTGTTGACATGAATCAGGGATTTCTAGAAGAAGCATCTGAATATGAAGATGAAGATGAAGTAGCTGCTGCAGAGTTGAACTGGACAAAAGAGCCTACTTTGGTCAGTCATCGATGGGTGAAGCAGCAAAAGGGATCTTATGATTTTGATGTCAGTAAAGCAGATAAGCTCTTTCTATATCTGATCCAAGAGGGACGCGTCAAAGCGCCGTAAGGGCATCCTATTTGCATACTGAAGGGGTAAAGGATAAGAAGTATCGTGGGTTTCATGATACAAGTTCTCATCATATCAATGATTGCCGAGTGTTCGAGTAAAGATTCGTAAAGCTATTCAAGATGGACACTTGAGATTTGATGGCAAGATGAAAGTAGACAAAAACCCGTTCCCTCAGAATATGGTCTCTTTCTCTATAGGCATGGTTGATGCAAGTGAATCAAAGGAGAAGGGAAAGATGAAGGTTCTGACCTCTGAAAGAGCCAAGGAGAATGGTGCTGTTGACCCTGATCGGCAAGTTACCAAGGAAGAAGTGCAACAAGTACGGTTCAGAAATAGCCGAACAGAGAAAGGTCAAACTTCAGATGCAGCTAAGGGAAATTGCCGAATACACGCTGAGCCAAAACGCAGAGTTACAGCACAACACTTGTTGAATAAATGGCAAAGGGAAAAGAAGATGGAGTATGATGAGGAACAGCAGTACATTGAAGAGGAGCGCAGGTTCATGGCAGAACGTCGGAGATATGAAGCAGAAGTGCGCCAAAGAGAACAAGAAGAGTACAGGAGAGAACAAGAGCAATCTCATTGGAACTGTTCCTTCTTTAGACACTGTTGGAATGAAGGCTTGAAGTTGCCTGCCAGGAACAATTGCCCTGAATGCAGTGATCAATATTCGTAGTACGAGCAATCTCGAGTCAACCGCCGTCCCGTTCATGATAGACTTGGGATGAAAGTTCCGGAGAACGATCAGCGCCTAAAAATAAACAGTTTTGATGGACATCGGAGGAAAAGATTTGCGAGACCAAGCTTGGGCTCACGGCGCAGTGTCCATAATGCGGAAGAGAGCTCCTACGAGGTGGCAAAAAGGTCAATGGTGCCCTCCTCGGTGCGGAAAAGCCGAAGAGAAGAGTTCGGTGTTTGAGAAATCAAGAGCCGAAGCAGGAATTAGCCGAAAAGAAACCGGTGTGGCGTCCTAAGAAAAAGGATGATGGACAGGGTCCTTCGGCTGATACTAACATGGTGTTCTTTATTCCATTGGAGTTTAGAGCTCCTGAAGATCAAGAAGTTCAAGATGAGGTATATTCAGATTTTGATGAAACTGAATGCCGAGACCTGATGGCTCAACTTGTGTTGACTCGGCAGGCAATCTTTGACAAGCCAGTTAAGAACCGTCATCTGAAACCATTATACCTAAAGGGATATGTCAATGGCAAACCTTTAACCAAGATGCTTGTTGATGGAGGGGCTGCTATCAATATTATGCCCTATGCTACTTTCAGAAAGCTTGGTATGACAAGTGAGGATTTGTTGCATCGACATGATCCTTAGAGATTTTCTTGGCAATGCTTCGATACTCGTGGAGCAAAGTACATGTTGAACTGATGATTGGATCCAAGACTTTGATCACTACCTTCTTTGTCATTGATGGCAAGGGGGCATATAGCATGCTTCTGGGAAGAGATTGGATCCATGCTAATTGCTGTGTACCCTCAACCATGCATCAGATTCTTATCCAAGTGGATAGGAGATGATGTAGAAGTTGTTCAAGCCGATGATTCAAGTGAGTGTTGCCACTTCCGAGCCTCGCTTATTGGGAGTATGATGGACAAGACTGCCTTTCGGGTAAGAAATGGAAAGAAGGTCCCGTCAATGTGTTCGACAGAGATCAACAGCCGATCCAAGCAAATCGGTCGGCTCGACAAGTAACTTTTAATGGGCAATCCAATCGATGGCAACAAAGGCAAATTGGGTCGTGGTTTCATGTCGGCCAACAAGTTAGAAGAAATCAATGTTGGTGATAGCACAAAGTCAAGGCCGATGTATATCAGTGCAAATTTAGACCCAGAATATAAATTGAAATTAATAGAGTTCTTTGAAGGAGTTCAAAGATTGTTTTGCTTGGGATTACACGAGAGATGCCTGGATTGGATCGATCAATTGTTGAACATAAGTTGCCTATAAAACCTGGATTTCATCCTTTCAAACAACCTCCACGTAAGATTTATAAGGAGGAGGTATTGGCCGATGTAAAGAAGGAAGTTGAGAGATTGATTGAAGCAAACTTTGTTCGGCCATGCAGGTATGCAGAATGAATTTCAAATATAGTTTTGTCTACAAGAAGAATGGAAAAATGAGAGTATGTATAGATTTCAGAGATCTCAACAAAGCTACTCCCATGGATGGTTACCCAATGCCAGTTGCCTATTTGTTGGTAGATGCAGCAGCAGGTTATGAAATTATTAGTTTTATGGATGGCAATGCTGGCTATAATCAGATTTTTATGGCAGTCGAAGATATTGCAAAGACTGCATTCAGATGTCCTGGCCACATTGGGTTATTTGAGTGGATAGTGATGACATTTGGATTGAAGAATCTTTGGTGCAACTTATCAGAGAGCCATGAACTATATCTTTCACGAGTTGATCGGCAAAATTGTAGAGATTTATATTGATGATGTGGTAGTCAAATCCAGAGACCATGAAGGACATTTAGCCGATTTGAGAAAGACTCTGGAGTGCACGAGGAAACATGGTTTAAAGATGAATCCAAATAAGTGTGCTTTTGGAGTCTCGGCTGGTGAGTTCTTGGGGTTCTTGATCCACAAAGGAGGGATAGAAGTTGGGAAAAAGAGCATGGAAGCAATAGACAAAATTGTGCCCCCAACTAACCTTACGAGTTGCAATCATTCCGGGCAAGATCAATTTCGTGAGGAGATTCATATCCAATTTATCGAAAGAGTATTGCCTTTCTCTCCATTGTTGAAGCTCAAGAAGGATCAAAAATTTGTCTCGGAGTGACATACAACAAAAGGCTTTTGATGAGATCAAGCAATATATGAAGGCACCACCGGTGTTGGTACCTCCACAACTTGAAAAGCCTTTCAAGTTTGTATGTGGCGGCCGATAGCCTAACAATAGGATCGGCCCTTATGCAAGAGTTTGATGGAAAAGAGAGGGTAATAGCTTACCTTAGCCGAAAACCGCTAGATCCGAAACAAGGTATTCGGCTATAGAAAAGCTCGTTTGTGTGTTTATTACTCATGCACCAAATTTCGGCACTATTTGTTAAATGCCGAATGTGTGGTGATATCTAGTTTTGATGTAATTAAACACATGTTGTCAATGCCGATTTTAAATGGAAGAATCGGCAAATGGGTATTAGCACTATCAGAGTTCAATTTAAAGTATGAGTCGGCAAAAGCAGTGAAAGGATAGGCAATTGCCGATTTTATTACTCAACATCGTGATTTATCGTTGATATGATTAACATTGCCCCATGGGCATTATTTTTTGATGGATCATCATGTGACAAAGGTGGTGGTGCTGGTATTCTTTTGGTATCCCCACGTGGAAAGACATTTGAGTTTGCTTTTTCAATTGAATATCCGTCACTAACAATCAGGCGAGTATGAGGCTTTGCTTAGAGGGCTTCATTTGTTAATAGAAGTGAAGGCCGTTGCCGTTGAAGTATTTGGTAACTCGAATTGGTGATCAATCAATTGACGGGGGCAATATGAATGCAAAAACGATATATTGCAAGAATATCATGAGCAATGTCGGGAACTTTTGAAGAGCTTTTCAGTGGTAACTTTGCATCATATACCCAGAGAGCACAATGGAGGAGCGAATAGATTGGCTCAAGCTGCATCTGGATATCGGGAAAATCATGAAGTCTATGTAGCAGAAGAAGGTGCTTTCAATTGTGATCAGATAAATGATGACTGGAGAAGTGACATTATCAGTTATCTGAAAGACCCATCTCAAAAAGTTTCCCGAAGGCTCAGGTATAAGGCCCTTAAATTCGTACTTCTTGATGATCAGTTGTACCACAAGTCTATAGATGGAGTGTTGCTCAAGTGCTTGAGTCAAGAAGAGGCTAAGAAGATTATGTTTGAAGTTCATGGAGGAGCTTGTGGTGCACATCGTCGGCTTACCGAATGAAGTGGATAATCGAAGAACAGGTACTTTTGGCCGACTATGTTGGAGGATTGCTTTGAATATTACAAAGGATGTCGAGATTGTCGATATTTGGTAATGTTCAAAGAGCACACGTGATCCGCTTCCGAATCCAATAATCAAACCATGGCCATTCGAGAGGATGGGGTATGGATTTAATTGGACAGATCAATCCTCCATCTAGCAAAGGACACAAATTTGTGTTGCGGCAACAGATTATTTCACCAAGTGGGTTGAAGCTATCCCTTTGAAAAAGGTCACATCGAAAATATGATCAGTTTTGTCAAGGAGCATATAATTCATAGGTTTGGGATCACGAGACCATTACAACCGATCAAGGGACTCAATTCACTTCTTCGAGTTTTGTGACTTTGCCGAAAGCATGGGGATAAGGTTATATAATTCTTCTCCTTATTATGCACAAGCCAATGGCCAAGCGAGGCGTCAAATAAGATCATGATCAAGATTATCAGAAGAAGATCGATGAGAAGCCAAGGAGGTGGCACTTGGTCCTTAATGAAGCATTGTGGGCTTACCGAATGGCTTGCCATGGATCCACACAAGCATCTCCATATGAGTTGGTTTATGGACATAATGCTATAATGCCTTGGGAGTTGCAATCGGGATCAAGGAGAGTTGAGTTACAAAAGGACTCCGAAAAAGATTATAAGGATTTGATGATGGATGAATTAGAAGATTTGCATTTGATTCGTCTTAAAGCTTTGGAGAACATCGAGAAGAATAAAATGCGTGTTGCCAAGTACTACAACAAGAGAGTTAAAATTAAGCAATTTGCGAAGGAGAATTGGTTTGGAAAACAATATTGCCAATTGGTACAAAGGATAAGGCATTTGGCAAATGGTCACCAAATTGGGAAGGACCTTTTCGGGTTGTCGGTTGTGCACCGGTAATGCGTATATATTGAAAACGCTATTTGGAGAAGAACTTACTAGAGCCATCAATGGCGAGATACCTTAAGAAGTTTTATCCAAGTGTCGAAGTTGGATCTTAATTGTGACTATGACGTAAACGTGGTATAGCCGATTGAATAAAGTCGCCTTTAGAACAAAAGGAAGAAGTTGGAGAAAAATAGCCGATATTATAGTATCGCCTCTAGTGCAAAAATAGCCGATATCGTGTGTATCGTCTTGAGAAATAGCCGATACGGTTGTATCGCATTTAGCCAATTTTTAAAAGTATAAATGAACAGTTTTATCTCTCAATTTGGTAGGTTTATCGGGAGAAGATAAAGTGAATTGAAGTACTACGCTACAAACCGTCAAGTCGTGGAACAGGACCAAGATCTAATCGGCTAAGACAACGTTGTGCGTTCGGGAAAATTTCGTTCGGCAAGAATGTTGCGGTCGAGTTCTAAATAAAGGGATGATAATTCAAGCAAATGCAACAAATGAATATCATCACAGATAAGCAAGAACAGGAGAAGACCAACATTCTTCATTAAAAATTTTTATTTACAACCCGCGCCAATCCTAATACAAGCTACTCCTCTTCTTCGGTGAAGAGCTTGTTGAGGACGGACTCCGAGGTTGGTGGCGTTGGCCATGGCGTCGGCGTGGGCGTCGTACCCCGTCAGGAGGCCCTCGATGCCGTCGACCTCATGGGGAAGCCCGCCCCGGAAGCCGGTTGGCATCGGAGCGTAGTCATCCCCGGTCCAGGATGACATCCCCGCGAGGCCAAGCGGTGCCGAGGCGCACGCCGTGAAGGGCACTCGGTCGATCTGACCAGGCACCGCCTCGAGGCGATCTGCCAAGGTCACCCCCTGGGCGTTCACGTGGTTGGCCGCCGCCGTCACCGCCACCTTCAGGCGGTCCAGCTCCGCGGTGAGGTCTGCAAAGAAACATAAGATAGACCAGTGAGCAGATGAATCGGGAAGAACGGGAATCGAAGGCAATTGTTGAAGAGCAAATACTGGTGATGGCCTCGCTCAGCTACCGGCAGTTGTCCTCCAACTCCAGCTGGGCGATCCCAAACTTCTTGGTTTCTTCCCCAAGAAGCTCCATCGCCTCGTCCCTCCCACGACGGTACGCGGCGGCGTCGTAGCGGGTGTACGCCGGGATCTCCTCGTCGTTCCTGTCCCATATAGGGCGGTACGAAGAAGCAGACCCCGACGAAGCCGAGGCAGAAGCCGGCGCCGGAGCAGGAGCAGGAGCCGGGGCTGGAGCCGGAGCCGGCGCGGGGCAGGTGCATCGAACGCCGCGGCCGGCACCAGAAAATGCCATTGGCCGGTGCTGATCCTCGCCGTTCTACAAACAAGGTGCAATCAAGATCGGCTAAATAAGAAAAAGAAACCGCAAATGAGATGGGGAAGTTATCTCTTACTGCAGACGGCGGCCACCACGGCTGCTTCCCTCCGCCACATCCGCCGCAGGAGCAGGAGCGGTAGCAGAAGGAGGAGTGTGAGTGCCGGCCCGGGCGACCCGCCTCTGGAAATTGGCGGCATACTCGCCGGCGACCCCAATACCCCTGAAATGGATCATGAAGATAAACAACCGCAAGGGGGCAGAGACTCAGATCGGGTAAAAGCTATCGAGCAGTACAACTCTAAAGGTTGAAGATCTCACCGCCTGCGCCGGTTGCTGCTCCCCTCCGCCTCGTCCTGGGCAGGACGCTTGTTACGGTCGCCGCCGCTTGCCATCGGTGGTGGTGAGGGTTTTTTGAGATCGGGGTGAAAGAGGAAGTGGAAGAGATGATAGCAACTGTTTGTGCTTGGATGTGATGATGGTGGGAGCCGACTGGTCCTATTTATGAACGTGGGAGCCGTGGCGAGACTGCGGGAAAGCCAAGCGACAAGATAGGGTTTCCACACCTATGGGCCGATGTTGAGTTGGGCCGAGCCCATCACTACTGGCGATTCAGTTGCCATACGCTCGGTCGGCTAAATAGATAATGAGGGCTATTTGGCTAAAGCAAACACTTGGGGCAGCAGCGGTTACGTTCGGCTAATACACACATCAATGAGTACAGTCGTGACAGGGACAGCCGAATGATAACAGAAGCAGAGAAGAAAGAGAAAAACAAAATATTAAATCAAAAGGGATAAAATGTTGAAGAAGTATGGTACATTCAGAGCATAATGTTTACATATGTCATCATACAAGCCAGAGGTTTATACACTCAAATAAGAGTTAATAACATTCAGGGCATCAGTCTTGATTCTATTAACCTCATCAAGGGCTCTTTTATCTTCAACTTCAGAGTTTTGGATCTGCTGCAGTCTGCTCTTGATTTGCTTGGTCTCTTTGACAAGGGAACTTATCTTGGTCTTGGCCAAGTCAAGAGGTGGCAGAGTAGCAAGTTTGGCTTCATGAGATTGAATGTTGGCGTCCAATTGAGCCAACTGAGCTGCCAGTCTAATCCTCTCATCTCTCATACTCTGCAACTCTGGCTCCAAGGTGTCCCAAGACTGTTTGGCTGATTTAAATTCAGAGTAGGGCTCCTTGACTTGCTGTTCTCTGGTTGCCTTGTCGGTCTCCAAGATAGCCTTGTCAGATGTGTTCTTATGAGCTCTCTTGACAACGGCAAAATGGTCATCAAGATGAGATAAGGCGTTTATGGCATCCTTGAGATCAGAAGGGAGCTCTTGGCCAAGTGGCTCTGTCATTTCCCTTATTTTGTCAGAATCCCGAGTCAGGTCAACAATATCCTTCTCCAAGAATGAAATTATGGCCTTCAGTTTAACCTGACTCTCTGATGATAATTGCCGATTGGAGGAGACTTCATCATCATCGGCAAACTCTTCAGCAATGAGAGAAAAGCTGGCCTGTTGAAGAGCAGTACCCTGATAACAGAAGGAAAATTTATTTTAGCCGAATGACTTGATTCAAATAAGGAATGATTGAGAAAGATCAAGATGATACCTCTTCGGCAAAAACTTGATCAGTAGTATCAAGACATTGAATGACTGATGCAGTTGCCATTCCAGGAATAACAGTATCATGACTCGTTGATATATTTTGAATTGTCAGAGAATCTGTCAGAAGTATTGAGTCTGGCACATGTGGGAGAAGAGATTTTTCTGCTGCCTCCCCTGACTGATGAAGAGGAATTTCTTTTTCTGCCTCTCTTTGTTCAGTGATCTGGTGAGGAGGATTTTCTTCTGCTACTTCTCTCTGATCACCTGCTTGATCACCCGTCGATGGGGAGAAGTTTCTTCCGCTATTCCTCCATGATTATCGAGTAATATAAGATGAGATTCATGTGTGAACAAAAAGATGAAAATAACAAGTATGAGTACATACCAAGATTGCTAGCGAGACTCATTGGCATTTGCTTGGCGAGTAGAAGTTTCAGGGGAGTTATCCAAGTTCACTACCCCGTCGGGGCTTTGGGGTTTGGCTGTGTTTATCAAAAGCCATAAGCACAAGTCCAGTTGCGAGATGATAATGGAAAAGTCAAGGATATGCATACCTGGTGTGGCTTGACCTTCTTTGATCTTGATTTCTTGGGGATGGCGGTGTCAGCGATGGGGAAGTTGTAGATTTTCGTTTGAGATCCTTCAGCACTGCACCCTCGGTAGGTATCTTGTTGAATGCTGTCAGATTTGGAGCATCATGTCCCAGAGCAGCTATGGGGCCAAGTTGCCAGTATAAAATTTTTGGAGGGCTTGGAGGAGCATTATCCTGTTCACAAAAATATTTAAGCACAAGGTAGATATATAAAGTGGAAGGAGCTGTAAAGAAATTTACCTCATCGTCAGAAGTAAATGAAGGCATTAGAACTTGGCACAAAGGATGAACTTGTGCTCTGAAGATGTGAGAATGCCATTCTTTCCACCAGAGGTCAAATGAAGAGTGAGTTATTTCGATTATCACCAAAGGTTTGGGTTCATATATTGGAAGATTAGACCCAAGATTAAAAACCTTATTGGCCTCGGTGATATTTGTTAATGACTCTCTGGGCCTGATGATGTCAGAAAAGTATGGCCTTGGGGGCAGTTGACCAAGTCCAAGTTGCTGGCGACCATATTAGGATTGTAAAATTCATAGGTTGAATTTATCAACCGGCCATGGTGAAATTCTGCCGGCAAGGAACAGGGCTTGATGAAGGAATTGTAGATGACCTTAGAGTCATCATCTATGTAGCCCGATTCATAAGCGAATCTCGCAAGGAAGAGTTAGATCTTCATTTTCCCCGAAAGGGAACCAAACCATGTGGTGGAAGCCCTTGTAGAAGACCTTGAAAAGATGGCCCAGGTCCAAGTCAATGATGATTGAAGATGCAGCCTCCCCATATGTCTGACAAGACTTGTATCTGGGATCTTCACCTTCAGCGTAGTTGATTGAAGGAAAGTTCAGGTTGTGGAGATCAACGAGACAATCGATGCATATATAGTTGCAACCACATCCGAAGAAGCCACCATGGTCCAATAACACGGGAGATTTCACCCCGATTCCTCATCCGGACAAAGTGATCGATGCATCATGTGGTAGAATGCTCCCACGAGATATTTCCCCAAAGGAATCAGCTTGCTCGTGACCAATTCTTCAGCCATCACTATGTGATTCGAGTGGGCCCATTGGACTTGCCACGAAGATAAATCTGCATAACCACATGTTCATGAAAGCTTTGTATTCCTTGTCAGATACGGTGCCAGTTGAAGCATAGGCCTAAATATATTTGGTCCAACCTCCTCCTGGCTTGACTGCCTTCTGTGAGCTAGTGCTTTTGTATTTGAAGGGATAGGTTGGTTTGGTGATATTTAGACCAGTCATCATGAAAATGTCTGACAAAGTGATTGACATTGGGCCATGGCCGAAGATGAACGCATTAATGGCGTCAGACCAAAAATGAGAAGCAGCTATGAGGAGGGAGTCATTTCTAGGCATTTCGGCTAAAGAAAGCTCCAAACAAGGCTTGAATATCCCGAGATTCCCAAAAGTCACCGTTCCCGGACTCGCATCCCGCGATACCGATTACGCCACCCCGCAATTGAAGGAAGCGGCCATGTTTTGAAGGTGCTTGGCCATCTGTTTGGGGGAGCGATCCTAGATTTAAAGGGGATTCTCAGGGTTTCTTTTTCAATGAACTCCCTTGGATTAGGATTTCTCCGTGGACCAAGGAAAAATGACCCAGGATGAGCAAGATTGGAAATCAAAATCTCGTTCTTCATTTCCTTTGTAAAAGTAAAGTGGATGAATCAAGAACACATCTGGAAAATGATTCAAGAAAATTGCCGAATGGGTGAAAGCAGGTAGGGTTACCTCTAGAAGCTCCTCATGAGTTCCTGTTGCCATGATGGAGCTGGTTGAAGTCTCCATCACCATTGAAGACAGCGGCGCGAGATCTCAAGTGGCGGCGGGCGTTGGCGGTGCTTGACCTAGGCGAAAGCGGCCGATGTCAATTTCGAAATAAAACCCTTTTATCTCAAAATTGAGGGCATGTGTTAACACCAGAATTTGGTCGGGGAATATGACGGGTGGACCCGCAGACGGCGAGAGAGAGATTCGGCAAATGCATATGCGGTCGGCTAATTTCCAAGTGTTCGGCAAATGGCCAAGCGGTCGGCAACCGCTTCGTTTGAAGGCGAAAAAAGGAAAGGGAAGCTGATCGAAAAGGGAAGGAGTCGTGATAGTCAAGGGCTCCAATTATGGATAGAGTTAGCGTGTTTTTGTCTTTCCAATTTTGTTTAGATAGTTCGTAAGTGCTTAGAACTCATGTTCTGTCCAGGGTATAAACATAAACCCTCGACCATTGTAATAGGGGTTCACAACCAAATCAATACAACTGGCTACGTGCCACCCTTCGAGTCCTTTAGTCGTGTCGTCGAGTTCTTCGAGAGGGCCAATCGATCCGTCGACCTCCGTAAGTCCCGGCAACCTTGCTATCATGTCTAGTATCGTGCGGCGGATTTAGATTATGATGCAAGTAGTCTCATCCGTTTTGCTTAGTATCGTGCGGTGGATTTAAGCTTAATGATGGGAAGTTTTTGCTTGTGCCTTGTATCGTGCGGCGGATTAAGACATGAGTAAAGATAGTTATCGGCTCTTTTAGATTTGGCATGATCTAATAGATTCATTAAGTTATCACATGTTGCTTGCTTTATTTAATGATTTGCAACACTCTTTTGCCCAATCTAGATTGATACTCTTTCGGCTTGTTGATTGTTCCTTTCATGTTTATTCAATATCGGGTAGATCAAGCTCATATAGCCGAATTAGATCAATCTAGGTTGTTATGTGTTGTGGGTTCATTCGCGTTAGATGTAAATAAGCCTTGACAGGACTGGGTATCGTGCGGCAGATGCAGGTCTTTGGGTTACTCTAGAGCTAGTCATCCGGTGGACTAGAGATCGGTTTAATCTGATAGGTCTTTTTTACATGTTACTCGTTTGTTCCTTCTTCATGGATCCCGATTCGGCAATCTTGCCGATACGGTTGTGCTTACACATGTAGCGAGTATTTATAGATCTGTTAGGTAATTACGTGCTTTTAGCTCTTTATTGTTAGATTGTATCATGCGGTGGATTGATCTAGTAGTAAGGAGTGGTGTAAATTCATAGCGAGTGGTATCATGCGGTGGATTAGCTTGCTTGGGTTTATGCTCGACGGGTTTATGAAGGCTAGACGTGCGGCAGACTAGTTGGAGTAGCCTATGCATGTGTTGTTTAATAGATTTATATTTATAAGTTACTTATCCTTAGTTATTAGTGCTTGATGATGCTTTAAACCTGAGATGTAGTTTGATATGCTTTGATAATTTAATCTTGTTCAAACATGTCTTCGTTTACCGTATTCGGCAAGTTCGTTCATTTACATCGGTTATGTTACTTTAGCCGAATGAACGCAATCTGTTGGCGGATAGCTTCTATAGCTATGTGTCGTCGTAAGTGGCTTCGGGGCCGTAAAGATGGAACTGCCTGGTCTCACCCAAAGCACGTTCTAGTTATGATCTTACCGTTTTATTCCTTGTCGATTTTCAGGTCAAATCGACTGGCACGCCACCGGATTCAGACGCCCAGGCACCCGATTGAAGCTAGGCTTTCCGGCTTGCTGTGTGTGAGACACAGTGCGCCACATTTTGTGTCAACAGGTGGTTTTTCTTTGGACAGAAACGGCGCAACGGCGACGGCGTGCGGAGGCGGAGCTCGAGCTCTGCTATGGCGATGGCGGCGGCCGAGGAGAATGGATAAGGAGGGGAGGAAAGTGGTTGGCCGGCCGGGGCTTTGATGGCGCAAGGACGGGGAACGGAGGGGCGACACGGGGCGGATAGGCTCGAGCTCGCCGTGCGCTGGCGGCCGGCGGCGACCGGGCGGCATGGCCACGCGACGAGGAACGAGGGAGGGGAAAAGCGATGCGACGTCATCCACAAAGTGACAGCAGGGGAAATTTGCAAATTACTCCAAAAATTTGAACTGTGCTCAAAATTTTCCAAAAAGAAACCCTAGCTAAAATTTCATGCTCTACAACTTTCTCAACTGGGCCATTTTCAAATTTTGAAAGGAAAATTGAATTTGAATCAAATTTTTGAAAGGGGACAAAAACCCTAGAATGAAATATTTGAAATTACTTTGGATTTTTCTAAAGAACTTGAAAAACTCCAAAACTATGGAATGCTCAACTTTTCAAACTGCACATTTTCTCCAAAAAGAGTTTTTCCAAAATATGCATAGTTTTTGAATTATGATTTGAAATTAAAAAGGGGACAACTGTCGGAAAACAGTATTTTCAAAATAATTTGAAATTCTTTTTGGAAACTTGAAAAACTTTGTTCACCAACATTGTAGCTCTCATCGAGACCCACAATTTTCCTTTTTGAACCAACCCCAAATTCTTTGTAGATTTTGAATTGAAGAAAAGGGGGTAAAAGTAGGGTTTCCGGAAAAACCAGGTTTTGAAACGAAATTGGAACTCGATTTAATTTCTACACTAACTAATGGGGCATTAGCAATCACAAGCATCATTTCATATGTAAAACAAAGCATCACATTAAAAATAATATTAAAACATGAATGCATTAATGCCATGATGCTCGATGATTAGGTTTTAATAAAGTACTAAATCAAGTTTTAGTTGTAATTAACATCTAGGATGTTACAGGAAGGTAGGGGAGGACAACGACACATACCGAATTGCTGGGGTAGTGTGATGGGGCGAGTTGGGCGAGTTGACGGACGCGCCGACGGCGGCTTACCCGACGGTAATCGACGCCAGGTTGGAGATGACGCCTAGCTACAGAGTTGTCTGAGCTGGCTTCAATAGTGGCTCGTTCTCCTCCGGCGCCCATGCCGGATCCACTCGAGCGTGCACGGAATGGAGCCGAGTAAGCGTGACACATCGTGTCGAACATCCTCCAAGGAACCCTCCACCCAGGGACGCCAATCATCGAACACCACGGATGCAGCCTACAGACCTTCAACCCAGGCATCACGCTCGTCGTGGATTTCATCCAGCCGGATCAAAGCCAGGTCAGAGACCTTCTGCTCCAGCTCTGACGCGCGCCTGTCAACCTCACAGCACCTGTCCTCCATCACCACTGCTGCATCGGACTAAGCAGGGCAAAACTCCTCCAACGCTCCGACCCGTGACTGGATCTGCTTGAATGGAGTGTGTTCTAGTGCCACGATATGTCGATCCATGCCCACGGCCTCCAGAGCGGTGACCCTTGACTAGATCTTAGGGGAGGACCGGGAGCACGCTCCAGTGTCGTCATACACCGCCCTACATCAGCGGCCTCTAGGGCTCCACCCGTGGCAGCAAGCTCTGGATTAGGGCTCCCTCTAGCGAAGCGAGGCGCCGATCCACCTCTGACGACCGTGCCATGCGAGCGGCCTACCAGGAGTCAAATCAGACCTCCCACTTCCCATCGAAGGAGTCGAACCTCTTGGCGAGATCCTCGAACATAGCCTTCATGTTCAGCTCCATCGCTCTGAACTCCTTGCATCGATGAGTGTAGTAGAGGTTGCAAGAGGTAGTGGACTCCAGCACGCGGCCTTGAACTTCACTGAGCTAATACAAATGTCAGGATCTCGCTCACTGCGGTGGATCTCGGTAAACTCTCCGACGAACTCTACGGAATCACGGAGGGAGGAGGCATACGCCAGCAGGGAACTGGACGGGGAAAAGTAGATTGAGTTTGCTATTATGTTTTTGCTTATAGACTCAGGGGAGATTTTCCCTCTTTGTACATCAGCCACTGGCTGGAGGGCAGCAGGCCGAACATGACCACTAAGCCCCAATGACTCTGCTGCTAGCTCCCTTGGGCCTTGTTCCTCTTCTGGTCTTGTACTTGAGCATGGGTTGGATGGGAGATGCTGACATGCCCCTAGAATTCCTGAAAGTCATCTTCATCCTCCTACCCTCAGCATTGGGCACATGTTGCCTAGATGCTCCTCTACCTCTCAGGATCCATGGCAAGGATGGAGCCACCTGTCGACATCCATCTGCTGCACGCTCCCCTTCGCTAACGCTCCGGCCCCATCGTTTCAAACTTGCCTCCCGCATTGAACCATGCCACGGTGAAGTCCCACCTCCTGTCATCGGACTCGAAGCCTCTACTCACCATAACTCCCCTTTTGAGCCCGCGAACACCGCGGGACCTCCATGGAGAAGCCTTTCCCCGCTCCATCCATGGTGTGAATGGTGGCGCTCTCCTCCTGCTGGTGAGAGGATGCCTCGTCGGCGTGCAAGTGGATGGCAGAGGTGTTGAAAGGGGCGCCACCCCGCAATCACCTCTCATGTTGCATCTCCGACGGTCTGGGAGTTTTGTTGGCCACTATGCCGCGGCGATTGTTGACACCCTAGTGTGCCCCGCTTGGCCATATGCAAGGCACCATGGCAAAGCAGAGTAGGCAGCCAGTCTTTTCTAATGTTCAGCAGTGCGGGACATTGTTTTCTCCCTAGTCATTGTTGTCTCGCCTGATCGCCTTACGGACCTCTACAAAAGTCCACGCATGAATCCACCCCTGTTGTGCCCATCAGAGTGTCCCAATCTACCCAGGTGTCGTGATCATTGGCACCGTCCTATCATCCATGTACAAGCATGCCGCCACACAGCCGTCGGCACATCATGGCAGCGAAAGTGTTGATTGGAACAGCCATTGTGGCTGAAGTGTTGATTGGAGCCGCTGCCGCACATGTCACAGGCTTTCGTCAGCTCTACAGCTGCACCATCACGGTGTCGCATAGCTACGCCACCTCCGGCCTCCGCCAATGAGAGATGGAAAATAGAAGTTCTTTAGATGAGATGGAGAACGGGGTTGGAGTTTTTTTAAGAATTAATAAATAGTACAATGTAAACGCCCACCATTCGTCATATAAGGCTGTTTTGGGGCCTCTACACAAGGATTCGGCCCAGTCATTGCTCATAGATATTACTAAGGGGATTCCCCGCGTGTTGCCGCGGACATGAAGGAGGAATAAAAATATGTTTAAATTGTGAACTATTTAATCTCAAAAAAATAGTGAACTATTGAGATAGGCACATTGCATATTAAGATAAATTGCTAGTGGCAAATGATAGTGGATTGTTGAGGTGGACGCATTGCATGTCAAGAATAGGTAGTAGAGTTGATAGTGGGCGGGTGAGGCGGGCGTGTTGCATGTTGAGAGAAATAGATAGTGGAGTTTGTAGTGGGCTGATGAGATGGACGTGTTGCGTGTTGAAGGTAGTGAGGTTTGTTTATATAGGAGTTATAGATTAGCAAAAGCTCCATTTGTTTATATAAAAAAAAGCAAAAGCTAGCGTCATGTTTGGATATTATTACTTCCAAATGGACTCTTTATTACCCAACATACTCTGATTATTCATGAATGAAGTGGTACAACATTTCATAAAAAAAACAGCTAGCATATTTCTCGGGCTACTCTATATCAAAATAATGTCTTTCTTGTTCACACCAAAGCCGGACAACATGTACGCCGTATCAAGGAGGCCGTGTAGACTTATGTCGGGCGACGACGAAGCTAAGCTCTGAAGGCCTGAACACAAAAGGCTTCCTAGATACATGTGTTAGAATAACAGGCAATTTTCATGTCATTTTAATCCCGTAAATTAACATAAAGATGATGACATGTAATAAATAATTAAGCTTTGTAAACATGATGTCACAAATGTCCATAACAATATGAACCATGTGACCAATAAGCATGTGATACAAACAAGTATGATAACATGATTTATCTAGTATAGCAATAAAGCATGATATAGAACTCATCACAATTATAGTCTCTGAACAATATATGAAACAACGCATCTGAACTACTGAAACATATGAGCAGTAGTATATGAAACAACATAGCAGTACCACAGAAACAAGAAGACAGTTCGATTGTAAAATAGAGATAGATATGCAGAACATATTACTAGCAGGAACTAACAACAGACATTGCTCGAAACAATAAACACGCACTGATGAAACAAATACACAGTAGCATATGAAATGACACAGACGAACTAACGAAACATTTCAAAACTACATCGCGAATAACAAAGAGGAGATGAACAGGTTATACCCTCCCATGTGTTGCTCTGATGATTGTTGGCTTCCTTGGTCATGATGAAGACGATCTCCTTGCCGGGAAGAGGAAGAAGACGATCGGTGGCGGAACTCCGGGACAAAGATGACAATGTGTGGAGGCAGCCCTCCGGGATGTAGACGATGACGGCGCACTGCGAAGAAGATCAGCGGCAGTGGCGGCGGCGGATTGGGCAGTTGCGTAGACGCTCCCCAAAAACCTAATTGCCGATCCCTCGTGCAAGGTCCCGAACGGCAAGGGCTTCGGAGGAACTTGCCCTCTTGTCTCTCTGTGCGCGCGGAGATACGAGATGGGGAAAACCTTCATTGCTGCGGAGTTGTGGACTGCGTGTTTCTCTTGTGTTTTTCTTTCTTGTGTATATTGTACCGAAGTCACCACACCCCTTTTATCTCCCACACATGTAGGAGAGAAGAGGAGGAGAGAGGTCAATCACGTTGGAATTAGGGAGAGGAGCAGTCCCCTGCGCATGCACATGAGAGGAGAGGGGAGGTCTCCAACACCATAGAGTTATTGATTTATTGAATTAATAATTTGGCCAAGCCCATAATAAATCCAACAATCCCCACCAAACTCTAGGGTTTGCAACTGTGTAATGCCAGAACCACAACTCTTTGATATACTAGTGTTTCGATGGACACTGTTAAGTTCAACATCCACCTAGAACAAGAGTTTCACTCAGTCACAACTGAACAATGGACTAAGCCTTGAATTGACAGTTTTGTGCGAGACGAGATTCACTCAAGTCCTTAGCTGATACTTGGCAGCAAAAGGCTTCCCCGCTGTTTGAAGCATATAAGTCACACTTATGTGTCTTTCATGAGTATTTAGGGATTACCCAAGCCCCATAGACTATGACCAGCAGTCTGACTCATATAGGTGTACTCCTCTATAGATGTTCTGTAGGACAACATCTCACCTTTGGAGTACATTAAGGTAAAAACCAACCTACCTTACAGATAGGAAAGATGGGCATCAGAGATGAGTCAAGAAAAGGGATCTTTCCTCTCAATCTACTCATAGCTTGTTTCACCACTCTACTTCACAGGATCTCCGATCACATAGAGCAGGTTACCACTACAGTAGATTTCACGTGGGTCTCATACCCATCTCTCTCGATGCACCTTCTATCACATTGCGTGATAGACCCTTCGTGAATTGATCTGCCAAATTATTCGACGTATGGACATAGTCCACCGTTATAACTCCGAAGGTTTTCAACTTTCTGACAGACTTTAATCTTCTCTTAACATGCCTTGTGGATTTCATGTTATTCCTGGAACTGTTGACCTTTGTAATCACAGTCTGGTGATCACAGTTCATGGAGATAGCTGGTCTCGGTTTTTCAACTACCGGTAAATCCAATAGGAAATCACACAACCACTCGGCCTTAGCCCCAGCAGTGTCTAATGCAGTGAGTTCTGCTTGTGTAGACTTCGTTAAGATAGTCTGCTTGCAAGACTTCCAGGAAACAACACCACCTCCAAGCAGGAACACATATCCACTCATGGCATAAAGCTCATCTGCATCAGAGATCCAGTTGGCATCACAATAGCCTTCCAACACTCTGGGGTGTCCGGTATAACAAATACCGTAGGTCATTGTATCTTTGAGATAATGCAATACTCTGTCAAGAGCACATCAATGATCATCTCCCGAGTTTGACACAAACCGACTTAGCTTGCTCACAGCATAAGAGATGTCGGGCCTTGTTGCACTCGCAAGGTACATAAGTGAACCAATGATCTGGGAGTATGTCAATTGATCCCTTGTTATTCTCTTATTCTTTCTTAATAGCACACTAGGGTCATAAGGAGTAGGTGCAGGATCACAGTCACTGAAACCAAAGTGACTTAGAACCTTTTCCACATAATGGGACTGTAACAAAGTTACCCCACCATCACCTTCCTTTATAAGCTTGATGTTTAGAATTACATCAGCTTCTCCCAAATCTTTCATTTCAAAGTTGCTCGTCAATAGTTTCTTAACTTCCTCAATCACATGGAGGTTTGATCCAAAGAACAAAATGTCATCAACATAAAGGCATAGCATTACAGCCTCACCCCCACCATACCGATAATACACACAAGTGTCAGCCTCATTCTCAGAGAAACCAGCAGATGTCAATGAATTGTCAAACTTTTCATGCCACTACTTAGGTGCTTGTTCCAGGCTATATAATGATTTTAACAACTCGCACACCTTGTTCTCTTGACCATTTGCAATGAAGCCTTTGGCTGATCCATATAGATCTCCTCTTCTAACTCTCCATTCAGGAAAGCGGTCTTAACATCAATCTGATGTATAATAAGACCATAAGAGGCAACCACGGCAATCAAAGTGCGAATTGTAGTCAATCGAGCAATCGGGTGAATAGGTGTCAAAGAAATATTCACCCTCTTTCTCGGGTATATCCTTTGGCCACAAGCCTTGCCTTGTACATCTCAATTGTACCATCGGCCTAAGCTTTTTCTTGAAGATCCATCTGCAACCTATAGGTTGACGCCCATAAGGACGGTCAATGACCTCCCGTGTTCCATTAGACATAATAGAATCCATCTCACTCCTTACTACTTCCTTCCACAAGTCAGCATCAGGAGAGAAATATGCCTCTTTAATGGTAGTTGGTGTGTCTTCCACAAGGTACACTATAAAGTCATCACCAAAAGTTTTAGCAACCCTTTGCCTTTTACTCTTGCGAGTGACTATAGTGTCATCCTCCTCAGGGATGTGCACATGGAAATCCTCAGCATGATCTACAGGAATAGACAATTCATTCTCATGGGGAATTATAGTCGCATGACTTGTTTCACTAGGTGTATTCCTCATGAGAAACTCATTCCCAAAGATTGTAGCGTCTCTTGATTCCATGATAGTATCAACATACATATCAGGCACATCAGATTTTATAATTAAGAACCTATATCCAACGTTGTGAAAGGAGTAACCAAGAAATACACAATCAACAGTTTTAGGCCCGAGTTTGCGCTTCTTGTTGATTGGCACATTCACTTTAGCCAAGCAACCCCAAGTGCGCAAATAAGAGAGATTTAATTTCTTTTTCTCCCATTCCTCAAATGGAGTGATTTCTTTATCTTTCATAAGAACTCTGTTCAGGACATGACATGCTGTCAGTAACGCCTCACCCCACCATTCCTTGGATAATTCCACAGTGCTTAACATGAAATTCACCAACTCTGTTAAGGTGCGGTTTTTCCATTCAGCAATCCCATTAGATTGTGGTGAGAAAGGTGGTGTCCTTTCATGAACAATACCATGTTTCACACAGAAATTATCGAAATCATTGGAGAAATATTCTCCACCTCGATCGGACCTTAAATGTTTGATTTTTCTTTCAAGTTGGTTCTCAACCTCAGCTTTATAGGCCTTAAAATAATTAAACGCTTCATCTTTTGTTTTTAAGAGATACACATAGCAAAATCTAGTGGAGTCATCTATAAAAGTGAGAAAGTAACGTTTGCCACCTTTGGTTAAAATTCCATTCATGTCACATAGATCGGAATGAACAAGTTCTAGAGGTGCCAAATTCCTCGCCTCAGCAGCCTTGTGAGGCTTGTGAGGTTGTTTTGATTCAACGCATACATGGCACTTAGACTTTTTAACCAAGTTAAATTTAGGAATTAAATTCAGATTTGCTAACCGCATAAGACAGCCATAGCTTGAATGACAAAACCGTGAATGCCATAGATCCGACTCATCAGAAATATCAATGGAATTCACAAGTTTATTACAAACATCATGCAATGATAAGCGGAACAACCCTCCGCAATCATAGCCTTTTCCAACAAAGGATCCATGTTTAGACACAACACACTTGTTCGACTCAAGAACAACTCTATAACCATCTCGACATAACATAGAGGTGCTAACAAGATTCTTCTTGATGAGAGGGCACATGTTGCACACTGTTCAATTGCACCGTCTTTCCTAAAGTAAACTTCAGAATGATTGTACCAACACCAAGAACATGAGCACGTGACCCATTACCCATCAGCAAGGCACCAGACCTCCCGACTTGGTAAGTGGCATACAAAAAAACATCAAGCACACACATGGATATTCGCACCACTTTGTGCATCCACCACTCGGTGAATTACAAACTGAAAGAATAAATGATAAAGAATTACCATACTCAGATGTTCCAGTTTCAGTTTCAGTGATCACCATGTTAATAGCTTTTGTCTCATGTTTAAACTTGCGATCAGGACACTCACTTGCCCAATGATCCTCACTGCCACAAACAAAGCAGCCTCCTCGCTTCTTGTTATTATTGTTTCTTTTCTTAAACCGTGTTGTTTCAACAGGTTTCATAGCCTGTTTCTTCTGGTTTTTCTTCTTATGATACTTGTAGTAGTTCCTCTTCTGCACCTTATTGACAAAGGAAGTCTCAACTCCTTTTCCATTATCCTTTACTCTAGCCCTCTCCTCAACATCAAGAATACCAATGAGTTCCTCAACATTGAACTCTTGTCTTTTATGTTTGAGAGAGGTGACATAGTCCTTCCCAGAAGGTGGCAACTTGACGATTATACCGCCAGCCACAAACTTGTTAGACAAAGGACAACGGAACAGCTCAAGTTCCTTTGCTAGTGCCTGAATCTCATGAGCCTGTTCCACTACAGATCGGTTCTCAACCATCTTGTAGTCATACAGCTGCTCCATGAGATACAGTTCGCTACAAAGACATCGGTAACTCTAAACCTGTGCCACAAGTGCATCCCACAGCTCTTTCCCCGTAGGAAGGTTGATATAGCTTTTCTGGAACTTTGGATGAAGTGCGCTTATCACTGCACCTCGAAAGAGGTTGTCATCAGCCTTAAACTTTGCCTCATCCTCAGGAGCTAAGTTAGCAGGCTTGCCCTCGGAGGCATGATAACATGACATATCAAGAAGTTTTTACCATAAAATGGATCAGGCTTTAATGCATCAACAAAACTTCTGAGAGTAAATTGCCTATAATATTTGGTTTTTGGATTGTTAGAATAATAGGCAATTTCCATGTCATTTTAATTCCGTAAATTAACATAAAGATGATGACATGTAATAAATAATTAAGCTTTGTAAACAAGATGTCACAAATATCCATAACAATATGAACCATGTGACCAATAAGCATGTGATACAAACAAGCATGATAACATGATTTATCTAGTATAGCAATAAAGCATGATATAGAACTCATCACAATTATAGTCTCTAAACAATATATGAAACAACGTATCGAACTACGAAACATATGAGCAGAAGTATATGAAACAACATATACCAAAAACAAACAAGACAGTTCGATTGTAAAAACAGACAGATATGCAGAACATATTACTAGCAGGAACTAACAACAGGCATTGCTCGAAACAATAAACAGGCACTGGTGAAACATATACACAGTAGCATATGAAACGACACAGACGAACTGACGAAACATTTAGAAACTGCATCGCGAATAACAGAGAGGAGATGAACAGGTTATACCCTCCCATGTGTTGCTCTGATGATTGTCTGGCTTCCTTGGTCATGATGAAGACGACCTCCTTGCCGGGAAGAGGAAGAAGACGATCGGTGGCGGAACTCCGGGACAAAGATGACGACGTGTGGAGGCAGCCCTCCGGGAAGTAGGCGATGACGGCGCACTGCGAAGAAGATCAGCGGCGGCGGCTTGGGCAGTCGCGTAGACGCTCCCCAAAAACCTAATTGCCGATCCCTCGTGCAAGGTCCCGAACGGCAAGGGCTTCGGAGGCACCTGCCCTCTCGTCTCTTCGTGCGCGCGGAGATACGAGATGGGGAGTTGTGGACTGCGTGTTTCTCTTGTGTTTTTATTTCTTGTGTATATTGTACCGAAGTCACCACACCCCTTTTATCTCCCACACATGTAGGAGAGAAGAGGAGGAGAGTGGTCACTCACGTTGGAGTTAGGGAGAGGAGCAGTCCCCTGCGCATGCACATGAGAGGAGAGGAGAGGTCTCCACCACTCAATTTCTCAAACATGGCATGCAGAGAAATTAAGAGTTGAAACCTCCACTCATCAATATAGAGTGAGTGCTAAAAATAAGCACACCACACCAAACATGCTTGACTGCCCTCTTTTAACCTCCAATCCGGTACAAACAAAATATACTCATCGTTAAACACCATAGAGTTATTGATTTATTGAATTAATAATTAGGCCAAGCCCATAATAAATCCAACAACATGCGCACGGAACCATACCCTCCCATACTAGCTAGCTTATCATACATGTTTAACTATCCTTCCGTCGTCGAAAAGATGCAGTGGACAAGGAGGCCTATGCGAATGGTCCTTGCAACAGGGCATACAATGAATGGTATATCTCTTGGTCCAGAGCCCTTTGTCAACGTCCATGTCCTCTAGAAACCAGAGATCCAGTGAGCAATCCCAGTTCTTGTGATGTGCCGTGACCAAGCAGCCATCCAAAACAAATAGCTGGAGGCTCTCCCTCTTTCGATTGAACTTGAGCTCATTGTCGAAATTACTACTTAGTGGCCCGCGAAATGTGTTTGGCCTCCACTCCTCGGTTGCCAGATCGAAAGCGAATATGGCATCAGGATCCATGCCTTTGCAGTACTTCGTGTCTTGGTAGGAGTAGCAGAATGGTCGCCTCAAGAAGTATGCAACTCCATCTATGACAACCCTATCCCTCAAACCCGATCGAGTGGCGTCCCACCGGCGGGCATGGCCGTGTTCGCCACCTTATTTTTGCACCGCCACCGACTGTGGCTACGGCGCCGACCAAGGTTATGACGTCGCACGTCTGCGTGATGTACTCCCGGCCGAATAATCCGGCATCCCGACCCGTGCAGTAACCGTTGGTCCGGAGCGCCTTGTACTCTCCGGTCGATGGCACATGGCCGAGTAATGTTTCGGAGGACCATCTCAACGATGCGTGGTCTGGGAAGATCTCGAGCACTGACTGGAGCGAGCCGTCCCGGATGTTGTAGGCAACACCAGGCAAGGTGACAACCACTTCGCTGGTGATAGTTGGATCGAGCACATAGCTGAGAGATCCTTCTAATGGTGTGACGCAGAGCGGTCCGAACTGTGCCGTGCTCAGATGAGACATGTGTTGCAGCACATGTAACTGCCTGACGATGTTGTTACAGCTGGTCAAGTCGAGAATGTGGACCTCTCGGCCGTTCCAGATGCCGGCGATGAGCGGCGGGTGGCGGGAAGCATGGGACCTGGCAAATCCTGGGTTGGAGGTGAGCGTCCGCCATGCCTGACAGACGAGGCGGAGGCGGCATAGCTCCTTGGCCGGGAGACGGAGCAGGACCTCGTACAACACGTCCGTCGGCAGCAGGCCATCGTTCTCGTTGGCGAGGAGGACGCCGAAAGGAGCAGACAGCTCAGCTGGCTTCTTCCGACGACCAATAGTTGACGGCATTTCTGAAATCAGATCGGGCTCAGGAGTCGTGGCCTGCACTGCAGGCCAGCGAACAATTCGTTTAAATAGACACATAGGTTGGGCAGACGGACTCGATTCAGACTAGTATCGGAGCGGCCTTCAGTTGGGCTTCTGGCCTTATCTGAATTCTGAGCTAGTTATTGGGCCGGACGGCCTGCAGTACAGAGCCACAAGGGTGACAAGGACATATCAGAATTTCAAGTGGAATTTTCTCGGTAAAATCAATCACCAAACGCTGATTTGGATAGATGTTCCAAACATTAAGAGCAACTCTAAAATTATTTTTATATTATTTCCAATGATATATGAATATAAATTTTGCTTGTTTGTAATAATATCTCTAATTATAGTCATCGTCTATATTATGGATTTCGAGTAGGCCTAGATTTCTAAATTGTCTAAAAGATATATTAAAGTTGTTAAAGGGTGAAAAGATATAGATAACAAATTTATTCAAGCAACTCTCTAAATAATTATCTAGAGAGTGACTTTAAGAAAGACTCTTGAAGATGCTCTAGCAAGAGTATTTTGATTTTAAAAGTAAGTTAAAAACGAAAATTTTCCTTTGCTACATCTGAAGATGTGTGATTGTGAGTAATTAGCATAGGTAACAATTTTAGTCAACTATAAGATGGTGAGATGGCATCAATTGTTTTTTTTTAATTTTGTTAGTTCTGTATATATGGTCATCACAGTTTTGACTTGTTTCGAGAGGTATTATTGTTATTTGTTGGACATGTAAATTATAGAGTTATAGTGTAACAAGTCCAATCCGGGCTTCCCGAATTGGGGAAGAAATTGGGCCGACTCAGGCCCATGGGAGAGGCCCAGCCGCCGCCGCCGCTCCGTGGTTTGCGGGCAATCGGGCCGGCGCCGAGGGCGCGCGCGGCGGGAAGAGGGGTACAACCCCCTCGAGGCGCCGCAAATCCGTTATTGATTAGGTTTCCCAATTGAGTCTCATAGGTTTGGAAATTGTTGGCTAAATAAAGAAAGGACCGGATTGTAAAAAGGAATTCATATTACGAGGATCTCCTAGTTATCTTAAGAGTTAAGGTAGGCCAATTATAAATAGGAGATGTAATCGGTTGGATCAAATCAATAAAGAAAGAAGTAAACCCTATCCTACTCCTGTTCCTCCATGCCCCCGCCACCTGCCCCGCGCGCGCCGCCTTCGTGCCTGTCGCTGCCTGTGCCACCGCCGGCCATGCTGCCGCTTCCTCTGCCCTCGCTCCTTCCACCACGTGTCATCGGGGATTAGGCCCCTTATACATAGTTTGTATATAAGCAATGGTTACATGATATAGACATAAAGACAATTATATTTATTAATTATAATTAATTAATGGCTTTCATTTTTTCAGAGATGTGCCACATGTATACATAGTACTTACCAAAGTCTCTGTGATATTATATGGCGTTCCATTCAAAACTAATATGACAAGTTCCATGTGCCATGGAGGCCGTGTGTAGCAGATCTATATATGTTGGACGCCGATGAAGGCTAAGCCTTCGGAATATTAGAGGCGGTGGTTGAGACTGACTCGGTGCAGTTGCAAGAAGCAGTTTCATCTACTGCGTTTGATCAGGCGGTGGCTGGTGGCCTCTTCATGGAGATGAAGATTTTGGGCATTGAAAATTTTAAGAATTTTAGTATTTGTAAAGTCCCTAGATTATGTAATTCTTGTGCTCATGAGCTAGCGTCGTTGGATTTGAGTTGGGACCCAAGCCAGCAGTACCATTTTTGGACTGACCCCCTTCCAGAAGTTGTAAACTTTATTTGTGCTCGCGATTCGGCTGAGTACCATATAAGTAATATAAGGCCGTGAGGCTGGGGGAGTTATAAAAAAAAAGGCTTACCTTTGAAGGCCTGATGAGCAGAAAAGGCTTCCAAGATGCATGCGCACAGAACCATACTCTTCCATACTATCTAGCTTATCGTACATGTTTGTTCGTGGATCGTATACTCCCGGGACCTTTTCCTGTTCGGCTCGCCACATGACTATCCTTCCATCCTCCAAAACATGCAGTGGACATGGAGGCCTATACGAATGGGCCTTGCAATGGGGTACGCAACGAATCCAATATCTTTTGTTCCAGAGCCCTTTGTCGATGTCATCCATGTCCTCTAGAAACCATAGATCCATTGAGCAATCCCGGTTCTTGTGATGTGCTGTGACCAAGCAGCCGTCCAACACAAATAGTTGGAGGCTCTCTTTCTTTCGACTGAACTTGAGCTCTTTGTCGGAAGAATTACTGCTCAATGGTCCGCGAAGTGTGTTTTGCCTCCACTGTTCTGTGGCCAGATCGAAAGCGAATATGGCGTCCGGCTCAATGTCTTTGGAGTACTTCTTTTCTTGGTAAGAGTAGTTGGATGGTCGCCTCAAGAAGTAGGCAACTCCGTCTACGACCACCCTATCCCTCAAACACGAGGTCCCGCGTCCCACCGGCGGGCACGGCCGTGCTCGCCATCTTGTTGCTCCAGCACCACCAGCAGAGGTGGCGGCGCCGGACACGGTTATGATGTTACATGTCTGTGTGATGCGCTCGTGGCCGTAATAATCCCGGCCCGTGGAGTAACAGTAACAGTTGGTACGGAGCGCCTTGTACTCTCCGGTGGAGGGCACGTGACCGAGCACGGTTGGTGACGACAATCTAAGCGACGCACAGTTTGGGACTAGCCCGGGCACAGACGGGAAGAACGAGCCGTCCTGCCGGAGGTCGACGTCGTCTCCGGCCGCGTCAGGCAAGGTGGCAACCAATTCACCGGCGACAGCTGGGTCGAGCACATAGCTGACACATCCATATATTGGTGAGACGCAGAGCAGGCCGAGCTGTGCTATGCTGAGATCATACACGTGTGTTGCGGCAGATGCAACCGCCTGACGATGTTGATTTTACTGCCGGTCAAGTCAAGAATGTGGACCTCTCTGCTGTTCCAGATACCGGCGACGAGCGGTGGGTGGCGGGAAGCGTGGGCCTTGACGAACTGCAGGTCTGAGGTGAGCGACCGCCATGATCGGCAAACGATGCGGAGGCGGCAGAGCTCCTTGGCCGGGAGGCGGAGCAGGACCTCATACAAGACGTCCGTCGGCAGCTGGCCGTCGTTCGTCTCGGTGGCGTGGGAGACAGGAGGAGCAGAGAGCTCGGCTGGCTTCTTCCGGCAGCCTAGTGGTGACGGCATCTCTGAAAGCGTATCGATTGCCGGCGTGCAGCTGACTAGGTGTTGCCGTGTTGGCGTGGGAGGCTCGGTGCGCACGCGAACGATTCGTTTAAATAGACACTAATTTGGCTGGTTGGGCAGTCGGACTCGATTCGGACTAGTGTTTTTTTTCCCCTTATTTTTTAAGGAACTCGATTCCGACTAGTAGCCGGAGCCGACTTCAGTTGGTTTTCTATCTGGGCCGGTTATTGCATTGGGCCGGTTATTGAATTGTGCTGGCCAGCAAATATACAGTAGTGCACATGCTCCCTTTTTTCTCAACACACAAAAAAAAAAAAAAAAAAAAAAGTAGTGCACATCCTCGCTGAGGGATACATGAGAATTTCAAATGGGTTTTTCTTGGTAGAATCAAACTACTTATATAACAACTTGCTTGTACCATGGAGGCCGTGTAGCAGATCTATGATGCAGTGTTGGACAACGACGAAGGCGAAGCCGAAGGCTGAGCTATGAAGGCCTGTGATGAACACAAAAGGCTTCCAAGATGCATCTGCACAGAACCATACGGCTCCATACTAGCTAGCTTAGCGTACATGTTTGTTCTTGGATCGTATACTCCCAGGACCCTTTCCTGTTCGGCTCCCCACATGACTATCCTTCCGTCCCCCAAAATATGCAGTGGACATGGAGGCCTATATGAATGGTCCTTGCAACGGGGCACACAACGAATCGAATATCTCTTGGTCCAGAGCCCTTTGTCGATGTCCATGTCCTCTAGAAACCATAGATCCATTGAGCAATCCCGGTTTTTGTGATGTGCCGTGACCAGGCAGCCATCCAAGACATATAACTGGAGGCTCTCCCTCTTTCGACTGAACTTGAGCTCACTGTCTGAAGAATTACTGCTCAATGGTCCGTGAAGTGTTTTTTTTTAGAAAAGAGGTTCCCCTGCTTTTATATTGCAAAAAGCATGAATTCGTTTACAGTTCAGGAAAGAAAAAGCGCCTATGCACTACCAGCCATTACAGACTGAGTGTCCTCAACGACTCGATCAACACTACTTTGACCCATCACCAAGACATCTACTGGCGCTGGCATCAGCCCAGCTTCATCTCCCTCTCGCATCCCATCTCGCATTCCATCACTTGCGCGACCCAAACGCATAGCACCCGATCGATCCAACGGTGACGACAACATTGTCATTTCCTCCCGCCAGCCAAGCTGAGCCGGCTGCTTGGATTGCTCCTCCAGGACGACGATTAGGTTCTCCAGCCGCGCCCCAGCTTCCGGCTCGAACAGCGACGACCACCCCTTGAGCGACCTCACGACTTTCCTCAGCACCATCTTTGTTCCTGACCAAATCATTCCCTGAAAGCAAATTTCATTTCTTAGACGCCACAACGACCAAAGCACAGCAGCAGTAACAGCATTAACCACTAAAAATTTCTTATTAGCAATCCACAGCTTAGCAATGGACTCAAAATCAGACCCTACATTCAACTCCAGGATATCAGAAACAGTTTCCCAGATCTTCTTCGCCACACAGCAATTAAAAAACAGGTGAGACACAGACTCACTTTCATTGCAGAATAAACAAGAAGGATCACTAACCTCTCTCCTTTTAGCTAGATTGTCCCTAGTCAACAGCTTGTTATGAGCAAGAAGCCAAAGAAAAAAATGGATACGTGGAGGAATTACCAGCTTCCAAACCGTGTGGACATACTCAGGGAACACACCTCTGCAGTTAATAATAGCATACAAAGACTGAACAGAATATTTCCCTTTAGAGGAATAGGCCCAAATAATCTGGTCCTCTTCCCCAACCAGTTGTACCCCCTCCATCAAGCAACACAGCTCATGCCACATCTCCATGACTTGCTCAGACACATTCCTTCTAAAACTGAGCTTAAGCTCCAGTCCATCCCAAACCTGACTCACAGACTTACCATGCTGTTCATTGCAAATATACAGAGGCCAGTACACTATAGCTAAGCTTGTATTCCCTAGCCACTGATCCTCCCAAAACCTAACCTTTTCCCCATTCCCAATTTTCCATCTCACTCCTATACTAGCAGCTTGAGTTGCCCAGAGAACTCCTTTCCAAAAAGGGGAAGCTCCCAACTCAGGACAGCACAACAAGTTAGGTTTATCCGTTCTATACTTATAGTCAACTATCTTAACCCAAATAGAATTATCATTCAAATGATATCTAAAAATCCAAGAGGCCAACAAAGCCAGGTTGAGACTCCTCGAGATCGGGACTCCTAACCCCCCATATCCTTTTTTCGAGCTACTAACCGCCAATTAGCCAAGTGATACTTGTGTTTGTTTTCATGATTATCCCACAGAAAATGTCCCATATGAGAATTCATGAGCCTTATAGCCCACTTGGGAAACTTAATGATTGAAAGCAGATATATGGGTATACTGGCCAGGCAAGCTTTTAAAAGCACCAGCCTGCCACTATAGGATAGCAACCTACCTCTCCACCCTGCTATTCTCTTGATGAGCTTGTCAACTAAAGGTTGCAAGTCATCTCTACTTAATCTCTTATAATGTAAAGGTACTCCAAGGTACTTGATGGGGAACTCACATCTTTTACAGCAAAACAGTCTAGCAAACTTATTGGCTTGGTCTTCATCTAGCCCTATGGTCAGCAAATCACTCTTATCATAATTAATTTTCATGCCTGACATATGCTCAAAGCACACAAGCAGCCACTTAAGTGTGCTGGCTTTATCTAAATCATTTTCAATAAACAGCAAGGTGTCATCTGCATACTGCAGACTAATGACACCACCCTCAATGACCTGAGGCAAAAGACCAGAGATTATACCTTGTCTAGCAGCCCTCATGAGCATCCTAGAGAACACATCAGCAACTAGATTGAAAAGGATGGGTGACATAGGGTCACCCTGCCTCAAACCCTTGCCAGGTTTAAAGAAAGAACTATTCTCATCATTGATTCTTACACATATGGATCCACCCCTCACTATTTGCCTAGTCCAAAGCCTCCATTTTTCTCCAAAACCCCTAGCTACTAGCATCTCCTCAAGGAAATCCCAGTTAACCCTATCATAGGCTTTTTCGTAATCCAACTTAAGAACCACACCTTCCTCTTTCTGTCTATGCACCTCATGAATCACCTCATGGGCTGCCACTACACTTTCTAAAATAAATCTGCCTTTAATGAAAGCCGTCTGATTAGGGGCTATAAGCCTATCAGCGATTACTAAAAGCCTATTATTTAGCATCTTTGAAAAGATCTTGAAGCTGCAGTTTATCAAGCTAATTGGCCTGAATTTCTTCAAGACTTTAGCATCAGGTTCTTTGGGAATCAGAGTAATCATAGCATAATTTAACCTATCCAGGTTCAAAGAACCATTCTCAAACTCCCTCATGAGATTCATCAAGTCACTTTTAATCACATCCCAGAAGACTTGGTAGAAAAGAAAAGAAAATCCATCAGGACCTGGGGCTCCTTCAGCATAAGAGCCAAAGACAGCCTCTTTAAGCTCTTCTTCTGTAAAAGGAGCTTGCAGCAGCTCATTATCTACCCCACTAACTTTTTCATCTTCTGTCCAGAAATCATCACTCAATTTAATTCCACTACCCTGCTCTCTACCAAAGAGGTTTTTATAGAAATCTACAGCATGCTCAAGCATGTCACTATTATTCTCTAACCAACCATTAGGGCTCTCTAAACCCAGGATCCTTTTCTTTCTGTTTCTTTGGTTAGCCACAGCCTGAAGTAGGCTGTGTTCCTGTCCCCTTCTTTAACATCTCTCTCTCTAGATCTTTGTCTTATCTTAATCTCTTCCATCCTCCAAATACTCTCTAAATCAGCAACAATTTGCTTCATCCTATCCTGCTCAGCTCTTGATAACATCATGGTTTCAGATTTTACATCTAGTCTCTCATGCTCCTCAAGGAGCTCTTTCTTTTGTTTCCTAATCTGGGCATTAATATTAATGGCCCAGCCTTTGGTTTTCTTTCTAACTAACCTTATTTTAGCTTGCCAAATATCCAAAGGGTCAGTAAAAGCACAACTGGTATTCCAGGTTTTAGTAACCAGCCCCCTAAAATCCGGCTGCTCCAACCACCACTTCTCGAATCTAAATAAGCTGGGTTTTTTCCTTTCATTTACACCCATGTCCACAATAAGTGGCACATGGTCACTACAGGCCCTTGACTTAGAAGCCAAAAAGGCCATAGGATACTTAACTTCCATATTGGTAGTTAGAAAAACTTTATCAATGGCAGCTAGTATAGGCTTTTCTTGGTTATTAGTCCAAGTAAAAGACCTAGAAGCAAGCTTAAGCTCAATCAAGGCAAATTTATTAATCCAATCCATAAAAAGATCAGCCCACTTATGATTCACAATCCCATTGTTTTTCTCTCTAGCACTACAAACCAGATTAAAATCTCCACCAATCATGGTTGGGCCATCCCGATTAACTAGGAGGTCCTCCAACTCCTTAATAAAATCAATTTTACCATCTTCATAGGGAGAGCCATAGACAGCTATGAATCTCCATACAAAACCATCAACACCATTTTTAAGAATAGTACTGACACTATACTTACCAATTCTACAAGAAATTAGCTCAAAATTATTTCCATTGAAACCTACCAAGATCCCCCCTGCTGTACCTTCAGCAGGCAGGAATTTCCACACAAACTCTCTGTGTAAGCTTTTTAAGAAAGCATCAGAGAAAGTATCCTTTTTTGTCTCAGAAAAGGCAACAAAATCTAAGTTGTTATCACTAATAAAATCCATGGCACATTTTAATCTGCCCTCCTTTTGGAGGCTCCTAATATTCCACATGGCTCCTTTCATTAAAACTATTGTTATTTACTTTTTTGCTTTCAGAAGCAATCTGAGCCCAAGTCCTATCCCATTCCTCTGTATGCACCCTTGAAGGGGTAACATCTTTACCCAGAGGTGGAAAACATTCTAAGTTCATCACATCATCAATACTTGAGGGAAGAGTAACCTCAGGGTTTTCCTCTTCAAAACAAGCACTAGCAGCAAACTCCTTAGATTTCATCAATTCTAAATTAGACTGGATAGTATCAGTACTATCTCCTAATGTAATACCAACAGACTTAGCAATGTCTAGTAAACAGGAATTGCTTTTAGAAGCAAAGGAAGTGATGTTTTTACCTTTTTCCAGGTTCTTAATTTTCTTGAGTTCTTGAGCTTTCTCCATAGCAGTAGCACCATCATTGTTACACCTTCTTGGTCTTGGGGCTCTCAAAGTTGGGCCCCACTTTGTTCTCTTCTTCTGCTTTTTATCAATCATTTGTTCCTCCACCTCACAGAAGTCATGCTGTTTTTCGTCAAGCAAGTCCATCTCTATGGTCCGTGAAGTGTGTTCTGCCTCCACTTCTCTGTTGCCAAATCGAAAGCGAATATGGCGTCCGGCTCGAAGTCTTTGGAGTACTTCCTCTCAAGGTAGGAGTCGTTGGATGGTCGCCTCAAGAAGTAGGCAACTCCGTCTAAGACCACCCTATCCCTTAAACACGAGGTCCCGCTTCCCACCGGCGGGCATGGCCGTGCTCGCCACCTTATTGCTCCACTGGCGGTGCTGGCGCCAGACACGGTTAAGATGTTGCATGTCTGCGTGATACGCTCTTGGCCTAATAATCCACCATCCCCGCACGTGCGTAACGGTTGATCCGGAGTGCCTTGTACTCTCCGGTGGAGGGCACGTGGCCGAGCACGGTTGGGGACGACCCTCTCGAACGATGCACGGTCCGGAGCCAGCCCGGCACCGGCAGGAACGAGCCGTCCTGCTGGAGGTCAACGCCGTCGCCGGCGGCGTCGGGCAAGGTGGCGACCACTTCGCTGCGGCGACAGCTGGATCGAGGATATATGTGTGACATCCTTTTACTGGTGCTGACACGCAGAGTAGGCCGAGCTGTGCCGTGCTTAGATCGTGCACGCTTTTCGGCAGGTGTAACCGCCTGACAATGTTGTTGCAGCAGGTCAAGTCGAGAATGTGCAGCTGTCTCATGTACCAGAAGCCGGCGACGAGCGGCGGGTGGTGGGAAGAGTGGGCCTTGGCGAAGCCAGGATCCGAGGTGAGCGATTGCCATGCCCGGCAGACGACGCGGAGGCGGCAGAGCTCCTTGGCCGGGAGGCAGAGCAGGACCTCATACAAGACGTCCGTCGGCAGCATGCCGTCGTTCGTCTCGGTGGCGTGGGAGACAGGAGGAGCAGAGAGCTCGGCTGGCTTCTTCCGGCCGCCTAGTGTTGACGACATCTCTGAAACCGTATCGATTGCAGGCGTGCTGCCGTGTTGGTGTGGGAGGCTCGGTGCGCACGGGAACGATTCGTTTATACTAGAAAAGGTCGCGGCGTTGCCGCTTACGGCCAGTGGATGCGCACAATGTATTATAGATGGTCCTTATTTTTTGTACAAATAAAATCATGAGAAAACAACAATTGCTGGTATTATTGGTCTACCGTCTCTACTATAGTTGGGAACAAGTTCAAGGCAATGAAAAAGTTGAATATATTGCAATTAGTATTACTTATTTAACTTTACATAATAATAACAATACAAATAAAAGCTAGGATGAAGGTCGCGGTCAGGCATGTTGTACACCATTGCAGAGGCAATTTTGGGTGAAGATGGCTTTCTTGTGCTAGTCATGGCCCCAACTCAACCATCATGATGCTTATTACCGCTGCGGCAACTGCATCTCATAGCTCAAGATTGTATGAAATGTAAGTAGTACGGCACTGCAATGAAAGATAAGGCAATTTCAGTTAAATGGTATATATTGAATGAATATACCCAATCTTCATAATAAAGACAGTGCAGCAACAGGTGCTACCCAATACGAGCATAAATAGGAGGTTCAGCCATCATTCTTCCCTGAATGTATAAGGTGTTGTGAAAATTCCAATGCGAACACTCTGTACCCTGAAATTCGATAAGAGAAACTTTAGAGCAAAATTTTTTTTTTTTGCATCTCTGTCCTAAAAGCAACTGTGTTTTGTGATGGATTGAGTCAATTTAGTACAATATCATATTGACATTAAAACATGATCTCCTTTTCAAAAAAAAAAAAAAACTATACATTTTTTACAAGACATCTTGCAGCTATGGATAAATGGAGTAACTTCTTAACCCAAATGGTCTGGTTTTAAATATTAAGAGGGAAACGGTCCATGCAAAAAAATAGAGCATAGTTAGCTTAGGCAAGCATAGAAGCCTGAATATCTTTGGCCAAGCATTCCTAATATCAACAAAGAGCTTAAGCAAGTATAGAAGCCTGAAGCTTGTTAGGCAACAACGAGGGCTTTGCTATGTCCTTTTGAAGTGGTAACCAAGCATTCTGATATCAACACATTGCTTATTTCTTAGGTAAGACAAGGATATAATTAGATATATGCAGAGCAGGATTGTTTTTCAAATAATAATTTCTGGAAATAGCGATTTCTATTCAATGAGCCTATTCTATATTGCTTTTTTTTGTACAAACTACAGGAAGGTAGAAGAGTAAATATACCAGCAGCACCAAGTAAAATATCATGTGTTTAGATCCAAGAGCTATAGGAGTTACATTGCTATAAAGTAGGAATCCGGGGGTGCAACATATGTATCCTAACAAAAAGGCAATCTTCCATAACAAAAAGATAACTATATTTTTTCAGTACAATCAGCGATCCGCAAGTAGAAAATGTAGTATTCCCATAGCCCAAGCTAGAACACTAAAATATCAATAGCTAAGCAAGGGGGTAGAATAATATGACGAAATGCACATGATATGTCAATTTCAGATTGTCTAGAATTTAGAAACTGGAGTGTAAGCTCAGTTGGAGGTGAAATGATACATTTGATTGAAATAACAGCCCTTCATTAATGGTTCACAACATATATTGATAATTTAAAATATGTAGGCTCCAGGAAACTTGCATTAATGACAGTAGTGCTGCTGGAGATGTAACCATGATCAAATTTGATGAGCAATCAGTAATGGGGAGGGTGTTATCTCAACAATTTGTAAATCATATATATTACTATAATTGAAATATTTGAACAAAGACAGTAATGAAATCTATCAGTTATCAAACGATAGTTCTAGCTGTGATTTTCCAAGTCATCACTCATCAGTATATTTATATGTATTTTAGGTTGTATGGGAGCCATTATGATCATTAATTTTACAAACATGGGACCAAACAAAAGAAATTATATAGCAACAAATTATGTATAGCGTAATAAGAAATCTAAAATAGCATGCCACCAAGAAGATAAATTTCTCTGAAAATCAGAATAAATTCAAGCTAGTAGAACATTCAGGTGCATTATTTATGACAACATAACTGATGAGCATGTGGATTTTGCAGGCATACATATATTGAATCAAATAGAAAAGTTAGTGATTGCAGTACATTATGGAATGACATGAAACAGGTAAAGTAAAAAAGGATATCCATATCCTAACGCTCCAAACTTGTATTTTATCGAACACCCTAGGGGCATCGCTCATGGCTGCAACCTTGTAGTAGATGTACTCTATGATGAAGAATTGAAGGGGTTGCTGCAGAGCGGAGTCCAAGGGGTTGCTGGAGAGTGGAGGCCGGAGGAGCTGACCTCTGATGCAGGTGCCAAGGCCAAACCTAGGCCGACGCGAACGGCATCGGGCGTGTTAGGGCTGGCGACGGCGTGGGCGAGAGACAGAGGCGGAGGGGGTGCTGGAGGCAGAGGAAGGCATCGATGACCCAGCATCCTTTCCCGTCACGCCATCGGCCGGGCCTCGGGGCCTGCCTCTAGTTGTGTGCGGCGGCGTACAGGATTGGGCGGCGGACAGCCGGGGCTGCAGCTCTCAAGCCCCACGCCCGCGTCGGGGTGGCCACAGCCGCCGTGCCCGCGCTCGCCGCACGCGTCGGGACGGCCGAGACTGGATCGGTCGGGACCGCTGCGGCCTCCACCTGCGCCGGGATGTCCGGGAACGCCACCGTCCGCCCGCGGTGGGAGGAGGAAGGAGGTGCGGGGGCGGCGGACGGCAGAGCGAAGACCGGAGAGAAACGCGCCGCGGAGAGGCCGAAGGGCTCGCGAGCGGGTTCGCGAAGATTCGCGGCCGTCCGGGTGGGCAGAGAGAGAGACCCGTTACGCTACCGATTGGACGGTTCGCATCGCTTGATGGCTTGATCCAACGGCTCGTGAGTTAGCGGGCGACGTGGCCCGATTCGTTAGCCCGCTTTTGTTGCGTGAATCGTATTTAGAAGATAGACAGTAGTTTGGCTGGTTGGGCACTCGGACTTGATTCGGACTAGTGTTTTTTTTTTTTTTTTTTTTTTTTTTTTTTAAGGAACTCGATTCCCACTACTAGTCGGCCGGAACCGACTTCGGTTGGGCTTCCGGTCTTATCTGGGCCGGTTATTGCATTGGGCTGGTTATTAGGCCGGTTATTGAATTGGGCTGGCCAGCAAACACCATAGAGGCGGAGCACAGACAATCTAGTTCCTGCCACCGATTTTGCCGGTTTCCTGCTATCTCCGGTGGCCTTTATGGCGCTGGAGGTGGTAGGGAACCGGAATCTCGGTCGGTCGGCAGTGTGTATATTATCTATTATTAGCTTAGATCGGGGTAGAATAGGATTTAGTTCTCTCATGGAGATGAGTTCACATGGGAGCTTTTGCTACCTGTGGCTTTCCTTCGTGTATGTTGTGGTGTGTTACTCTATCTATTCCGTGGAAAGCAAGAGGCTTGGCATCATCGACATCGCCAGTAGGGTTGGAGATGCCTTTCCCGCTTCTTCTGCGTCAGCCATGTCGTTGGGGGGCGAGTTGTTGTGGTAGGGTGGGTCTATGGGCAGGCAACGGTATCATTTGCAGGAGGTTTAGCATCGGCGATGTTTTCTTCGTTTTCTTCTTCTGCGTTGAGCTTGGCTGTTGCTTGAAGGAGACTTGGTACTTTTGGTGGAATGTTTATCGGGTTTCAGTCCATCCTAGGAGATTTCTTTGGGAGGTCAAGACTCCACTTGCCCCTGTATATGGGTAGGTGTTCTATGATCCCCTTTGTGGTATTTCGGTTGTCGGCCGAGCTTGCTGGTGTTGCGGCCGACGTCTTTTCGTTGGAAGTGAGATTTGCCCGGGCGTTCAACGATTAAAGAGCACTATGTGCTACTGATGGGCTTCAAACATTCGGAAATCGGTCGGAAGCTCATTTTGGATCTTCTTCACTGCGGGAGATGAAGGACCATGTTGCGGCAACGAAAGTCAGCGACGACGAAGGGCATTGGAAGCTCCTATATTGAACTTATGTGTAATTTTCTTTTCTTTTAGGAGTACATGTCTCGGCTGCACCACTCCAACGAGCACCGCCCACACTCACTCTCCCTCTCGCCCCGCTCTCTCCCTCTCGCCCATCTCTCTCTCCGACGACGATGACAACAACGGCGGTGCCTCCTCCTCCCTCCTCCTTCCTCCTCCATCCTCCCCACGACAGCGCTGAGCTCCTTCTGTGCATCCGCGCTCCTTCCTCCATTCCTCCCCCTCCCATGGAGGCGGCGAGCTCCTCCCATGCTCTCGCGCTCCCCTCCCCTCGTCCCCATGGCGGCGGCAGCCTCGGACCCGCGCGTATCCGCTGGCGGCGGCCTCGGATCCGCCGGATGCGCGACGGCGACCTCGGATCCGCCGGATCCGGCGGCGCGGCCACGGGATCCCGGCGACCTAGGGTTTCGATGCGTGGGGCGGCGTCCATGGACACCCGGCGACCTTGGGTTTCGGTGAGTGGGCGGCGGCCACGGACCCGCGACCTAGGGTTTCAGCGAGTGGGCGGCGGCCGGATCCAGCACCAGCGGCTGTGGATCCACCGGATCCGGCGGCTGATGGCGCAGATCCGGCGTGTCCAAGCGCGCCTTCCGCCGGATCCTCCCTCAGTCTCCGGTGGCCGGGTAGGTCTCGCGCCTCCTGTTTTTTCTTTTTCCCCCTGGTGTTTCATCTGGCATCTCTCGGGTGTTTCAACTGTTATTGCCTAGGGTGTTTCGATTTCATTTGTTTGGTTTCATCCAAAACAACGAGTTTCATTTTTGTTTCGATTTGTTTTCATCTTGTTTCGGGGCATTTTCCTTTTCTTGTTTCAAATTCGTATTTGTTTTTGTCTCGATTTTTGTGTTTCAAATTTTTTTGTTTTTGTTATTTGTTGTTTCTTTTTCTCTCTGTTCTTTGTTTGAGATGGATTTTATCATATTTTTCTATATTGCTTTCATTTTTGTTTCAATAGTGTGGCAATTTTTGTTTTCAGTTCTCCCTCGTGTTTCTAGCTGCATTTTGATCTATTTCAACTGCATTTATCTCCTTGTTTCAACGGTGCTTTCATTTTTGTTTCAAAAGCGCGGCAAAATTTGTTTTCAGTTTCCCCCCTCTCGTGTTTCTAGTTGCATTTTTATCTGTTTCAACTGCATTTATCTCCATGTTTCAACGCTATTCATCTCTGTGTTTCTTATTGTATTTTTTCGTTTTGTTTCAATTTCATTTATTTTTGTTTCAGATGATGGGCTTGTGATGTTTCATGAGGCTGCATCGGCCATGGAGGTGGGAGCAGGGGGCGCGCGTGCATTCGCGAGTGTGTGTGGGGTGTCGCGGCGGTGGGGCGCCGTGTGTGCCGCGCGTGCCGGGGGCGTCCACGTGCCCGCGGGGGGTGGCGTGGTGTGCGTGCGGACTTCCCGCGTGCGTGTGCGATGCGAGGGAGGCGGGGCGGTGCGTGTGCGGATGCGGGGGAAGTGGGCCGGGCCCCGCTAGCGACGAGCGTTCTACGATAGAATGTTCGATCGCTAGCAGCTCCCTAGTCTTTTTGATGGCAAAAATAGAGATTTTGTTGGAAAGATGCACTTCAACATCTTCTCTAAGAGCAACTCTAAAAGACTCTTTATATCTTTTGTAATTTATAGGGGACCGTGTAACCATACAAACTTCTAACATGTACCACATGATCTTGATCCAAGAGGCACAGAGGGATCGAGTAATTTTGCACTTAACCGCCCGCTCCTAAAATCACAGTTTTACAAGTATCCTCTCTCTCAATCCCCCATGTGACCCCTTGGATCATCACGTGCTGGCCTTGGAAGAACGATCACGAGAAGAAGAAGGCTACCGGCATGGCGAGCTAAAGGAGCAGGTCACTGCTGGCGTGCTAGAGCTCGAGGACCTCGGGCTTGACTACTTGGAGAAGCTGCTTGCCCTATCTGATCAATGCAATGAAGAATTGCATCGAGCAATCCTGGTAAGATCTTCTGATGCATGCATGGATGATAGTCGTGCACAAGTGGTTGTACTCCCTCCGTCCAAAAAAATCCATCCTATAAAAAGAGTGAATTTATGCTAGTAACTAAAACTTTGTTTAAGTTGAACTAAGTTTTTAAAAATATTAGCAACTTGTTAGTCTCTAATAATTTTATTATAAAAGTATATGCAAAGATCTATATCATGATAGTAATTTTGTATATTAATATTTCTTTATATATTTAGACATTTTTAAATATAGTTGATTTCTTGGAAATCGAGATGATTTTTGGTTACCCGAAGGGAGTAAATGGAGGGAGTATATTGTTTGCTGCAATCACAAAGATGACGCCAACACGGGGATGGACACATCATAATCTCACCAACATTTTTTTCCAATTAAAATTAAAGCATTGGGTCCCTTGATTATTTTTCAATTAACCGTGTCCAGCTTAATCGACAATATATGGTTTTACCACTTGCTGATGAATCACAATGCTGAAACGTGTTGATGCAGTATAGTGCGTGACGCGTGCCCATTTATCACTACACGCACGATCTCAGAATTCGGTATAGCACTTAGGACATGCTTGGTTGTGCCTTCATGTGGCAGGCCATTGATTTTGAGCACCTGGCGGCCGCCGGCCTGGCCGACACCTTGTCTGCCAGGTTGCAATCCAATCTGCCCGAGTAGCCCTTGCCTTGTTTAAGTTAAGTACATTATAGCCTACTAGTTCACTACGGGAATCCGGCTGTTCGCCGACAGCCCACCGGTTTGCCGACAGCTGGGATCTGGGCTGTCGGCGAACCGGCTATTTTCCGACAGCCACAGTCCGCTGTCGGGAAAAATTACTTCCCCGACAGCCCCAGATCCATGGCCTGTTGGCGAAGAAAGGCTGTCGGCGAAGAATTTTTTCTCGACAGCGAGACTGTCGGCAAACAAGAGCTGTCGGCGTAAGCGGCCCAGCTCGGCCAAACAGCGCCGTCGCCGTTTTTCGCCGCCCGGCAATGGCGCCGTCGACTGTCGGCAAAGTATGCCGACAAGCAAACACATCTTTGTCGGCCGGCGAAGAAGCTTTGCCGACAGCCGGGGTATCTTTGTCGCGCGAAGGTTGTTGTTTGCCGACGACATCCCAGGTCTTGTCGGCGAAGGATGCTCATTCTTGGCGACAAGATATCGTTGTCGGCAAAGATTATTTTTTTCGAATTTTGACTTCAAAATTTTTTTGTTGACTAGATACATTGTTTACAATCACATGTTTGAATTTGGGCCCTTTTGGCAACATTTAGCTATATTTCGTTAACTTTTTTCCTTCACTTGAATTTTCCCGCATTATTCAAGTTTGAACTGCAGGTGCATGAAATAATGAAACTTTGGCCTTCAAAACATGATATTCATGGTGGGGAGTGTGTTTTAAGACCGTGTCCCAAAGCTCAACCAAAAGTTCCATATTCTTGTCCACGTAACAAGACGCTCCGGGAGTGGTAAAAGTGTTTTTTAATTATATAAAATCCAAACGAAGTTGAAAAATCACGAAACTTGATGGGGTGTCGTGTTATCGCATGTGGAGGCTATAAAAAAAATTTGAAAAAGTTTGGAGCAAGTTGCGGCGTCACATGCTCAAAACCCAGACATCTCCAGACATCTCACTTGTGATCACATGTGGAGATGTCTGGGTTTCGAGCATCCGACACCGCTACTTGCTCCAAACTTTTTCAAATTTTTTTCATAGCCTCCACATGCGATAACACGACTCCCCGTCAAGTTTTGTGATTTTTCGACTTCGTTTAGATTTTATATAATTAAAAAAACACTTTTACCACTCCTGGATCGTCTTGTTACGTGGACAAGGACTTGGAAATTTTGGATGAGATTTGGGACACGGCCTTAAAACACACTCTCCACCATGAATATCATTTTTGAAGGCCAAAGTTTCAATATTTCATGCACTGCAGTTCAAACTTGAATAACACGGGAAAATTCAAGTGAAGGAAAAAATTAACGAAATATAGCTAAATAACTCAAAACATCCCCAAGTTTTGAATTTGAGATTTAATTATATTAGGAAAGACCCGAGAAAAAAAATTGCATAGAAAAAACAAAAAATGAAAAATTTCTTTGCCGATTTGCACGGTCGGCAAAAGCCTGTTCGCCGACAGGGTTGGAGGTGTAGCTGTCGGCGAACAGCATTTTAAAAAAAAAAAAGAATTTTTTGCCGACGGCTGGATCTGGGCTGTCGGCAAAGCCGTTTTTTTAAAAAAAATAAAAACGTTTTATGCTAATGGGCCCGCCCACCTGCCCGAACCCTCATCACTTCCTCACTCTCGCCCGCGCCCGCAGCCCCTCTCCTCACTCTCGCCACCGCCGCCGCCATCTCGCCACCACCGCCGCCGCCGGCTCCTCTTGCCACCGCCGCCGCCGGCTCCTCTCTCCACCACCGGCGCCGCTGCTAATCCCGCGCCGGCCGGTCCCCGCAGCGCTGTCGCCACCGCCCGTTCCCCGCAGCGCTGCCGGCCAGTCCCCGCAGTGCCGCAGCGCCGCCGCCCGGTCGCCGCAGCGCCACCGCCTTCTCGTTCTCCTGGGCCGCGGCCGCTAGATCTGCTCTGCCAGCGTCCCCGCCGCGCTGTCGCCCGCTCCCCGCAGCCCGCGCCCTGCAGAGAAGGGGATGAGAGCTCGGCCACCCAGGCCGGCCCTCCGGCGGCGTCGCGCAAGGCGGCCCCCGCCCACCACGCTCCGCCGGCCCGGCCACCAGCCCAGCACCACCGGCCCCCACCCGCCAAGGAGGCAGAGGGTGCTGTTGGAGGGAGGAAGAAGAGGAGAAGGGGAGGAGGAAGTGGAAGAGAAGGAGAAGAAGGGGAGGAAGAAGAAGAAGTAGGAAGAAGGAGAAGAAAAAGGAACAAGAAGGAGAAGAGGGAGAAGGAAGGAGGTGGAGGGTAGAAATGAGGAGGAGCGGAAGAGAAGGGGAGAGTGGGCGGAGCACGTGCCTCGGTGGTCTTCTTTTCGTGTCCATCGTGCCGACTCCCCGACCGTCGTCGATTCAGCTACGAGTGCAAGGTATATGAACCCTTCTCTTCTTGTCGGCCTTCATGCCGTTGTGATGTTGGCCTTTGTGCCGCTGTGTATATCGGCCTTCGTGCTGCTGTGGTTATCGGCCTTCGTGCCACTGTGTTTATCGGCCTTCGTGCCGTGGCGGTTATCAGCCTTCGTGCCGTGGTCGTTGTTGGCCTTCGTGCCATGTTTTTTGCAAGTTTTGGAACCTCCCCGTGCAGGGGAGGTGCTGCCAAAATTTTGAGTGGATACTAATCTTTTTATCTCTTTTTGTAGGAGAAGGACCTGTGGGGGTACTCAGTGACGACGATCTTCTTTGTGGGCGTTGCGGGTCGTCCTGCATCGCGTCGACTCTCCACCGCCTCGCTACCCGCCTCTGCACCGCCACCCTAGGTATAAATCACCTCTGTGTCTTATAGTTGTTGTAATTACTTTGTGTAACTGAGTTAGGCGTCTCCTGTCCGAAAGGGATTCGCGGTCGTTGGTATGCGGGTCAGTGCATATCTGCGACGGTGTCTCTTTCGGATTGTCCACGTTTTTTGGACAGCCTGAGGATGCGTAGATGGGTTAGCTTCCATGTCCGCCCCCGTTCGAGTCGGAGTTTCGGCAGCCCCTCCCCGTTGTTCTCCAGATGCACACTCTCCCAGTCGAGACGTGTATCGGGAGAACAGCGGGGAGGTGCTGCCGAAATTCCGTCTCGGATGGGCGCGGAGCATGGAAGCTAACCTCATCTATGCATCCTCGGGTGGGTATAATACTAATTGCCTCATTTGCTTTACCACCGGTCCAGTGCACACTGCTCATTCGTCGTCCGGTGAGTATAATACTAATTGCCTCATTTGCTTTAGCTTGTGCGGCCATCCTGCAGGTACTATACTAATTACCTCACTTGTCCTTTGTGCAGGCTCCGTCGGCGGGTTCGAACCCGACTCCTGGTGCCAGCCCTCCACTGGGTGCCAGCCCTCCACAGCACGGCTGGCCAGGGTACCCGACCTACCCCATGCAGCCGTACACGTGGCCTCCTCCTCCACAGTCGCAGGGCTACTCCTCATGGCCGGGGGCGCAGACGCAGCAGGTGCCTCGCCCAGGAACATGGCACTACGAGGCGGCGCCATCATGGTGGACTCAGGCACCACCACAGCTAGGGTGGTCTCCGTGGGAGCAAGGTGGGGGCGATGGGACCCCTGGGGACGGCGCCACGAGCTAGGTACCTTTGCCTCCTTCTTCTGGAATAGTAGCGATGCATGTTAGACCCCTGGACCAGTATGTTGGACTTGTAGGACTTGTTGGACATGTATGTTGGACATCCATATGTATGTTGGACATGTATGCACTTGTTTCGTGACGTTATGTGTATTTTGGACATGTATCGATGGATTTGATGATGTTTATGTGTGGATTCATGTTGAGATCGAATCCGATGATGAAATGCGGTTTATATGCTATATTGTTGTTATAAATGTGATCTGTGGTATATATATGCTATAAATGTGGTTCGAATGCAATGAAACAGCAAAAACAAAAGAAAAAAATATTCCCAGCTTTGCCGACAGCATTGGCCATAGCTGTCGGCAAAGCTGGGATGAATACCCAGCTGAAAATCCCAGGTTTGCCGACTGTGGCTGTTTGCCGACAGCTTTGGCAGGTGTCTTTGCCGACAGCCGGCCAAAGCTGTCGGCAAACAGCTGACGTCAGGGCTTTGCCGATAGGAATCCACCCCTGTCGGCAAAGCCTTCGCCGACAGCCGAGATGGAACCGCTGTCGGCGAAGTGAACGGCAGCCGAGTTGACGGCGCTGTTCCTTCGCCGACAGAACGGGTGGCTGTCTGCGAAAGGACGCCGACCACGCCCTGATTCCTGTCGGCAAAACGGCTTTTGCCGACAGGATTTTCGCCGACAGCGGTTTGCCGACAGTCGAGGCCAAATCCTGTCGGCAAACCGTTTGCCGACCGGATCGAGGGTTCGCCGAACCGCCGGATTCCAGTAGTGGTTAGTTTCTTTACTAGTAGTTAATTATCATTTTTCTTATATCTTAGGTATATTTTCAGGCAATATGTAATTTAATAATAATTTGGCTACCAAAAAAATTTCTTAATTGTTTCTTATTAGCTGCCCATTTTAATTATCCTAGTTGACTGTGTACGGTTGTTCGCTGCAAATTTGAAAAAAAAGGCAGGCACCTGAAATATAGCCAATCAAAAAAAGAAGTTTATTTCAATCGCTACTTGGGTCAGAATAGATATAGGTAGCAACCATGATTTTCAAGAATGCAGCTCGTCGTCTCCATGCATCTAAACCCTGCTCCTCAGAGATAGACATCAAAAAGACAAAGCAAACATAACAGGTGAGCGGTTTTCATAAGATCCTCTAGATTAGGACACAAGTGCCATGGTATGGTTTGTGGGTTTCTATATCTTCACTCTAGATTAGATGCCTATTTTTGTGGATATGAGCTAAAAAGCTCGTCAACGATGATGGTTTATTAGTTTTGGGACTCTATCATAGCAGCCAGATATCCCGCACCACTCATGATCTCCATAGGGTAGAACGGGCTTGTTGTTGTTGGCCCTCATCCAGTTCACAATTAATTGAAAGCGAGAAAACATATGGATATACTCTCTTGGTAATTGAGCAATGTTCCCAAAAACTTGATGATGCATCTCAGTGAGTCTGGTATTGACATGTGAAGTTCCTTCGTGGTATCTCTCGAGGGTCGACCAGATCTCATGTGCCATTGTGAGGTTCGAAATCTGCTCAAACTCAGGAAGCAACAGATCATTTCTAGCCTTGTTGTTGACCTTGTGTTGATCAATATGGATCTTATCAACCCAACTTCCCAAGACCACGTAGTGTTGCTCCAAGAAAATCTCCTAAACACAAGATCCCAACCTCTAGAGGTGCGCCGACATACAGACTTTCCACTACACATAGTTCGCACCATCGAACCATGGAGCTTTGCCAAACCTCGCCATGTGACCATCACGGATGAGGAAACTATTATCATGCAATGATCATTTACCCGCTCTTACAGAGGGGATGAATGGGAGCTAGTCAAAAGTTTCATTAAAAATGGCTACTGCCCCAAAATCACCACTAGAAAACTTCAAAACAGACAAAGCGAGATGTCTTCGAGTCAAGTGGTGGCTAGACTTTCAATGCAAACGTAGAGGGACAAATCAACACATCAAGAACACAAAAAAACACTAAAAATTAAAATGGTGCTCTTCAACTCTATCACAAAGAAGTAAGAGTCCCAACCAAAATCCACTAATCCAACTAGTAACCTAAGAACTTAGAAAAGTTCCTGGGCATTAATGCTAGACATGCATGGAACAACAAATCAAGGAAATGCTTTGGAGCTGCCAAAGATCAATTATTATCCCCAAGACTGCAGAAACTCAATGAACCAACGCTAAAGTTCAGCGCATCCAATTCAAGTAGCCCAAAAACTTCCTCCCAAAAGGCAAAGTCCACTTTAATCAATTAAGATTGAAATGAAATTTGGCGGGGAAGGTAAATTAAAGATATGTGTCAAGAAGATAATCCCAAAGTTTGAAGACCAAAATACCAAGGGAACTCTGTGGATCAGGAAATCTCCAGACCGGGTCGTAGTTTTTCAAACTTTCATCAAAATACCCCAACTTCGGGTACGTGAGGAATCTAGCCAAATTGGATCCAAATATGTTAGTTACTCAAGTTCATAGCTTGTATCTCAACACCACGATCGGTCCCAAGTTCCCTGAAAAAACTAAGTCACCTAAAATCCAAAGAAGGGGGTTTTGGGAAGGTAAAACTCAAGTAAATCATCTATGAATGGAAACCTTGCAAAAAAACGGAAGAGATTGAGCCACCATGAACATGGGAGGTAAGAGCATCCATTCCCACAAGATTCACTAGCTGCAAGGCCAGATTACACAGATGAGGGATTTGTGCAGTGTCTAATTCATCTTTGGATCTCAACAGCAAGATGGAGGGAGGGAAAACCTAACAGTGAAGGAAATAAATGAAGTGTTGAAGAGATAGTTGGATTACAGGAGTCTCTACCATGTTTATTAGGGATGAGAATAGTATAGATATTTTCTGATCGTATTCGAGACCGAATTTTTTTAGAGGGGTTTATATCTGTCAGTATCCGAGTCCGGATACGCAACATCCGATACCTTATCCATATCCAAATATTCAAATCGCATAATTTTGATGTTGATATGCTATCTAGCATGGTTGACATTATCCGTATTCAAATCTGAATCTAGCCAGAAATCTGAAAACAACTATGGTATTAGTGAGATACATCCGTATCCGATCAGCTTTCATCCATAGTATTTATAGATCTATTATACATTCCCAACAATGGCCTTAGATTTTTAGCTGAACCAGTTAACCCTAGTCCCTAGCGGAATAATGGTCCAACTTGAGATAGAAGCAACCGAGGGCCACACACACACTCGTCATGACTTTGCTTTGCCTCGATGAAAACTTTGCGATAACATCTCGTGCTGCCTCTAGTTGCCACTAGAACTCCAGTCCGGTTATGAGGTCCAAACCGGAAAAACATCTACTTGTTTTAAGGTAGAAACCACAAAACCGCTGAAAAGGCTTCCCAGATGTCATCGTGACTATAAATGTGACAACTTGCATGTGCCATGGAGACCTGATGAACACAAAAGGCTTCCCAGATGCATGCGCACATAACCATACTTTTCCATACTAGCTAGCTTAGCGTACATGTTTGTTCTCGGATCGTATACTCCCACCACCCTTTCCTTTTCGCCTCCCCACATGACGATCCTTCCATCCTCCAAAACATACAGTGGACATGGAGGCTTAGACGAATGATCCTTGCAACCGTGTAAACACGGAATCGAATATCGCTTGTTCCAGAGCATTGTGTTCATGTTCTCTAGAAACCATAGATCTATTGAGCAATCCCGGTTCTTGTGATGTGCTATGACCAGGCAGCCATCCAATACAAATAGCTGGAGGCTCTCACTCTTTCGGCTGAACTTGAGCTCGTTGTCAAAACTGCGGCTCAGTGGTCCGCGAAGTGTGTTTGGCCTCCACTCCTCTGTGGCCAGATCGAAAGCAAAAATTGCATCCGGCTCGATGTCTTTGAAGTACTTCTTGTCAATGTCATCGTAGGAGTACTTGGATGGTCCCCTCAACAAGAAGTAGGCAGCTCCTTTTATGACCACCCTATCCCTCAAACACGAGGGAGGGTTATCATCATCATCCCAGAAACACCAGGGATCCCTCAAACACAAGGGAGGGCCTCCCACTGGCGGGCATGGCTGTGCTTGCCACCTTAGTTCCCAACCGCCAATGGTGGTGGTGGCGCTCGACACGGTTATGACGTTACATGTCTGCGTGATGCACCCTTGGCCAAATAATCCGCCATCGTCCCTGCGTGTAGAGTAACCATTGGTCCGGAGCGCCTTGTACTCTCCGGTGGAGGGAACGTGGCCTAGTAGTGATGGGGACGACCATCTACACAACGCATGGTCTGGGACCATCCTGAGCAATGACGAGAATGAGCCGTCGTGCTGGAGGTCGACGTCTTTCTCGCCGTCAGGCAAGGTGGCGACCACTTCCCCGTCGACTGGATCGACCACATAACTGAGACCTCCTATTTTTGGTGAGACGCAGAGCAGGCCGAGGTCTGTGCACATCAGATCACTGACGTAATGCGGCACATGTATCCGCCTGATGATGCTGCCGCTCAAGTCAAGAAGGTGGACCTCGTCGCCGGTTTGGGTCCAGGCGACTAGGAGCGGGTGGTGGGAAGAGTGGGCCCTGGCGAACCCCGGGTCGGAGGTGAGCGACCGCCATGAGCGGCAGACGGGCCGGAGGCGGCAGAGCTCCTTGGCCGGGAAGCGGAGCAGGACCTCGTACAACATGTCCATCGTCGGCAGGCCGGCGTTCTCCTTGGTGAAGATCACCGGAGCAGAGAGCTTGGCTCGTTTAGTCCGCCGACCGTCCATCGGCACCCTCTCGTTGGTGACAGCGAGGGGCGACGGCATCTCTGAAAGCAGATCGGGCGCAGCTATTCGTGGCAATGCAGTGCAGGCAGGCGAACGATTTGGTTAAATATAGACAGCAGTTCGGCTGGTGCAGTCGGATTCGATTACGAGTAGTACTCGGAGGGGTACTTCAGCTGGGCTTCCGGCCTTTATATCTGGGCAGGCTATTGCCTAGGACAAGGACCAGCGAATATACAGACGTGCCAAATGGCAGGGAACGATTTAATTAAATAGACAGCAGTTTGGCAGGTTGGGCAGCCGGACTCGATTCCGACTAGTGATCGGAGCGGACCTCAGTTGGGCTTCCGGCCTTTTCTGAATTCAGAGCCGGTTATTGGGCCGTGCGGCCGACAGAGGTGGACTCTAAAAGTCCTTGCCGACGAGGATATATCAGAATTTCAAATGGAATTTTCTCGGCATAGATTTTCCAAATATTAAGAGCAACTCTAAAAGTCCTTTTACATTCTTCTAATGATGTGAATAGAGTTTATGTTAGAAAAATACATTCCAACAGTTTCTCTAACTATACTCATCATCTATATTCCAGATTTTCCACTAGCTAAAAGCAAGAGTGGGTCTAGCCCTCTCTAGATTGTGCAAAATAAACAGAGAATTTGTTAGAGAGGGTGGAAACAAAATAATAGATAACTAATTTTATCCAAATAGCACTGCACATTCGATTCCATGTGATCCAATTTATGACGAAAAAAGAAGTAAAAATGACTATTAATATCACAACTTAAGCATCTCGCATATGGAGGCCGCCGTGCATATGTTGGATGATTGATCGACGAAGGCGAACCCGGCCAATATGCAAGGCTCAGCTCTGAAGGCCTGATGAACACAAAAGGTTTCCTAGATGCATGCTCACGGGGCCATACTCTTCCATACTAGCTACCTTAGCGTACTTGTTTGTTCTTGGATCGTATACTACCAGGGCCGGGATCCTTTCCTGTTGGGTTCCCCACATGACTATCCTTCCGTCCTCCAAAACATGCAGTGGGCATGGAGGCTTAGATGGATGGCGGTACTGGCAACAGGGTACACACTGAATCGAATATCTTTTGTTCCAGAGCCCTTTGTCGATGTCGTCCATGTCCTCTATAAACCATAGATCCATTGAGCAATCCAAGTTCTTATGATGTGCAGTGACCAGGCAGCCATCCAACACACATAACTGGAGGCTCTCCCACTGTTGACTGAACATGAGCTCATTGTCGGAATTGCTGCTGCTGAATGGTCCGCGAAGTGTGTTTGGCCTCCACTCCTCTGTCGCCAGATCGAATACGAAAATGGCATCCGGCTCGATGTCGTAAGGGTACTTCCCGGCATCGTAGTAGTCGTTGGACGGTCGCCTCAAGAAGTAGGCAATTCCGTCTACAACCACTCTATCCCGCAAACACGAGGGACCTCCCACCGGCGGGCATGGCTGTGCTCGCCACCTTATTGCTCCACCGCCGGCGGCAGTGGCACGGTTATGACGTTGCTTGTCTGCGTGATGTGGTCTTGGTGGAATAATCCGTCGTCCCAGCCGATGTTATAATCATTGGTCCGAAGCGCCTTGTACTCTCCGGTGGACCGAACGTGGCCGAGTAGTGATGGGGACGACCATCTAAACGACGTAGGGTCTGAGAGCAACCCGAGCAATAACGGGAACGAGCTGTCCTGCTGGAGGTCGACGGCGTCGACGGTGTCAGGCAAGGTGGCGACCACTTCACCGGCGACTGGATCGAGCACATAGCTGAGCTCTCCTATTGTTGGTGAGACGCAGATCAGGGCGAGGTTTGTGCTCAGATCATGCATGCGTTCCGGCACATTTAACCGCCTGACGATTTCGTTACAGCAGCTCAGGTCGAGAAGGTGGACCATGGTGTCGTTCCACATGCCGGCGACGAGCAGCGGGTGGCGGGAAGCGTGAGCCTTGGCGAACCCCGGGTCGAAGGTGAGCGACCGCCATGACCGGCAGACGAGGCGGAGGCGGCAGAGCTCCTTGGCCGGGAGGCGGAGTAGGACCTCGTACACCACGTCCGTGTCCGTCGGCAGCCGGCCGGCGTTCTCGTTCGTGATGGCGACCCGAGCAGAGAGCTTGGCTTGCTTGTTTCTTCCGAGTTCCGACGACCTAGGGTTGACGGCGGCATCTCTGAACGCAGATCGGGTCCGCGCGCTAGTCGTGCCCCTGCACGCACGCGAACATGTGCCGGAACTCGACGCCGACTAGTAATCGGAACTGACCTCAGTTGGGCTTCCAGCCTAATGAGCCGGTTCTTGGATTGGGCCGGGCGGGCAGCACTACAGAGGTGACAAGGACCATGACTTGTGTCAGAGGCCACATCCTTGGATATATCAGAATAATTTCAAATGGAATTTTCTTGGTAAAATCAAACTACCAAGCGCTGATTTGGATATATACTCCCTCCATATTGGTAGAAGAAGTCGTTTTGAACAAGGTTTAAGTCAAACATTGGGAATATAAATTATTAATAACTTTTAAATTGTTGAGTCTAAAAAATTATATCAATATATTTGTCTTAAAAATACTTTCATAAAAGTATACATATATCACATTTTCATATATTTTTTTATAATAATAAGAGGTCAAAGTTGTGTTTTGTAGACCGTGTCGCTATCCTAAACGACTTCTTTTACCAATACGAAAGGAGTATTGAAGGACCGAAAACGGCGACCAGAGGGGGGGTGAATGGGAGCCGTAAAAATTTCTTGCGAAATATTAGGCCACTGTCCCAACTTCACCGTCAAAAAGCAAAGCAAACTCCGTGATGTCCACGACCCAACTAGTGGGTGGATGTTCCCTAGGAACATAGCGGAACACCACAAACGAGCAGAGAAAGCCAACGTAAAAAGCGGAACTTAAATCGGAGTTCAAATGACCAAACTGCGGAAGGAATTGCCATACTATTTTTACCGACAAGAGATAGCCACCTGCAAAACAAAAAGAGAGAAAGAACTGGATTTGCACGGCACACGAAGATGCACGGCCTACCAGTAGCAAGACGAGCCTGCCTTCTCACAAACCGGCACACGACGCCTGCACACCTGCACAAACTAAATTCACCGAGCCTTGGGAGCTAGAGCACGGCAAGGCTCTGTACCAAACAAAATCACAAGGCTCAAAGAAAAGCACCAGGCTGCTGCACTTGCCGTGTGCTAGAAAGACAGGAGCAAGGTCTGAAATCCTAACAAATGCACAAATTATAGCTTCTAATATTCAGGTGCTGGATTCAAGACAATCAGCTAAACAAATGAAGCAATGAGAAAGAAGAACAGGTGCTGCACTTGCTAGCTTGATATGAATTACCGAAGCAAGCCAAAAGCAAGAAGCAATTTACTGATGCAAGAACAGTGGAAAGTTCTTCACTACCGTGAATACCATTTCGAATAAAAGAAGTATTTTAATCTCCTTGCATTAGACAATGATGTCTTAGTAAATCACGGAAGCAAGAACATGGCTTTGGACCAATCGAAATTCAACCAAACGCAAGCTGAAATATCAAGCAATGATTTAGCTCCTGTAGATTGAAAGTGGCAACTCACAAATTGAATTTACTGCCATCAAGATAAAGTAGTATTTTAGTACTATGATGGTTAGCAAATGAGAGCTTCTGTAATTCACGTAGCAACAATTGACCAATGAAAATCAGATGACTAGCACAGTAGCAAGTATGAACAACCTGTTGCCCCTGCCTAGTTACCTGAAGATGTCTACGGCTGTTGGCTGCTGGTGTCTGAAGCTTGAAGCGCATGGTTACAGAAGTGCAGCTGCTGTGGTTGCCGCTGACCAAAAATAAACTTGCTATGCACAGCTGCTGCTACTGACCGAAGGAGCTATGCACAGCTGCTGCTACTGACGAAGAACACTACCTGTTGTTACCTTGAGGCAGAGGAGATGGATGAGCGCTCTCTGGTGCTTTGCTGATCCATCTGCTCTGTCACTGCTGAACCACCATGGGCGAGCGCCTGCAGGCACAAGGCGGCTAGGCCTGCTGCTCGGCGCTGGGTCTGCTGGTCGGCTCCCTCAAGCGATGGACTGCAGAAAACATGAACCAAGAAGCACGACAATAGAGAAGAGGAAAACCGCGGCGAGCACTGGAGTTTGGCCGCTGTGCTCAACCAGTGCCCACGGTTGCAGGAAAGGGCAGGCAGGGTCTGCTATGCTCGATGCCCACCTGCACCTGTCCGCCTGACTCAGTTCGAGAGAAGGAACAGAACGATTCAAACCAAACTAAAAGGATTCAAAGCATCACCTTTATAGCAATGCTACCATTCAAATCCACAATGGCAACTCCTCTATTTGGTCCACTCCTTGGTCTCCGGTTTGGCACAATATACATCAGCACTTGATTATGCCTATCACTAATTTACCTCTCCCAGCATCTGTTTCTGATCTCTGGTCTAATGGCACTCAACAATGGGATCACCAAAGACTCTCTACCACCTTTTCCCATCAGGCGGTCCAACTTATTGAAAATACCCCTATTATCAACTCCACCCACAGTGATATTCTTAGATGGACTCCTGCCCCCAATGGTCAGTGAACAACTAAAGCTGCTTATAGGTACCTGGCAACTCAAGAACCTCACCATCTTCCTGACCAGGGATCAAGAAGCATCACTAATGAAGCCAATAGAATTCTACAAATGGTATGGAAAAGTAAGATTATTCCTCCCATTCTCAAAACTTTTGCTTGGAGGCTTATTCGAAGAGCTATTGCAACTGGAGAAAGGGCTGGCAAGTTCTCTACTCACATTGACCAACATTGCAGTTACTGTGGAGCTTTAGAAACTGACAACCACCTTTTCTTCCTATGTAGTTTATCTGCACAGGTTTGGAGAACAGCTAGCCCTCCTTTACTAACACATGCAGTGAACCCAAATGAGGATGGAGTCCAAACCTCACTTCCTTTGCTCATTACTGATAATCCCTCACAGGAAACTCTTTGCAAAACTCTATTTTTTCTCTGGTATATTTGGAAAGCACGCAATGATAACAGGTTCCAAAGGAGAACTTGGACGCCTATTCAAGTCCACCAAGTTTGCAATGGCCATATGCAAACCCATTTTGCTGGAATTGAGGAAAATATGGCCAATGGACAAACTATAGTGACGACACCAACCTCCAGTTCTCATCAAGTAACCAGCACCATGACTGCAGCTGTTCCTACTGCTCCTCACTCGCCAGGTACAATCTTTCCTTCTGCAGGTGCTCCTCAAATCCACCATCTGCAAGTGACTGTTCCAAGCAGCACACAAGCTGGCACCTCTGTACAAAATGCCAGGGACATACTTTTGGTCCAAGACCCAACTCTTATGGATGGTTGGCGCTGCTACACTGACGCCACTGCTGTTCCGGATCACACAAACAATGGAGCAGTGGCTGCTGGGTTAGGTATTTTCATAATCAACATGCAGGTACATCCTCCAATCAGCATCTTCATAAAGGCGGCATTGAGGTCGTCTACCTCAGTTCTCATGGCGGAAGCTGCTGCCATGGCATTAGCATCGAAGATGCTCAATACTTTACAGGTTCAGCAAGGTGCTATCTTCAATGACAATCAACAGTTAGTCCATTTCCTTAATGGATCTGACCTTGAGCATCCCCGGACTGGAGAATTAAGCCTCTCACTCAAAGCATCAGCTCCTCCATACAAGGCACTACAATTGCAATTAGAAAAGTGAATAGGAGACTTAATCAGATGGCTGATTCACTTGCCAAGCAAGCTCTTATTGCTTTTCAGCATAATCAGACTAGGTTCAGTGGTACATGTGCTTGTGCACATCATGTTCTTGAGTGTCCTATTATCATGGCACTCCAAAATGTAACCATTAACGATGTAATGGTTCTAACAGCAAGTTGCTTTGTTAATTAATATATCATGTTTCCTTGTCAAAAAAAAAAACCCCAAAACTTGCACAGAGGATCACCACGAAGATTAAGAGCCATACTCAAAAAATCATTGCCCAATTTGACCTCTATCCCGGGGAAAATCAGATCGAGTGCAAGAACAAATTTTTCCGCCCAAAACAGAAATCAAGCGATTTCTTCGTGCTCGAGTCGATTCAATCAACTTCACGTGAGGAGAAGCATCAACCCATGTCCCTGCACGAATTAAACCAACCAATCACATTCCAAAACCTCAGATTCGAGAGATCGAGCCAAGAACAAAAAATCCCCAAAAATAGCTCCGAAAATCACATCAAAAGAAGAACTCAGATTTGGCGAGGGGACAAGTAGAGCACGAAATTTGATCCTTGGATTACTTCATGATATCCGATTACAAGCCAATCCTAGCAAATCAAAACTATGGATGGCAAAAAACTCAAGAACAAGAGCCACTCCTCTCTCTCTAACCCTAGCCTCCTCTCAACACAACACAAGTGAAAGTGACCCTCCAAGGATGACTGCCCAACCAGCACCTTCTCATATATATAGGCGTCCGTCAAATGACTAAAACGCCCTTACATGAAGCACACAACCCAAATACCCTCTAGAGGTAAAACCGTCCAGGTTTTTCTTCGTCGATCCAACGGCCACCGCGCCTTCTCACCGGTAACCTCGCTTCCACGCGATCTCCCCGATGCCGCCACGTGCCGTCCGTCCGCATCGGGACCTCCGCCCGAGTTTTGAGGCGCAAACCCGGGAAACCCGCCACCGATGGTTTTGAGGCGAAACCACCAAACCGTCCGCGAGTAGCGTAGCCCGTACGCATCCCCCGCCGTGTACACTTGCGCTCGTCGATGTCCCAGCTGTCAGCCACCACGGCTGGCCGCCCGGTTCTCAGGTCCCTCGATCCAAGCCTCACGTCCGCCCTTCACCGCACCCGGTCCGTCAGCACGGCACGCCCTACTTGATCTTCACCAACCGTCGACCACCGTCTCCGAGCTCAACACCTGTACAACACAAGCCAAGAGACACCGTTGTTTGACACGAAGCCGCGTGCCACGGTTAGTAAGACTCTCACACACACGCCACTAGTGTTGGCATGTTGACAATCACTCATCACACAAAAGCTACACAATGGTTATGAGAAAAACCATGTGTCCGCAATTATGTTCCAACTATTATGAGTAACTCTAAAAGTATTTTTATATTATTATTATATCTAATAATGCGAATAGAGACTTTGCTAGAAACATACTTTCCAACGGTTTCTCTAATTATTTATTCCTCCAACTATAGTCACCATCTCTATTCCAGATTTTTCTCACTAGCTAAAAAGCTAGAGTAGGTCTACCTCTCTCTAGAATGTGCAAAATATATAGAGAAATTGTTAGAGGGTGGAAGACATAGATTATCAATTTTATTCAAATAGCTCTACCAAAAGTGATTTTGAGAGTGAGTTTAAAAAACACTCTTGAACTACTCTAACTAGAGTATTTTGATTTTAGAAGACCCATTAAAAACAAAAGTTTTTCTTTGGTACATCCAAAGAATGTGTAAGTAAGGGTGATTCCGCTCCCACCCGAGATGACCTCCATGGTTATGCTCCACGCCATCAACATGATGCCCACCTGCATCCTACATGCAGACTACGCTCCCCGCCGCATGTGCCCACCTAGCTAGCTCGCCTCTTTCCCACCGCCTACTCCACTGCTCACATGTCGTGCCTTGCACCGTCGCTTTTTTTAAGATAAAGGATAGTTTATATCCGGTTTCTACATCCAATGAATGTACACAACCCTTATTACAAAAATACGATAAACAACCGAAACAAAGAGAGCCAAAGTCTTAAATATAGACTAGAAACTAAAGCAAACGATACGTTTGCTTCCACCCTCTATTGGAAATCTCCGAGTTATCATCTCTAATTTCTTGCTCATGGTGGTGAGGGCGTCTTTGGCTTGCTCTTCACGCGTATCGGGCCCAAAAGCGTAACCAATATGCTCCCCGAAAATATTCTGCAAAATAGAGTTAGTTTTCATTTTATTGAAAACAACGTCATTCCGGCATCGCGATAGCCCAACCCAGATCAAGCTTTTGACTCTCTTATGCTGATTCATAAGCCAGTTACCAAACATATGTCTGATAGATCTTGGTTGGTCCAAACTAGTAGCAAAAAATATAATCCTCCACATCAATTGTGCACATGGACAATCTAGGAACAAGTGTTGAATGGTCTCATTCCTATTGCAATAGATACACTTCTGGCTCTGCTCCAGTTTTTCCTAGCCAGGTTGTCTTTTGTTAATGTGACACCTCTTTGTAGGAACCAGAGGAAGATTTTGATTTTTAGAGGAACTTTGATCTTTCAAATCTTTCTATGGCGAAAAGGTGGTTGTGCATCAATGAGATGGAGATACATAGATTCTATTTAAAGTAATCTGATCCTGCCACCAATTCGATATTTGAAATTCTTGCTACTAGATTATGCCACTTTATAAGTTTATTATCCACCAAAGCCCTCCTAAAGGAGATGTTAAGGGGGCTTATGTCCATTACTTTGGATACAGTTGCGTGTGGATCACGTACTATATTATACAAAGCAGGATATGTAACTTTTAGAGGCTCATTTCCCACCCATGTGTCATCCCAGAACCTCGTACTGGTTCCATCTTTGATCTGGAAAGAACCATTAGCCAAGATCTCATCTTTAATATGCATGAGTCCTCTCCAAAAGTGAGAGTCATTGGGTTTGGCTGTCACTTGAGTAAGTCATTTGGATCTTACATATTTATTTCACAACAAAGACTGCCACATGCCATCAGTGTTGAGCAGATTAATCAACCATTTGTCTAGTAGGTATTTGTTTTGTAACTCTAAGTCAAGAATACCTAGACCCCCTTAGTCCTTAGGACGATATAAGATGTTCCATCTGGCAAGTCTATACTTATGTTTTTCAGATGAACCTTGCCAGAAGAATCTCGATCTGAATTGATCAAGGTTCTTTAAGACCCCCTTGGGAATCTCGAAGAAAGACATCATAAAAATGGATAGGCTGCTTAAGACAGAGTTAAGCAGGATAAGTCTTCCCCCATAGGACAAGTATTTTGCTTTCTAGCAAAAGAGTTTTTGTTGAAATCTTTCTTCAACCTTTCTCTATTCAGAATTTAAGAGTTGTCTATGGTGCATAGGGATCCCTAAATATCGGAAAGGATATTCACCAGCATTAGTACCAAAGAGATTAGTATAATAAGATTCCATCTCTTTAGCTGCACCATAGCAAAAGATTTCACTCTTGTGGAAATTGATCTTGAGCCCAGATAATTGCTCAAAGGCACATAGCAAGAGTTTTAGATTCTTTGCTTGGTCCGTGTTATGATCAATAAAGGTAATGGTGTCATCTGCATATTGTAAAATTGACAAACCCTCATCAACTAGGTGGGGGATGACACCTCTTATTTGACCATCGTTTTTTGCTCTATTGATAAGAAGAGCTAGCATGTCCGCAACGATGTTAAATAAGATTGGTGACATAGGATCGCCTTGTCGGAAACGCCTTTTGGTTTGGAAGTATGGGCCAACATCATCATTGAATTTAATCCCCACACTTCCTCCTGTGACCATACTTTCAACCCACCTACACCATTTGGGGGAGAAGCCTTTCATACGTAAAGTTTGTTGTAGGAAAGACCAATTGACCTTATCATATATAGGCCTTTTCAAAATCAATTTTGAAAATGATGCCATCTTTTTTCTTTGTGTGCATCTCATGGATGGTTTCGTGTAGGATAACGACACCTTCCATTATGTTCCTTCCAGCATAAAGGCGGTCTGCAATGGATTTACTACAGTTTTTGCTACCTTGTTCAACCTATTCGTGCCTACTTTTGTGAATATTTTAAAGCTCACATTTAGGACACAGATTAGTCCGTACTGCTGAATTTTGGTAGCATTTTGTAATTTTGGAATAAGAGTAATAATCCCAAAGTTTAGACTGTATAAGTCTAAGGCCTCTCTATGCAATTCATTAAAGAGCAATAAGAGGTCCTCTTTTATTACCCCCAAAATACCTGATAGAACTCTGCCGGGAATCCATCAGGACTTGGAGCATTATTATGCTCCATTTGGAAAACTGCTTCCTTCACTTCAGATTCAGTAAAGGGACTGATGAGGATGTCATTTTCCTCTGTGGACACTTGTGTGATATCTAGAATATCCTCTTCCACAAGTGCGATATCTGAGTTTTCCGGTGACCTAAAAATATCTTTGTAGTAGCTAGTAATATGGCTCTTAAGTTGATCATCGCCATCGCTTACAGTGAGGGATTGCTCTTCTACGCTCAAAGCCCTTCATTCCCACTCGGCCGCCGAGGTGTTCCGTGGCATGGTACACAAGGGGTGCACAACAAACATGGCACCGCCATCTAGGAGTTCCATGGTATGGTCCGCAAGGGTGCTCTCCCAAATATAATCCACACAGCATCATCGTCACCGATCTCGCCTCCATAGGGTGTATACGTGAACCAAGCGCTCAAGGTGTTCTACAACCATTGTCAAAAAAAAAAGGTGTTCTACAACTTGCCCTCGCGGTGCTTGTGGACCACCCAGTATGTAGTTCAACGTGCTCACCGAGTTGCTTGCATTACGCGTTAGGATGCACACGCAGTGTAGGTGCAAGTGAGATTGCAGTCGCAATTCTAATAGAGTCCGGCATGGGATAGTGCCGAAGTGGTGCTCAATGAACATATCGAAGTAGTAGCCAAAGGCGGAGGGGAGGAAAATGATGGTGGGCGCAGGCTACGGGTTGAATATATGGCCCAAAAAGGCATTTTCCTAATCTTCTTTCTCTGAAATTGGAAAATGAGTAAAATAATCAGCATGATGTTTAAAGGCAAATATGTATGATTTCATAATGGTACTTAGGAAATGTCTTTTTCAACGTTGATGGTGTGAAATGACCCTACCACATTTCTCATATATCTCGCAGCAAAGAAAAAATTTGATGGAAATCTCGCAGCAGAATTTACCTAACAATAATAATGTGCAGACATAAAGAAGAAATATTCAAAACTATGAGTCTAACTGAGAGCAGGCGGAACAGCTGATGGGCTGATAACCTGATACACACTGCACTAGTTGTATAAAGTTGACATGGATGAAAGACACACATATGAAAAATGGTTGACACAGACCATAAAGACAGATAGAATACAATCCACTAGTCTGGTTTTGAAAAATAGATAAAATTCACTGGTCGTCGATGTTGAGTATTAGCATGCGGGTCAATTCAGTGAACATGCGAGATACGCCCAAATCCTCTATATGTATATGCCCTAGCTAATTGTATATGGGATATCCAAAATACATGGAGAACTTAAATAAGCATCCTCGATCTGTACATTTCTGCTAACAAGATCGATCAAACAGTCGGTTATTTGAAAGCAAAAAGGAACACAAGAGGGCTTGACAGGTCTACTGACCGAGCAAATCAGGAACTGCCACAGTGCCACGAAGAAATGTACACACTAAAACAAACGACTCCCAAAATTTGATATACTTGTATATAATATGCCATGTGTGAATTCAATATATTGCTAATGTAATAACTTTAGTACATGTATTCAGTTTTCTCAGAAAATGCAGGGCACATGCAGAAGTGTGTTTCTGGGTCGACAGATTTTTTTAGTAAGAACAAAAATAAACATTAAATACAGGTTGCTGTCTATCTTATCAGTTATTAATGTAAAAAAAATGAAGGAAAATTTGCAGGTCCACAAAGGAACATTAGACTACTATGCAGGAGATAAATTAGCCATTACACTACTGGAAACGCCTTCTTTGCCGCCTGCCGTCAGCAGGCGGCAAAGGCCCGAATGCAGTCGGCAAAGGTCTTTGCCGACTGCATTCCACGTGGCAGGCGGCAAAGAGAAGGCGGCAAAGGCCAGGTCGGCAAAGACCTTCTTTGCCGACTGCCACGGGATTGCAGGCGGCAAAGGCCTTTGCCGCCTGCCTAGACCAGCAGTCGGCCAAGATTTTTGAGGAAAATAAAAAAAAGATGGGCCCGCCAAGCCCATCTAGGGCCCTGCGAGCCCATCGACACGGTCGCCGCGCCGCCGTCCCGCGCCGCCACTGGGCCGCCGCGTCGCGCGCCGCCGGGGGCCGCAGGGGCTGGAGCGCGCCCAGCGCCGCCATGGGCCGCCGCGCCCCGCGCCGCCGGGGGCCGCCTCGCCGCTGCGGGCCGAGCCGGTGAGGTCGTCGTCGGGGAGGATGAGCAGCCGCCGCCGCCGGTGGAGCATGAGCAGCCGCCGCCGGTGGAGGATGAGCAGCAGACGCTCGTCGTCGGAGAGGATGCGTCGCCGCTGACGGAGAAGGCCGCCCTCACCGCGGCCAGATCCCGGCGCTCCCACCGTCTTCGTGGGGGAGGCGCGACGCGCCGCCGCCCGCCATGGCCCGCCGAGCGCTGCCACCGTCTTCGTGGGGGAGGCTTGAGAAGGGGAGCCCGCCGAGCCCCGCGTCGGAGGGGAGCGCGTCGGAGGAGCGGCGGCAGGGGCCCGTGCGGCGCGAGGTCGGACAGCAGCGCGGCCGGGTCGGTGACGTCGGAGAAGACGAGGCGGGCGGGCGCCAGGTCCGCGACCACGTCGTCGGCGGAGTTGCGGCCGCGGATGCCGCTCCGGGGACGCGCCACGGCCAGGACGCGGTGGCCCCGTCGGCGGTCACCAGCACCGTGGTCTCCGAGGCCGGCTGCGCGCGGAAGGGCTGCGCGGCCGGAGCAGGCGCGGGAGGGGAGGCCGCGGAGGAGGCGAGGAGCGGGCCTCGGCCGCGGCGTCGGGTGCCGGTGCCGGTGCTGGGGAAGGGGAGGAACCCGGGAGGCGGGAGGCTGAGGCGCTGAGCGGCGGGCGACGTGGACGGGGAGGCGGGAGATTGGGGGAGTGTCGGAGAGTGAGGAGCTGGGCAGCGTTTGTGGCGGCGGCTGGGGGTAGGGGGAAGGTGTGTTGGTGTTAGGGTTAGGGTGTGTTTTATATGGGGGCTGTCGGGCTGATGGGCCTTATTGGGCCGCCCACTTTGCCGACCTTGGCCCATGAAGGGCGTCGGCAAAGTGTTTTTTCTTTTTTTTTTTTTAAATTTTTTGTTTTAAATCTTTGAAATTCAAAAGCATGAGAAGACGAATGTTTTTTGAATTGACACTTTTCTGTTATCATAGTATATTGTTTACAAGCACTTGTTTAAATTTGAGATTTTTTATAGCATTTTTCTATATTTAGCTCATTTAATTCATTTACTTGAATTTTTTTGGATAATCCAAAATTGAACTACAAGTGTATAAAATAATGGAATGTAGCCACTCAAAAAATGATATTCTTGTTGGAGAGTGCATATTAAGGCCATATCTAGGAACTCACCCAAATTTTTGAAAGAATTATTCACGAAACATGACTATTTAGTTGTAGGAGAAATGTTATTTAATTATATAAAATTCAAACAAAGTCTGAAAATCACGAAACGTGGCGATGTGTCATCCCATGGCATGTGGAGGCTGTGATAAAAAATTGAGAATGTTTCGAGCAGTTCTGACGACGGATGTGTACAACCCAGACATCTCCACATGTAAACACAAGTGATCACATTAGGAGATGTCTGGGTTTTAGCCATCCGTTGTCACAACTTGTTCGAAACATTCTCAATTTTTTATCACGGCCTCCACATGCCATGGGATGACACCTCGCCAGGTTTCGTGATTTTTGGACTTCGTTTGCATTTTTATATAATTAAATAACACGTCTTCCGCAATTGGAGAACCATGTTTCGTGAAAAAGGAGTTAAATTTTTTGGGTGAGTTCCTGGATAGGGTCTCAAAATACACTATCTAATATGAATATAATTTTTTGAATAGCTAGGTTTCATTATTTCATGCACCTACAGTTCAATTTTACTTTTTTCAAGAAAAATGCAAGTAAACAAAATAAATTCAAGAAATATAGCAAAAAGTTATGAAAATGTTTCAAATTTGAAAATATGATTCAATACAATCTATAATGCTCACAAAAAAAATTTCAAATCAAAATTCAAAAGAAAAAAATTCTTTGCCTTTGCTTAGTGTGGCAGTCGGCAAAGAGTCTCTTTGCCGATCGCTTTAGTACGCGGCGGCAAAGGCCTGTCTTTGCCGGCGCCATGCCTTTGCCGCCTGCCTCAACCTTGGCAGGCGGCAAAGAGGGTCTTTGCCGCCTGCCCGGCCTTGCGTCGGCAAAAGAAGCTGGCGATCGGCAAAGTCCGGTTTTCCGTAGTGTTACCCGATCTAGTAGGCTAGCACGAAAATAGGTACAATAGCAAACACAAAAAGGAAATAATAACATCAGCAACTTGACTGATTTTATTAACAAATGTATGTTGCAGATAGTTCTAGATGAAGTTGCTCACATTCTTTTTCTTGACCGGTAGTGTTGTAGGTCCTCCTCTAAGATAATACCTCCTTAGTAGGAGGTTCGACGGAGTAGGGCCGTCGAACCTCCTACTAAGGAGGTATTGTCTTTTCTTAGGTTAGTTCACCGCTTGGCCAATGACTGACTTCAACGTTCTTGAGTGGCCTTCGTTGCCTACATCGTGTTTGGTCAGCGTCAAGCGTGGCTACGAAATATCATGAGGAGATTCCCGAGACATTGGTACGATCATGTCGGGGCCCGGCGAGTCGTACACGGCGCATGTCGAGCGAGGCGGACTCATGTCTTACGTCGCCCCACGTCGAGCGAGGCAGACTCACGTCGTACGGCGCCCCACGTCGAGCGAGGTGGACGCTCGTCAGGTGCTCCCCCACATCGAGAGTGGTGGGTGTTGATGTCTATTAAGTGCAACTGAAATAAGAAGGGTTCCGCAAGCGCACAGAATATATCATCGTAGCATTTTAACCGGGAGTAATCCAGGTATCGTTATTTATAATTTTACCACCTTTGGGAAGGGAATGCACTGGATAATGAGTGATGAGCAATGCACATGCGATAATGGAGAGCTTAACCTTGTACGTATCGATCATCTCATACGGGGTAAGTGTCACATAAAATATAGGAATGAATGATAAATGACATAAGATAAATGAGAGCATTTAGCCACATAAAATAATAGTAATAAGCCATCTCAACTTAGCACTCTAAGCTTATAACACTAGCATGGACTAGGACGATCTAGGGTATAATCCTATGTTATTCTAACTACAAAGTCAAAGCATACAATGATTAGTGCAAGAACATCTAGCAATCATGGCGGGAAAAGGTTACATCTATGCATAGTGATATTACCGAGAAGACAAGAGACATAGCAATGACTTCAATGTAATAGGTTTGTTCGCTAGACCTATACTCGGGAGAAGGGCTACAAAGGACTCAACAGACCTGTCACTCCCGCGATCTACCTCACGATCCGGAATATAGGGTGCAATCGCAGATAAATACGGTCTAGGCACCACGCCTACACAATATTTACCACTCACCCATCGATCTAATGAGCAAGCGCTATACGATCCTATGCATAAACATAATTCTAGTCCAACTATGCTAAACATATAATCAAAGTAAACTAAGAACAATATAATTGAGAACATAATCAAATAGAGCAAAGTCAAGTCGATATAATAGAATAGAACAAAGTACTACTCATAGTATCACGAACAATGATGAATATTACAAGAATGTAGAGGGGAATTACCAAGAACTCCGACAGATCCGGACTCCAAGCTAGGCTTGATTCCCTCTAGATCTATTCCTATGTAGCTATGCTACTAAACTATGGAGCTCTAATTGAGATGGTGGCTCGGCTTCTCGAATTCGATGAGAGAATGAACTCTTGAATGAATTAGGGTTTCACCCGGGGCGGGGGCTCGAATATATAGCCCCCTAGGATGAACCACGGCCCTCGGATCAAACCGACCTAAATGGACGATAATTATTCATCCTCAAAGGCGGTGGAGGCGGGATCCGCGAGACTCAACGCCATTGGCCGAGGTGGGGAGTCGGCCGACTCCCCCTTGGGCGGCCGACCGCGGCCCCCGAGTGGGCCCCGCTTTCGGGTGTCGCCTTCGGAGTCTTCTAGATTATACTTTTTCACCCGTTCGGTCTTTATCTCTATGTAATCATGACATGTGGGCCTCCTTTGGTTCTCTTTCGATAACCCCCGCGGGAATAGACAATCACCAAAACTCGTGGAATTACGTCGGTGTAACCCCTATATCTAATAGGTAAACTCATATTAGTCCTTTCTCTTGCTGCGTTGACGGTATAAAATTGATACTTAACGACCGTCAACAAACTCCCCCAAGCTTACCTTTTGCTCGTCCCTGAGCAAAGATAGACTCAGTGATGGATCAGGAGTTGCTACAATGTTTTCACTCTTCACAAGTACACATGCGTTCAAACAAGAACTCTCCTCCGGATTAGAGTGAACTATTCTGACTCAAAACTCACTCATATTACCTTTCACCATGGGGCTTGTAACCGTCACTTGGGTCTTGAGTAGTTGAAAGATAGAACGGTCAAGTCAAGCGCCATGTTTCTCGCTCTTTGATCAACTATTATCCCAGAGTTTTTGAAAAGTTTTGAAATAAAACTCAGAGTTCCTTGTATGAACCTTTCAGGTCTCTCATTTGTGGTATTTATGGATCCTCTCTAAGGCATGAGTAGTGTATGCCTTCTCTCTCTCTCAGAATATGTGGTATTTATGGAACTAAGGCATAGTGGAAAGAGCCTTCTCTCTCTCACCCTACTTTCTAATAGGCTTATGTGGAGCTCATAGGTGGGGAGACACTCAAACTCACTTGCATATATTGCATAGTTAAGACATGGATCCAATAGGAACTAAAATAATAATAAAGTCATATGTGCATATGAATGAGGAAATGGATGATAAGATGGTGATAGGATGATTATTATAGGAAAATGATTATGAGGGGTACTCAACTGGTGAACATCTACTTCCACACTTGCTCCTTTGGGGATAACATGACTCCCTTTATTTGGAAACCTTAAAACTTCTTGAATGGAAGGACTTGGCTACTCTTTCTTTTTCTTTCTCTTTTTTTTTCTTTTCTCTTTTTTTTTTTGAGCAACCAATCCTCTGAAAACGAAACTTTAGCAACGGGGAGTGTATAACTTGAAATGATAATGACTGGAGCTTTTATGTAGGCGAATAGAACAGCGATGATTATTTCTAGATGTTCACTCCCAGGATAGGAGTAGAACCTTTTCTGGATGAAGTGAAATGAATGGCGTATGTATATGTGGATGGATGGATGGATGGATGCGTACTCCCAGGGTAGGAGCAACATAAGTGCGTATCTCCAGGGTAGAGATAGCACAATATGTGGTGGATATGGATCTATATGTGGGTGGTACTTCTAGGGACAGAACAGAATGAATGTAGCATTTATAAAATGGGTGCATGCTTCTGAGGACAGAAGTAGCATAGATCAATGGATGGAGAGCACATAGTATTGACTTTAACTCGCATGACGATTCCTTATGGGTCCACAAAGCATAACCACACTCAATGCCTATAAAGTCTACACTCAAACCTACAATATGATCTATATAAACAGATGGGTTTTCCTAATCTAGTAAGCATGAATATATGGTCTGTGGTAGGAATTTAAACTCTCATCATAAAGGAACTCATCATGCAGGAATTTAATATTTTCACGAGATAAATTCTCCGAACTCTAGTATCTCTAGGAACAAGATGGACAGCACTCAAAACCTTCCCATATCGTACCCGTCAACCACCTAGACTTAGATCAAGTGTTCGCTACCCACAAGTTTCGGGTTCGAGCAAATCTCAAGTCTAAACAATTGTGTCCAAAACTCGGGAGAGTGCAAGGTTGAAAACTAGGTACTTGAAAGGAATTACGGCGAGCAACTATTCATCATCTCCATGTAGAGTTTATTAGGGGACTATTTAAAGACATTACAAAAGCTCTCCAAAATAAATAAAGAAATCTTTACGGGTTTCTACGGTTATGCATCTTTTTTAGTGGTTTTAACAAAGCACATTCTAACAAGGCATAAATAGTTAAGTTGGAAGCACTTAGCTTGGTACACGGGGATGCCCTCCCCAAGCCTGGATGTTGACATAGTCCTGGCGATGTTGCCGGGCAATGAAGACGTTCTAGTTCTCCGGGAGTGTCGTAGATGGTTTCTGTTGGAGACGGCGTTCAGTGTCGCGAGCAAAGCACTCGACGAGGGACTGGATGTCCTTCGCTGTTAGCTCTTCATGATCCTTGATGTTACGTGAAGCTTCAAATAGACAACAAAGCTTGTGGAACTAGTTAAGTGTTAGTGACAAAACCTCTAAGCCTTGGTTGTCTAGAACTTCCCTAACTTAAAACTCATTCTAACGGGATCACAAGAAATATTTTTATCTTTTTATTATTTAAGGAATGCGAGACGGGGAAAGATAAATATCCGAGAAATTATTTTTGTGCCACCACGGTGAATGATTATCCACATGGGGCTTAAATTTTTTTACGGATGCAAATGCACAACATCTTTATTTTCTTTTCTAATGCGAGATAAAAAAGTAAAGATGCGGCTAAGATGTAAGTAGGGGAAATAAATATGCTAAGGTAAAAATATAATCTTTGGAAAGTAATTGCTGATAAATACCAAGTTACCTCTTGGCGCGGCGTTTGGTGGTTTTAAGTCCTCCGAACGGGACTTGTCATGTTCGCTCATTTTCAAGGGGCGCATTGGTGGCGCCTCGGATGATGTCGCCTCTTGTGTAGGAATTAATTCTGATTTTGCTTTTACCTTCCACGCCTTCTTTGTTGGAGAGGATGACCTTGAGGAAGAAGCTTCTTGGACCACTTGTTTCTCTCGTTGGTAGTACCTCCTCTTCTTCCGCAACATTTTTTTCTTCGTGGTACCGGTCTTCATATCTTGACACTTCTCCCTCATAGTCGCCCATCCATCGTAGTGATGTTCTTCTTGTTACGCGACGGTACGCTGCCTTCTCCTTGCTCTGTTCTTCTTGGGCTCTTCGGTGATTATATAATTATTGTTGAAGTAGCGGCGTACCTTCTCAGTGGGAAAGTGGAAGTGAATCTCTCCTGTCCCAATATAGATGATAGCTTTGGTGGTATTCAGGAATGGTCTCCCTAGGATGATTGGAGGATCGTAATCATCTCCCATATCGATGACTAAGAAGTCAGTAGGGACATAATGGTCATCTATCTGGATGAGGACATCCTTCACTTCTCCTTCGACGAGCGGAATGTCGATCCGCCATCCTTGTTTGTGCATAGGTGGGCTCCAAAGGCATAGTGCCATATAGATACTCATAGGTTACCTTGGCCATAATGTTGACGCCCGATCCGGTGTCACGATAGCTTTATTGAAAGAGCTTGTTGATGGAGCATTGAATGGTTGGGACACACCGGTCATCCTTCTTGATCGACGTGGGGACCGAGTAAGTGGTCATGCTCCCGTGGACTGCGGTGACCATCTCACTTTGTCTCCGTCTTCTTGGTCTTCTTATCTTTGTTCTTGCTCTTCTTAGCTGGATTCTTCTTCTTCTCACTGTTCTGTTGATGAGGGTGTCTTGGGAGGCTGCAGCACTCGTTCTTGAAGAAGAAGGTTTCTCTCTTGCCCTTGATGTTGAAGATGATCTTGGCGGTGTTGGCATACATGATGGCTCCGGCGGTGTTCAAGAATGGTCGTCCCAAAATGATAGGGGACCTTTCATCCCGCACGTATCCACTACCACGAAGTCTGCGGGGACATACGAGTTGCCCACTCGTACACATATATCTTCTAGTACTCCCAAAGGGACACGGAGTGGCGATCGCAAGCCGTAAGCACATAGTTGTGTATGTTAAGGGGCATCTCGAATAGCTTCTCATATATCACTCTTGGCATGATGTTGATGCTTGCACCGAAGTCACAGATTGCCTCATTAAAGTTAGTACTTCCAATGGAGATCGGAATGACTGGTCTCCCTGGATCGCCCTTCTTGATTGGCAGAGTTGAGTCTATCCATGACCCCTTCGATGGATCACTCGGCTATCTTCTACATTGAATATATCAACAAGATTTGCGATCTCGAGCTCTTCGGGTTGTCCCGCGGTTTACCTTGGCCGGTGGAGGGAGCAAGGTTAACAAGCTGTTGTACCTGCGACTCAAGTATCTTGTTGAAGCGAAGTGACTCTTGATGGCATTGGAAAAGCCATCCATTCTGTTGCCGAGTGTCTCTAGGACCTTGTCATTTGATGTCGGCTTCTTGGACAGAGTTGTCCATCATCTTGCCTTGGTTCAAGCACTAACTCTCTCAAAGGCGGCGGTTGTAATTATTGTAGGAGGAGTTGTTACCTTGATAGTTGCCCGAATAATTGCCGAGTAGTTAGGCCTCTGCTTGTTGATTCCAACCTTGATTCGCGAGGACGATAGTAATTATTATTGTTGTTGTTATTGAGGTAGTTCACGTCCTCCTTGGCTACGGGCGGTTAGCACCTGTGTGCCCAGTCTCTCCACACTCTTCACATGTCATGCGAGCATCATGTATATGCATGACTTCTTTCTTTCTCGTGGCTCTCTCATCGAGCCTCTTCATTAGCAGATCCATTTTGCGAGACAAAGATGTCTACCTCCTTCACTCGGTGCATTCCTCCACCTCTCTTGCGGGTCTGCGTTCTTTCTTCACTCCAACCTTGGTTGGATGCCATCTTCTCCACAAGAGCTGTGGCCTAAGGAATAGTGAGTGATAAGAATGCACCTCAGCAGCGGCATCCATCGTCTCACGTGTCTTGTTGCTAAGCCCATGGTAGAATGTCTCGCATAAGCGGCCAATTCTCCATGCCATGATGAGGACACTCGAGGATGTAATCTTGAAAGCGCTCCCAAGCTTCTGGGACAGTCTCATCATGATGTTGCTGAAAGCTTGATATCTTCCCATGAAGAGCATTTGTCTTGCCCATGGGAAAGAATTTCGCCAAGAAATTAGTGGAACATAATGCCCACGTAGTATTCTTCTCCTTATTGGCATAGAACCACTGCTTCGCTCTCCCCAAGAGTGAGAATGGGAAGAGGCGAAGTAGTATAGCATCTCTGGGGACATCCTCGATAGTGAATGTGCTACAAATCTCCAGGAAGTGTTGGAGATGAGCACTAGCATCTTCATGGGCCTTCCCACAGAACTGGCTTGCTTGCACCATGTTGATCAGCGCAGGCTTGAGCTCAAAAGCCCCTTCGATGTCCGCAGCTGGTCCAGTACGAATGTTGTCCGTAGTGGGAGCTGAGAACTCGCGGAGTGACTTGTTTGCCATGGCTTCAAACGCTGGTGTCAAGTCTCAAACGAAAGGTTGACTTTCTGCTTCTGACAAACTTCCAAGTTGAGTTGATGATGATGATTGATTGGTCTTCTTCAACTTGCCTCTGGCCTTCCTGAATAATGCTTCTGGATTGTCAATATAATTATCAGGAAGAGTAGTCTTGATTACCCTGCATAAGATACACAAGTAGACAAAACAAGGGTAATCCTGTAGAGAAGGGTTAGTATGACAAAGACAACTCAATCACATTATCTAGTGCAGTGCTGCTCATTATCCATTGGCTTTCAACCTTCCCCGGCAACGGCGCCAAAAATGCTTGTTGATGTCTATTAAGTGCAACTGAAATAAGAAGGGTTCCGCAAGCGCACAGAATATATCATCGTAGCATTTTAACCGGGAGTAATCCAGGTATCGTTATTTATAATTTTACCTTTGGGAAGGGAATGCACTTTGGATAATGAGTGATGAGCAATGCACATGCGATAATGGAGAGCTTAACCTTGTCCGTATCGATCATCTCATACGGGGTAAGTGTCACATAAAATATAGGAATGAATGATAAATGACATAAGATAAATGAGAGCATTTAGCCACATAAAATAATAGTAATAAGCCATCTCAACTTAGCACTCTAAGCTTATAACACTAGCATGGACTAGGACGATCTAGGGTATAATCCTATGTTATTCTAACTACAAAGTCAAAGCATACAATGATTAGTGCAAGAACATCTAGCAATCATGGCGGGAAAAGGTTACATCTATGCATAGTGATATTACCGAGAGAAGACAAGAGACATAGCAATGACTTCAATGTAATAGGTTTGTTCGCTAGACCTATACTCGGGAGAAGGGCTACAAAGGACTCAACAGATCTGTCACTCCCGCGATCTACCTCACGATCCGGAATATAGGGTGCAATCGCGAGATAAATACGGTCTAGGCACCACGCCTACACAATATTTACCACTCACCCATCGATCTAATGAGCAAGCGCTATACGATCCTATGCATAAACATAATTCTAGTCCAACTATGCTAAACATATAATCAAAGTAAACTAAGAACAATATAATTGAGAACATAATCAAATAGAGCAAAGTCAAGTCTCGATATAATAGAATAGAACAAAGTACTACTCATAGTATCACGAACAATGATGAATATTACAAGAATGTAGAGGGGAATTACCAAGAACTCCGACAGATCCGGACTCCAAGCTAGGCTTGATTCCCTCTAGATCTATTCCTATGTAGCTATGCTACTAAACTATGGAGCTCTAATTGAGATGGTGGCTCGGCTTCTCGAATTCGATGAGAGAATGAACTCTTGAATGAATTAGGGTTTCACCCGGGGGCCGGGGGCTCGAATATATAGCCCCTAGGATGAACCACAGCCCTCGGATCAAACCGACCTAAATGGACGATAATTATTCATCCTCAAAGGCGGTGGAGGCGGGATCCGCGAGACTCAACGCCATTGGCCGAGGTGGGGAGTCGGCCGACTCCCCCCTTGGGCGGCGACCGGGCCCGCCCGTGGGCCCCCGCTTTCAGGTGTCGCCTTCGGAGTCTTCTAGATTATACTTTTTCACCCGTTCGGTCTTTATCTCTATGTAATCATGACATGTGGGCCTCCTTTGGTTCTCTTTCGATAACCCCTGCGGGAATAGACAATCACCAAAACTCGTGGAATTACAATCGGTGTAACCCCTATATCTAATAGGTGAACTCATATTAGTCCTTTCTCTTGCTGCGTTGACGGTATAAAATTGATACTTAACGACCGTCAACAGTGGGCTGGCTAAGGTGGGCCTTGAAAGGAGTGTCGTCTCGGCCCATGGGCCAAGTTGTTGTTAGAAGCGGGCTATTTGCTTACGGCTTGTCCGTGCGCGGACCTTTGAATGATAGCATCTTCCGTAAATGGGTAACCCTAATTCATGTATCCGACAAAAGATGAATAGAAAATTAAGATGATTGAGCATGACAAAAAGTTCTAGACAACTTCAGAATCGGGAACAATGAAAATCCTAACTTTTTCTACAAGTTTGAATTAGATGAAGAGAACAAAGTCAAAAATATTTTCTAGAGAGATGTATCATCACTGAAATGGTACGTAAATTATGGAGACTGTATTAGTTTTGACACGACATGGAAGACAAATAAATATAGGTTATCATTTGCTCCATTTGTGGGTATCTTTGGATATGCTTTCCTACATGACGAAATAATAAAAACTTTCAAATGGGTGTTTCAAATATTCCTAGAAGCCATGGGAGGCAAACACCCTAAGACTATCATAACAGAATGAGATAAAGCGATGAAATCTACTATTGATGAAATATTCACAAATACTAAGCATATAAATTGTTTGTTCCACGTCAAGGCCAAGTGCTACACGAAGCAAAATATTTGTAGCAAAAGATGGTATGTATGAACAACTTGAAGACACAAGTAAACAACTAGAGGAATTTGAGAACTTGTGGGGGAATATGATCAAGGAAAGAGGGCTACACAAATGCTTCACAAAGATGTGGGAAACAAAGAAGAGATTCAGACTTATTTACTATAACCATGATTTCTTCCTTATTGCCGTAAAAAAACAACAAGAAGGAAGATTACAAATGCAAGATCCAAAGGCAATGTATAATGTAGGTCCAACTTATAGTATTATCAGTTTCTTAGGAGAGTACCAATGCATAATAGATTTAATACACAAAGCAGAAAATCTAGAGGACCACTACAACAACCAAAAAAGGCCAAAGGAACTGCTATTTTGGTACACATTTGAGGAACAAATTAAGTGCTGAAGGGATAGCTTGTGGGGGCATCCTTTACCTTAATTATAGATCTATTACACATTCCCAATGTTACCCATAGACATTTAGCTAAACCACTTAATCTAAGGGGCTTAATGGTCCTACTAGAGATAAAAGCATCTGACGGCCACAAACACTCTTCACGACTCTGCTTTGCCTCAATGCAAACTTCGTGATGACATCACGTACCGCCTCTAGTTTCCGCTAGAACACCAACCAAGCATTGAGGCCCAAACCTGAAAACCATCCAGTTGTGGTTTTGAGGCCCAAACCACCAAACAGTCTAGAGAACTGTATTTTCCATGCCTCCTTAGCTCTCTCGACATGTGTCAAGCGCCGTTGTTCTTGACTGCCCGATCGGTGAGTCCGCCAAAGCACCTCCGATTGACTAGGTCAACAATCGTCTTGACTTGGTTAACACAGTCAAAACCTCCTCATGTGGTTTTACCTTGTTGATGTTCGTATGTGTTGTTCACCACGATCAATCTTTTGACTATCTTGGTCCCTCAGTCCAAGTCTCACATCCGTGTCTGTCAATCATCTCCATGCTCCACAGCTTCACACCAACATAGCCAAGAAACATGTTGCACAAGCACTCATGCAATGGTTAGTCTACAATCTCAACCAAAGCCTGTCATCTCCGGTAATCACTCATCACAAACTAGACACATAAGGGCACATATCAATCTTGTGTTCACACAATCCAAATTGTGATCTTGCACAAAAAAAAAAATCCAATTTATGACAAAAAGAAAAATGACTACTAATACGACAACTTGCATGTGCCATTGAGACCGTGTAGCAGATCCATGTTGTTTTGAAAGTCTGATGAACACAAAAGGCTTCCCACATGAATGCGCGCGGATGTGGTGCTTTATGAACACAAGCCGAAGGCAGAGGGGACGAATATGGTGGTGGCCGCTACAGGTTAATTGTAGAAGGGGAAAAAAGACATTTCCTCAAGTTTTGCTCAAAAATTGAGAAATGAGTAAAATAATCAGCCCAATGTTTTAGGGCACATATATCAGATTTCATAGTGGTACTTAGGAAAAAAGATTTTCAATGTTGACATTGTGAAATGACGTATACCACATTTCTCAGATGTCTTGCAGCAAAATTTACCTAACTATAACAATGTGCACACGGGCGGATCTAGGCCCCGTGCTGGGCTGTAGCTCAGGGGCGTGGCCAAAAAATCTCTTTTGTAGTTCCTTTGTCCAGCCTAAATTAGCCATAAAAATATACTTTAGCCCTACCCCAGCCAAAAATCCACTTATAGTATTTTTAGCCCCTTCTATATGGTGTTTCTAAATCCGCCTCTGTGCACACATATAGATGACAATTCAAAAATATGAGTCTAACTGAGAGCTGGAGGAACAACTGATGGGCTGATAGCCTGATACACACTGCACTAGATGTATAAGGTTGACATCGATGAAAGAAGGTTGACACAAACCACATGAAAAATTGTTGACACAGACCATAAAGACAGATACAATGCACTAGTCTGGTTTTTAAAAATAGATAAAATTCACTAGTCGTCGATGTTGAGTACTGGCGTGCAGCTCAATTCAGTGAACATGCGAGATACGCCTTAATCCTCTAGATATGATTGGCTATATATATGATAATTGTATATGGGGACACTGATCGTATCTTCTCCAACATTGGTATCCAAATATATGGATAACTTATATAAGCATCCTTGAGCTGTACATTTGTACTAGCAAGATCGATCAAGATATGTACATAGAGTTACTTTACTGGTAGCACAATCCTAGCAGTCAGCTAGCCAGGTGGAGCCATATAAACACGAGATCTCTTCCACGTGCTACCGGTTAGTTCACTACTTGTAGAACAACGAAGCATGGATCCGATGGCAACTACAATATACTGCGTAGATATTCATATGACTGCTAGGAGACTGACCCAGAATGCTGCAAAATCTGTTTATTCCAGATATGCTTGCAGGTCAATTCCCCACATCCTAAAACGTAGGATACAAAATTTATCCAAAATTTTAAGAGATTTTAGATGGGTTACTCCTACTTATTGTTAGTACCCGCAGACTTCACACTACTACAGATTGTTCTATCACTACCCACCCCATCACTGCTGGAACTGGCGAAACCAGTAGTGATGAGTCTTCGCCTGACGGTGCCAAGTCCCGACGACAAGACTTGCGTCAGGAAGCGATGGCACCGGCAGTGATGATGCACATCACTCTTGGTTGTTGTCTCGAACCGACAGCGATGTCTCGGGCACCAATCACTATTCACTGCCGGGCCAAGCCACGAGCCGGTAGTGATATGGGCTATCACTGGCAGGTCGAGACACCAACCAGTGTTGAGTGCCCTGACAACACAAGAAGGTTGTAGCCTTCCTCTCCTTCCTCAATCCGCATTTCCATATATATAATAGATTTCTTAATTAAATTATAATAAATTCAAAAAATAGAAATCAAGAACACCAAACATTTCAATTTTTTTTATTCTTCCGTGCAATGCACGGGCATAAGATTCTACATTACATGCATATATAATAGATTTCTTAACTAAATTATAATAAAAAAATGAGCAACGACGGTGTCCGATGTCGTGCTCCACCACCTCCATGTGGATGGATTTAATCCACGCGGGCGTCCACCAACGCCGCCACACGGGCGTCCGCTGCCGCGAGCTGGCTCTGGACAGCCGCAACCTCCGCCTCGGCAGACGCGCTGGCCATCTACTCAGCTTGCAGCACCTCACGCAGGTTGGCGGACTCCACCTCGGCAACCCTGCACATGCGTCTTCTTCAGCAAGCTGGTCGCACAGATCGAGAATCTGATTATCCGGTGTGCCCACATGGCGGCCATCGGAGGACGCGAAGCTCGTGTTGATCAGCAGTTGGCCCCTGTGGCCCGCAGCCACCGGACTCCATGCGTGATGAAAAATAGAAGAAGAGGTAGAAAAATGGAACAAGAGTTGTGAAGGAACTGGTGGAAGAATCACGGTTTATAACGGCCAGGGAGACCGATCGGCTGCTTCCGCGTGAGCATGGGCCACCCGGGGAGTTAATGTTGACGATGGAACTATCCTGCCGCTTCCGCATGGCCTATCACCGCCGCCGCCTCATCCGTTTCCTACGCCGGCTCGGGAGGCGAAGCACCCGGCCTATCACTGCCGGTGCTTGGTACCAATCGACAGCGATATGGCCTATCACTGCCGGTGCATGGTACCAACCGGCAGTGATCTCCCAGACAAAATTTTTCATTGTAGTTTTATATTTTATTTTTATTTTCAATCCATTTGAAATTTAGTTTTCTTTTATATTTAACTAAGTTTTCTAAAAAAAATATACATCACTGTCGGCTTGAAATACAAACCGACGGTGATGATTATTACCATTGCCGGGTTGAAATATAAACCAAACAGTGATAATGGAAAAAAAATTATTGTCTCATATTTTGTTTTTTTTTTAAATAATACTGGAGGGATTTACACCCCTACAGTTTTTGGTGCATCACCCAGGATTTGAACCCTGAGCGGGAGCTCCCAACCAAAGTGGGACTTTGCCACAGCGCCGTGAGCCCCTTTGCTTGTCTCACATTCTGTTGTCTCATAGGGTGGCATAAATGTTGCCACTCACCCCTACGAGTGGCGATGGATTAGATATTCCAAAGAAAAGGCTGAGCACTTTGATTTTCTCACTATTAATCAATTGTCACCAAACAGATGAGCCAGCCATCTGTATGCCTTTGTCCATGTGCAGGAGCACGTGCACGGTTGAGATGGACTAGAGTACGTACGTGTTCTACACACTCCAACAGTAGTGAGCCTGCCATCTCTGTGCGTTTGTCCAACAATTTTAAGTACAGACAAGATTAGCAGTTTCAAGGACGGCGCGATGCGTTGTTTCAACGTTTTGAGACGTGGAGTATGCGGGTACGCACTCCAAAAATAGGAATAATTAGTCCATACCATACAACATGGATCATCGTCGTGCTGCCATATATAATCAATAGTTGTTGTGCTGCAGCAGCAGTAGACCAGCAGCGCACTTGAACCGGAAAACCGATCGAAAGTACCAACAAGACCGAATGAAGTAGCCTGCAGCCGCCAACCAAGAAGATCATATCGAATATAATGAAGCTAGCTAGAGCCCTGCAGCCACCACACCACGACAGTCGACAGGTTTAGATAACATCAAGATTTATTTATACGCCGACCTGACCACCACCAACGCCAGATTCAAATGACTCTTTGGATTATTATAAATTATTATTACATTTCACACATTTATATAACTTTACAACCCTCACTGCCACTAGTACAGTCAATATTTGTAATGATGGTTAGTAGAGGCAGGGCTCTCTGTCTCTGATGGTGAAGGTCATCATTTTTTTTTGACAAGAGTGAAGGTCATCATTAACGTCTCGTTATTGACGGACGCATCACCTATCACAAAAATAGTAATATCATTAAATTAATGAATAAAATCAGGAAAATACAATCGCCAAAAGAACTTGAAGCCAAGTGAGGAGGTTCCACCACAGACGAATGACGAATCTAATCAACACTGAGCAAACAGTTCACCCAACGGCCAACACTAGTTGTCATTTATAGCGAGTAATAGGTTAGCGGTATTTTGGTTATGGGTTGCATGTGCACACTTTAAATCCATGTAAGGCACCCATATGTAAAAACAACTCTCTTCTACTTAATGCAAATATGCGCAAGTGTTTTACATGACTGCGAAAAAAAAGTGATCTACTAAACTAATACTCCATATGTCCCAAGAAGAATATAATTCTCCCTTCCCCCAGGAGTCATCTAGTTTCAACTTCGACCAACTATATATGAATAAAAACTTATATTTCTTATATCAAACAAGTATGTGTGGATTGATTATAAAAAATATTCACATAGTAAATCTATTTAAAGACACAAATATTGATATTTTTTCCTATAAAATATGTCAATTTTGACTATAGTCTTATTACATTCTATTGGAGATGGACAGGGAGTAAATATTAATTGGGTGCATCCCCCTAACTAAATACAGCTAACTATTTACTGCAGGACCCAAACTAAGCATAACTAATAGCCGGGTAATAGTATTAGCGGCTTTCCCAACTGGCAACTAAAAAGTAGTTGCCTAGATCAAACACTTTCCTCAATATAACTTAGCTAGGAGAGAGGTTTTCTGGCTCTAGATCAATGGTGAATTAACATAATACATCTGTAAGCATGTATATGATATTGTACCGGTATCCAAAACCTCTGTATTTGAGAATCATTAATGATGTGATGAGCATCCAACTCAATATTGACGTGATGAGCATCCATCTCAATGGTCCAGTATAGTTGTCAGCTGTTGAAATAAAACAGTTATTAACCGATCCAGATCCAGAAGGTCATCAGTCATCACCTAACTAAAGAAACAAGCTCGATGAATTTACTAATGGAATATACAATAAGCAGTCAGCATGATCACCTGGGTTGGAGGAATCTTTCTTTTGCAAGCACAGACGCGAGATGCAGAGATTAAAATTAGATTTACGGCTGATTACGTACAGTTGAACTATATATAGATCAGAAGAAGATCGAGGCCGTTGAAATTAAGCAGCTTCATATGTGTATTCCTGGAACCACATAGGAAGCCAGCAGCACTGCATTCTAGGTCGATACATCTAACCGCTTCGGCGGCGATCATCTGAAGAGAATCGTCCAATGAGCTGAGATTTGAGTGAGTTTGAAGAAGAAGAAATGCATATGCCGCTAATATAGATGGATGCAGCTGCATGCTTAACCAACTGCCAAGCTAGCATAACAGACAGCAGATACAATGCACTTGTCCTTGAGCGCACAGATAGTATACTCCTATATAAGTAGAACGTAGTAAGTGAAAAGACACCAGAAAGGGTAATATAGGTACTATATATAAAGACACCTCCAATGAATATATATTTATATATCTATAGCAGCAGGTACACTGTACTAGTTCATGTTCGTGCGTGCCGACTGTGTCGTTCATCAGTTCAATGAACAAGCGAATATATAAGCTATATAGTATACGATAAGCTGGCAGTAGGATTCTTTTTGTTATTTTAAGGAAGAAACCCTGATGTGGAATCTCCTCTAATGTGGCATACAAATATAAATAGTATATATATTGTTAGTATAAATTAATCCTCCGAGAAAAAATTTGGTGGAGTTTTCTCTGTCTGGAAATATAATGTATCAAGCATTCAAAACTTGTCCAAATACAGCCTGAGGCCTTAAACCTGGACATATATTCCATCTTATGCTAACTGTGTTGCATTGCATCAAGTAAGTTTTCCCTTATTACTTCTGTATGAATGCATTCATCATTGTAAGGTTATTATATTTATATATATATGCATATAAGTTTTCAAGTAGTAGATGTTTTTGTGTCTGAAAACATTTGTCTAGGGAAGGTAGTACTCTGCTTATTCGACATATGCATTACAACTTGCTAAGAGACATCTATATATGTCAACGCTTATATGTACATAATCTGCATTATTTTTAGTATTGCCTTCACTGTACTACCCTGTACTTTTGATTTAAGCATCATCTCGATTTGTACACATACTGCTACTATCATCTCGACTTACATATATTAATTAGCTCTGTAGCAGCCGTCCACAGCTTCGTATATACGAGATCCTTCACGTGCTGCTGGTGGCTTCCCAGAACCATGCATATATACATATATGGCAACTAAATGTGCGTGCGTAGATATGCATATCCTTGTTTGCTAGGAAACAGATATGCTATGCAATATCTATCTGTTACAGATATCCGAGCTGGACTGCAGGAGGAGCAGCATCCTACCATCTGAGAAAAGTTTCAGAATATTAGATTATGTCGGCTGCTGCGTGCAGAGTTTAAAGGTTTGAGGTAAAAGCTAGTCTGGGTCATGTACCGATCGAGGTGATATGTTTCTTATTATTATATATATGAGGCCCTGTTTGTTTTTCAGAGATGGAGATTTATAGTGGATTACCCTGGCTGAAATAAATACTATCTATATATCTTTTAACAAATTAATCCACCACCTCTCCTGAGATGAAATTCATTGCAGTTAGGCCTAGCTACTATATGATACAAACATGTTAATTAAGTTTGGCAGATGGTGTGGTGAGTTTCATAGAAGGTGAGGCATGGCAAGACGATGAAGAGTGTAATGAGTATTCCGCATGATGTATGTTGATGAGATTAATCTGATACCACAAACTGCATCTGTTGCCATATGTAGGATGCGGCCTACCCTAGGTACATGCCTGCAGGGGCCACAAATGGAAGCATCCATGACAATTCTGCGGCGCTTCTTCGATCCCTCGCTTTGTACGCAGCCATCCAATATCTCTCTCCACACATGTGTTGATTTAGCTAGTAACGATAAATAATCCTCTTCTGAAATATATCATGTACTACTACACTAAGAAATAAATATTGGACCAGTGCAAGTGGAGAGTACTATAGCTGCGGTTGTCCCCTGCCAAGGTAGCATCTTGTCCATGGACTCGACAATCGAACAAAGTCAAAACTATACTATCTCATCAAATTAGGGCTGGCATTAGCTACTTTGTAAAGCATGCTGCACATACTCTCAGCAGCAGGTACGAGAATCGTATATATAAGCACCTAGACAGCGAGCTTAATTGTAAACAAGCCTAGCTAGCTACTCTCAGGAAGCTCGTTCGCTAGCTCTCTACGCATCGGTTGCCACAAATTTGAACAAATTGTGGAGTGATCAAGTGCATCCATCCATGGAACCCCAATTCAGCAGCAACAGCTACTACTGTGGCCATGATGCCAGCGCTGTCTCTGCCACCTACGCGCATTGTGATAGCCACCACTACGACCTACAAGGCTACGACGGCTACAGCCCCTCCTACTCCACCAGCACTATGGCCTCTTCCGGCTTCTTCCAGCCCTCCTCGGCCGCGTACTACGACGACGATACTGCTATCGCTTACAGTGGTGACCACTACCCTTCTTCGTCGTCGACGATGACATGGGCGTCGTCATCGTCGTCGTCGGGTACCGCATCCTCCCACCACCACCAACAGCCGCAGCAGTTCCATTTTGGCGACGGTGGTGGCGTTGATGAATACTACAGCTACCAGTACCAGGAGGATGGCACGGGCCTGCAGGTGGACATGGATCAGTTCAGCGCTCTCATGGGGGCGGCGTACGGCATCTCCAGCAGCGCTTCGATGACGAGCACGCCATCGGCGTATTCCGTGCCGGCAGCAACAACGCTGCAAACGGCCGCCGGCTCCGTCGTCCAGGCGTCGAGCCCGGGCAGCTATGGCGGCGGGTACCTGCAAGAGGATGCGGCCTCCGTCGACGCGCCGCTGATCGGGGTGCGCAAGCGGCCGTGGGGCAAGTTCGCGGCTGAGATCAGGGACTCTACGCGCAATGGCGAGCGCGTGTGGATCGGCACCTTCGACAGCCCCGAGGCCGCCGCGCTCGCCTACGACCAGGCTGCCTACTCCATGCGCGGCCCCGCCGCGGTGCTCAACTTCCCCGTCGAGCATGTGGAGGAGTCGCTGCGCGCGCTGGGGCTCAGCGGCGGCGTGGGCGACTCGCCGGTGCTGGCGCTGAAGCAGCGCCACTGCCTCCGTAAGCGCTTGCCCAAGAACAAGAAGAAGGCGGCTGGCAAGGAACAGACGAAGGTGGCGACGAGCAGCCATGGACATGGGCATGCCAAGCAAAAACTGCAGGCAGCTTCTTGCGTTCTGGAGCTGGAGGACCTTGGGGCGGATTACTTGGAGCAGCTGCTCGCCCTCTGTGATCAATGAGGAAATTCACCAAGCAAATCATCATCTGTGTCATCCATCATTAACACATGCATGAACTATCGTGTGCTCAAGTAGATGTTCTGTTCTGCGGTTGCCCACGATTACAAGGATAAACACACGCGCGCGCACGTGTCATGCACTCTGGCTTTGTATAGTGGTATACACATTTATCACTACTCATCAGCATGCCCTTTTGCTAGATTTTGGTTCCTAGGTTCAATCCAATCCTATCGTGCTAATAAATTGATTTGTTCTACTTCAATCCCTGTTTTGGGCCAAAATAAAAGACTTCCAAGGTGTAGGCTTATAGATACATATATAGTCTTGTATCGCACACACCTAGCTAGCAGCAAATTGAGAAGCGGTTCTCTTGTAGGTGATTTGTGGTGAATTCATGACGATCGACGATGAACCGATCAATAGAATAAAGCACAATCACCTTTGAGTGCAATTTATCAGTTGGTTCAGATAATTATCCACCTATGCATTGCCTTGTTTAAGGTCATTCCTGCAATTTGGCTTAGATGTTTCCATTAGTGTTGATGTTCGAGCAATGCTTGTCATATAGTGGATACATTTTTCGTTTTGTCTTCTGCGGCGTTTCATTTTTTTTTTTTTTTTGAACTAGGAGGATTCCCCATTTCCATTAAAGCATTAACGGAAATACATCAGCAGTTTTAAGAGAGTTTCAGAAGAAGCAAAAGAAAGGCCTAGATAACGTGACCTATTACAGAACCAGCCGGAAGGAAAACACAAGTTTACTGCAAAAAAAAGGCTACTGCAGCTACTGCACTACAATTGTGATCAAAGTAGAACTTGGAGCAGAAAGCAGCGCCGTCTTCACATTTGGCTTCCCTCCCCCGCGTCAATCTGGGATCCGGCGGCGGGGTCTTCATATCCATCTTCAACTTCCACCTGGGGGGCCGGCATCAGCAGCAGCGGCATTGCCCTTCTGGTCGCCAGGAGCTGAACAACAATCCTGTGCATATCTTCCACTCCTTGCTTCGCCGCTTCCTTCCCTGGCTTCAGCTTTCAACAACCCTGTCCAATATTTCATTAAGACACAAGCATGGCTTATGATCGCTAGGGGATTACTGAAACTTTTTCCTTGAAAGCACATATTATTTCTCATCTTCCATATGGACCAACAAATGGCCGCAATCCCTAAAGCATGAAGGTGTTTAGAGTTACTCAACCATTTACTACACCAACTCTAGCACTGATCAAAGTCAGTGGGGATATCAGACGCCCCAATTGCTGTGGCAAAAGTGCCCCAAACACATTTGGCAGCCGAACAAGTAAAAAACAAGTGATCAATATTCTCATCAAGTTCACAGAACTGACAAGCTGGATCCCCCACCCATTTTCTCTGATAAGATTGTCCCTGGTCAGAATAGCACCATTTGCTACCAGCCACAAAAATATCTTGATCTTAGCAGGCAACTTCCGTTTCCAGATATAACTGTAAGAAGGGCCAGCTTCAGATCTCGTCATAGCATTATAGGTTGATTTAACAGTGAACAGTTTTTTATACCCAAATTTCCAAGAAACCTGATCCTGTTCATCTACTAAGTTGATACTATGTATATCAGAGAGAATATGTAACCATTGTGATTCCAGCTCAGGGGTAAGCCGCCTACAGAATGTAGTGGTTATATCTCCCTTCAGTAATTGAGCCACCCTACAGTTCTTCTGATCACATAGTTTGTACAGCTGCGGCGTTTCATATACATTGAAAAGCTGTAAACGGTTAAAGAATTGCGCATGAGTACTAATTATTTCCATGTGTGCATGTTTAGGAAAGCACTACCCCTTCAATAATCTATGACAAATCAAATCTACCTTTCTATCACATTATAATGTTATGTGTTTAGTATAGAATCACAATAGGCAGTACAACTATGCAATTTTGCTTGAATCTAATGTTATTTTGAACTACATATAGTTGAGGCAGGAGGGAGAAAAATTACTACTATTAATGTATTTGTACATCTGTTAGAAATTGTTATCAGGTTCTATTGTTTTGCACTCGTCTTAACCATCCTCATTGCGTGCGCTTGTTTTAATAATGCATTGTTGATCGTGTTCTTCCGAGAAACCTAACAAATAGGCCATAATGATGTTATTGCCAGCCCCTTCTCTTCGTGAGCTTTAATTAATAATACTACTACAAAATCGACTTTTGGAGACTTCTACTTCCATTAACATAGGTGGCACCTTTGTATGGTCATCATTGAAAATGCAGATCCTCTCTAGAGGATGATGTTTCATTTACTGCAACGGTCAACATATAACCCGGCCCTTATATGTGAAAATCTAGCCGAACCCCTATGTAACCCTAACTCTAGCACCAACCACACATGTCCCGCACACTCCCCTCCCTACCCCCTCTCTCTCTGTCTCTCTCAACCGCACTACCTTGCTACATATTCCATATCCCCAAGCCCCGTCTTCAGGCCTGTTAACCGGTGCCTCTCTCTCTCCAGTTCCAAAGCCAGTTCTTGTCTCCCTAGCTCGAAGGTCGGCACCCTCTCTCCCAACTACTCCTATAAAGAGCTAGTGACGAATCTCTGTTGAAAAGACTCCCAACTCCAGTGAGGCACATGCTAAGCAGGTGTCGGTAGTGAAACTCGCATATGCGCCAAGGTGGTAATAAATCTCCTACGAAGACCAAAGTGTAAGGTCTCATGAGGAGGTGGTGATGGTGGATCTTATGAGAAGGAGGTGGCACAGTGGCATCAAAACTCATGAGGACAAGACATTGGCAAATCCCACGAGGAACTTTTGGAACTCATGCATGTCAAGTAGGATGCAAAAGCGGCTCACGCGAGCAGGGCAAGGGGTAGTGGTAATGGATCTCATGCATAGGCAGAGTTGAAACCCTAGTGAGGTAAACAATTTGGTCTCCATGAGCTCCCTCTCCTCATCATATATAAAATTACAGTTTCAGATTTAATCTTGTCACAATATACAAAAGAGAATAGAAAAAGTACACGTTCCTTAAATTTGATTGATAAGAAAAAAAGTCAAAAGTATCACTCATTGTCTATTTCTCTTTCTTTCTATAAGCTCATTCTGAATATATATCATCCAGGGGTGGAGCCAGGCCCTTGTGGTGCCGTCACTTGACAGCAATAGATTTTTGAAATCCACTAAACGTTGTTCAACTAAGAAAAAAATAAGGCTAACCATCGAGTTCTTAGTACAAGTGACAGCAATGATTACCTACCCTGGATCCGCTCCTGATTATCAGCAGAATTTCAAATAAAGAGTGTTTCAATACACTTTACAACTTTACAAGAATAGTACATTGTCATAGGTATTCTCATGTTAAAAAAGTTCAAGTTACAAAATCCTAGCTTTATGGATTTGCACTGACCTAAGAAACCCAATTTGCAGTGTTGCAACTACATACGTACCTGATAGAGCATGCAGATATATATATTATATGGTGCCGGCAGGTCCAATACTATGCATCTGGAAGAAAGCAAGGAACTCTTCCCGCGAATCTAGCGCTACTTTGCCCTTTTATGTGTTCATAAGAAAAAAAGAGTAGATGCTACAAATATTTGTATGACCCTCTCTACTACCTGTTGTTCATAACTAATCATCATGTGTTCCGATCTGGCAGTGAGTCAGTGACCTATCTGCTGCTTTTAGTTAATCACGTCCTCCTACTTACAGCTTCATCCATGTGTTTTTAGGGTAGAACACCTTCATCATCGATCCGCTTCTTGAATTGCACATGCTGACATGCATATATAGATTCCTCGCTATCCAGATTCTAATTAATTATGCATAATACCATAAATTTCTGATGAGCGAGAGAGTTTATATAGATGAATAAACAACAAAGACCAGGATTTTTTAATTGAAATTCAGTAGCTTGGGATACAGCTCTTGTTGTTTGTTCAAGGAGTCAACGCACTCTCAGAACTCAAATGGAGGTGGATCTCGAAACCTTTGATTTTGGATGAACAAATCCACCATGTATATATTGATATAAATTTTACATTAGCTGTGTGCAAAAGGTCTCTCTCTCTCTCTCTCTCTCTCTCTCTCTCTCTCTCTCTCTCTCTCTCTCTCTCTCTCTCTCTCTATCTCTCTCTATCTCTCTCTCTCTCTCTCTCTCTAATTTTGGCCATAGGAAAGATGATGTCTTTTGTTGTTCTTCCCTGATCCAGATATGTACACAACTGGCAAGCAACCATCTGATTAGATGGTACTACAATACATATTTAGGTCCTAGAAGTGATAACATGGGAAACAATTATCTAGTTCTAGTCCAATGTGTAAAATTATATACACTCTATGCATTCGATTATTTGTTATAATTTTGGTCATTTGTAGCCTCTTTCTTCCTTCTTACAGTTTTTTTTTTTTTTTTTTTTTTGTAAAACTCTATTGCAGAAATTAAGTTGACTAGGATGTGATGATTGATCCAATATTGTATTGTACTAAATATAGTGAAATATTAATTAGACCAGACAAACTTTGTCTTTTTGCAGTTTTCAATATTGTCGTTATGACATCAAAGCACAAATTATTGCTGGTGTTCTGTATTTGCATAGTCATGGTGTGTAGATATATATCTATATAACGCAGAAGGATAACAAAGTTCAGCTGATACTCTCTCCATCCCACGATATAAGGCGTAACTACTTTTTTTTTATATCCCACAATATAAGGCGCACTCTCTCTAAAGGCACATACAACCATGCGGTGCTAGAGAGAGAATTAAATGTGTTTCTTGGTCTTTGAACCGGGAGGTGGTTATGCCTTATATCCTGGGAGAGACGGAGATGACGTCCATATAAATTTGGTCAAACTTAAAATGCTTTTGATTCTCGTAAGATTCTTAGAACAACTTACAGTTTAGGATGGAGGGAGTATTAATCAAGATTCAAGAGATACACTAGGGGGCTACTACAATGGTCGTCTTCATTAATAATGAAACAAAATAACATCCCTATGTTTGTTGTATATGAGCAATTCTGAATTCATGCTTCTTCCTCTTGTTTACATGAACTGTTGCCCATTCCTTTTTGTGTTTGGTTGTTTTCAGGTAGTCTTTCTAGTTTTGGTGTCAATGGACTGCAGTTAAATGTTTCCTAGTTATATAGTAGTAAAAGAATATATTATAACCGTTTTAGAAGAATGCCAATCACTCACATAAGATATATATTATATGTCCAAACATCTATTGTACAATATTCCAAAGGTATAATAGTTATTACCATCAAAAACTTCAATTTCGAGAGTTAAAGCTGAGTCTAAGCCAAACAAGTACACTCGCTCCATAGTGGAAGGTCAATGTCCCATTTGATTACCACCGGATTTTGAGAGTCCTGATAAATCTAGATAAAAAAAAAGCCCTCAGAATCCTAAAATCTGATCAGCTAGAATTTTAGAGATTTTAACACAAATGCACAGAATCCAACAAACCTCAGAGATCTTTTATCCAGAATCCAGATTTTAAAATCCGATTCAAACGCAATCTAACTACATAATGAAGCTGTTCTGTGATGGAATGTACATATTCGTCTATGCAGCCGAGTAGTTCCAGACTTATACCATATTAATAGTTGAACTTATATAGAGAATTAAAGACGCATATAAAAAAAATCCAGTGATGAACCATAAGTGAGCACCAACATTGATAATCACATCAATCAGGGAATCAAGCAGCAAGACACAGTTATCTTGCACAATCATAGCAAGGGAATCAAGCAGCAAGGCACAGTCATTAGAGCTGCAAAGGGGCTCACGGCGCAAATGGCAAAGGCCACTGGTTGGGAGATCCCGCCGTGGTTCAAATCCGGGTGCTGCACCAAAAACCGTAGGGGTGTAATGTTAGAATTATTGGGCCAAGCCCATTTACTTAATCTAATAATTCAATAAACCTCAAAGGCCAACAATTAGTGTTAGGTGCTAAAGTGATTAGTACCAAATGGATTAATCACTAAGAGGGTAATCAACTTAAATAGTGAGTATTGGGATGCTCTCAGACAAGTTGAGAAGGAGAACCTGGGAGCCACACGCGCGCGCCGCCGCCGCCGCGAGCCGCGCCGCCGCTCGTGCCGGGCCGGGCCGAGGCCGTGGGCGTGGGCGTGGGCCGGCCGGCTTGGCCGACTCCTAGCCGCCGCCGCCCAACTCCCAACTCCTAACCACCTTGTCCGTGTTCATCCCCCGACAAGTGTGTAACGGGAAGCCGGCGGCAGCGCACCTATAGGCCCCCGTCCGCACGCTAGGATTCATCCCATTCCCGTGCTTCTCCCTCTCCAGCTCGCCACCTTTCTTCCCGAGCTTCTTCCCGAGCTCGAGTTGCTCGCTGCATCTCCAGGCCGCAGCCTCGCGCGCTACGTAGGTCTCTCGGGGGTAGCAGCCTCCGGAACTTCTCCCGTCAAACGTACCTGCTCGGGCAGGCGGGAAATCAAGTTTGGGTGCGCGGGTAGGCGGAAAATCAAGTTTTTGGGGGAGCGCCGTACGGGCGCGACGCCGTCGGGCTGTTCACGCTGCGGGCTATGCCTGTGAGCACTATGCGGATTCCCGCCGCCACGACGACGTCATCGACAACAACACCGTTGTAGGCAGCGGAGACATGGACGCGAGTGGTTCGCTATCCGCGGCACAGGAAGTGCCACGCCGGGGTATAAACCGAAACCACTTATCGCTTACCGTTATGCTTTATGTTGTTGCCGCCAAATGATATGCATGTTTAGCTATGCTACTAATATCGGAGCACATATGAAGCGGTTGCTTGCATTATACTTGAGTTAGTATTTTGCTTATCGTATTTAAGGATTAATGCATGGTGTAAAATGACTAAACATCCAACAATCCAAAAAACTCGATAGGTCATTTTCATCCGCTAGCTTTGCCGCATCCATGAGGCCACCACCTTTGAAGGATGGTGGATCCAACTATAAAATATGGTGATCCCGGTGCATGTTGTGGCTTACCACTATGCGGCTGCGACCACGCTATCGGGGAAGGCGCACGGAACCGCCTCTTTCTCCGAGGAAGAGAGCAAGCCCGGTGGAGGCGGATAACCTCGCCAAGCCGTCGCTCATTAGCGTCATAGATGAGGGTATGATACCACTCGTACATGGACATGCCGACGGGCAAGGACATGTGGGATACACGCAAGCCAAGTTCGGGGTTCGACGGGCGTGAGCCATACATCATGGAGCGGTTCTATGACTACAAGATGGTCGATGACCGTTCTATGGTAGAACAAGCTCATGAGATACGTGACGCTAGCCAAGGAGCTTGAGAACAACAAGTGTGTCTTCCCTCGACAAGTTTGTGGCCAGCGGTATTATCGCTAAGCCGCCACCCACTTGGAGGTACTTTGCCACTTCTCTAAAGCACAGGAGGCAAGAGTTCGGTGTGACCGATCTTGTTGCTTCTCTAAGTGTTGAGGGAGAATGCGAGTGCAAAAGACACACGTGGCAAGAAAGTGCACGTCGAGGGGAGGCTCTAGCGCCAATTTGGTAAAAGAGGGACCTCGGACTTCCCTAAGAGGAAACAAGCAACAAGAATGCTTTCAAGCCTCAAGCTCGGGCTTTCAAGAAGAAGGCCAACAAGGAAAAGAGCGAGAAGAGTGGGCCATTTGCTATGTGTGCGGGAGCAATGCTCCTTTGGGCAAAGGAGTGCCCAGACCGCAAGGACAAGCGACCTGTGAGAAGAAGACAGTCAACATGGTTCTTAGTGAAGCGGAGGATCCGGGTATGGTAATTATTTACCAACAGCTTCTTCCGGTTGTCTTCCCGATTGGTGGATTGACACAAGGCTAATATTCATGTATGTGGCACACCGCTCTTTGTTTTCTTTGTACCGGGAAGGGGACGAGGTTTCTCCACTGGCGATGGGAAACGGCTCGTATGCGAGTTTGCTCATGGTGTTGGCAGTCAATGCGAAGTTTACTTCGGGAAAGACGGTGCGGGCGTTGAACGTGAAAACATGTCCCTCCATAAAGAAGAATCTTGTCAGCGGGTCCTATTGTGTAGGGATGGTTTTAAGCTTGCTTTTGAGTCCAATGGTGTGTCGTATCGAGATATGGAACATTTGTTGGTAAGGGCTATGAGAATGAGGCTTGTTCCGCTTTTCTTTGATGGATTCTTGTAATAATAATGTCGTGAACCATGTGAGACATGATGATGATTGTAATATTTGGCATTCTCGGCTTTGCCATATTAATGTTTGATGTATGACGCGCCTTAGCTAAAATGAGTTTAATCCTAAATTCGATTTGGTTCAAGGTTCTAAGTGCCATGCTTGTGTGCAAGCAAAACAACTCGCAAGCCTCACAAGGCCGTGAAAGACGCGAGGAACACGGCACCACTAGACCTCATTCATTCCCGATTTGTGCGAGATGAATGGTGTGTTGACCAAAGCGGCAAGAGATATTTCATGACGCTCATGATGATAGTACTAGATTTTGCTTACGTGTACTTGCTACAAACTAAAGATGAAGCATTACACTACTTTAAAAACTATAAAGCCGAAGTCGAGAATCAACTCGAGAAGAAAATCAAAACGATTCTTGATCCGTCGTGGGGGTGAATACTTTTCAAAGAATTTGATCTATTCTCCGAGGAACATGGAAT